>JACSYO010000475.1:1895000-2302500 GCA_016806645.1 Ophiodon elongatus
ATGGCTACTAATAGACTAAGATAGACAAGTATATCTGTTGTGCCTTTGTGGACACATACATTGTGTATGATATTGGAAAAACAAGGGATTATTTACTTGATATCAATATTTTGACAGTGACAAACATTGAGAGAGATTTATTACCCGACTCTGCAGCTCTAAAGTCACATATTTTGGCTGCAGCAGGCAGCTGTTTTGTGTGAAAGATCTCTAAAAAAACATTCTGTACCCTACCAGACCAGGACCATATAACAGACATATTTTGCAAATAGCTGGTGAACATCGTGTAGCGTTTGGCAGCTGAGCCAGATATTTCCGTTCGTAGTTAATAGACACCAAAAAAGGAGCAAATGGCATAGGAATGACACGACAATTTGTACGTTATTTTGCTTTCAACAAGAACACATTTCTTGTGTCTTCCCTCAGGATATACACCCATATGAACATGTGTGGATGCACCAAAAAAATGACACCCATACGAAAGAGAACACACAAAATACATCCAGTATGAGTCCCAAATAGGAGGAGAACTGACGAGTGGTGAGTGAATTTAAAGATGGAGGAGACAAGGATGAAAAATGTAGGAAGGATGGAGAGGCATATGGGGGACAAAATGACGCTCGTCCTTATAGAGATTGAGGGCACCTACAATGTAATTCAGACTTAACGGTGCCAATGTCATTCTGTTTATGGGCCATGTGTGTGAGTGTGCACTTCTGTGCATTAGTGTGTGTGTGTGTGTGTTCCCTTTTTTTCCCCCTGAAATTCAATTCACACTGTCTCGCATCCCCTCGACGGCCGAGGAAGTCATCTGTCAACGTGGAGAGCTGAGGAGGTCTGTGGTGAGTGAGTACGTGTCTCCACAGCATGTATGTCTATGCCTGTCTCAGTGGGTCTTTGTGCAGTTTTTATTTGCTCTGATTCCTCCAGTTGCTCAGGCCTTCTGCAGTCTCAGTGCTATTAGCCCTTTGCCCTCTTCTGAAGAGGAAGACGGAACAAAAATACCCTCTGTACTTATTTTAACTTTATAGCTCTTCTCTTCTCTTCCTCTGAATAGAAATAGCCTTGTGTCCCAGGACAGAGGTCTCTGGTTCACCAGAGGTGGGTGAAAAGAACAGATGTACTGACTTTGTAATCTCAGTGTGATGCCACTTACTAAAATAGTATGCAGGACTCATTATCTTACATTAAGTTCTTAGACTGTTTTGAAAGTTTTTATATTTTTTATGGAAGTTGCCGTCTCTCCAATGATTCAAGTTACTGGGTTCGTAAAGTCTTGTCTTTAGCGCAGCATGGATCCATCCGAAGACTCTATCTCCCCATACTTATAGAGGGATAAATCATTGAACTGCAAGAGCTGACACTAATCATGTGTGTGCTCATGTATGTGTTCATGTGAAAGTGTGTGTGTGTGTGTGTGTCACTGTGCATGCGTGCATGTGTGTGTGTATGCTTGGTATAATCATATCTGCACCTTTTTATTGGGACCTGCAAGAAATTGGGTTAGTTCTTTCATCACATTGTCCTCCCTCACAACAGGGAACAGAGAGCTTGTGTGTCTAATTAACGAGCACCGACTCACAGGCACACGATGTACTAAATGACGACAAGAGTTTTAAAAAAAGAGCAGTGACAAGATCATTCTAAAAGTCTCTTCTTTTCTTAAAGAAACAGGTTCGGCAATCTGTAGATCTGTATATATGTGTTGCAAAACTTAACAAAGCATGTGACAGCAAATGATTTTACAGTCATTATGTGATGAAGTGATTTAGTGAACAAGCTGGAGAGACATTCGTGGAATAGTTTAGAAGAGGTTTCTTCTCCAGTAAAACTCAAGTTGCATGACAACTATGTGAGGTGGGAATTAACTGTCAAAATGTTCCCCTTTTAAACAATCCAGTTGGAAATACGATTTCCTCCAATATTCCTGTTTTACTGTAATTAGTGCCAGGCCTTCCTATCCTTTTATTTCCACTGCTTACAGATGTGCCTCTCTTGTTACTGTTTTTCAGCATTGCTTCTGGAAAAAGGACTCAGTTCCTCACTGACATTTAATTGGTTGATGTTTTGCAAGAGCACTCACTTATTATAATTGTGTCCTATCAATTAAAATCGTATCCTGCTCCCAGGACCACTATCCACTCTCTTGGACAAACTCTTGTTTTTATTAGGTGTACTTATAAAATGTAGATCTGAATGCTAATCCTTAATCAATTTCTCTAATGAACATATTTGTGTCAGTGATATTCAAATATGCACTGAATGCTCAATTCAGGTCACAATTCTGTTTTGAATGAAACAACATTCCTTTAATTTAGAAAAAACTAGCACACTACCTCAAAGTCTATGTATTGAGGGAAAAAAACATAATATGGCAGGTAGTGGTGGGGAGAGAATATAACACATGCTGAGGTTAGAGTTTATATGACACACACATTTAAATGTGTGCTCTCTGTTCACAAGGGCAGAGATCTCTAAATGCCAAAACTGAATAATTTATCAAGGCAACACCTTTCAGAGTGGCCAGTGATGGGGGGATGAAAGAAGATGGAAGGAAAATGAGTCTGATGAATGAGTGAGTGGTGGGCAAGAGGTACGAAAGAATGATGGAGGAGAAAATAATAGTGGACACACAAAACATTGTGTGTGTGTGTGTGTGTGTGTGTGTGTGTGTGTGTGTGTGAGAGAGAGAGAGAGAGACTGCACATTCATTGTGTGTACATGAATTGACTGGAGAACAGCTGGTGTTTCTGAGTGGCTCCCGTGTCATCCTGACATGCATGTTAATCTGCAGCCATTGAAAGGGCACTCATTGGTGGAAGACGTATAGCAGTAGCCCCTTTCACTCCGACTATCATCTTCTTTTTATTTCTAAAAACTATTCATTAATATGTGACGTATTGTAATCTAACAGTGAACCAGAATTTCAGTACTGAACCCAATGAGTAACAGTCACTTTGGAAATAGGTCCGGGTAAGTCGGCTAGCGGCCCGGCTAGATTAGGAGAGTTTAGTTTTAGTTTGGGGAATGCGCTCTTGGAATGAGCTTGATTTTCGTTTTTTTGTTTGTTCAAGTTGTTTTATTAAAAATCGTTAACAACCCGCACACTGCCTCTGCCTCTGACTGACTGCCATTTATATCTGGGTCCTCCGTGCAATCCTGTTACACATGTTTTAACATTTGAACAATCTGGATATTACTAGTAGATTGCTCCAACACATTCCTATGTCAAACTTCTACGAACCCATCAGTCGTGAGAGCAAATGTTTTTTGTGGAACACAAGGGTCCTTGTGTGAGTGCAGATGTTTCTGCAGGGAAGCAGTAGGGCAGATATGTCTGGAATATTAAGTCAAACAATGAGCCACTGGACTGGAAAAATCTCCATTCTGAATCCTGTGAAGTTATTCTCTTATAGTAAAGGACAGGAAACTTTCCTCCGAGCAAGCATCTGGCAGCAGGAGAGAAACCATGCTGCTTGCTATTGCAAGGCCCAGCGGATATAATCCTCAAAAGGTGTGCAGGGCAACAACGGCAAAATAAAGAGAGCGGAGGTTCAAAACTTCCATGCAAACATGATCATGATGCAGCAAGAAACATGCAAAAGCATAAACAAATATGTAAAAAGTGGCGACGAAGCAGACCACTCTCTATCTTATCACAAATTGTAAATTATAGCAGATGTCATGTGAACTTTGTTACAGTATTCTAATCACATTTAGGTTGTAATTGAGTATGCATTACACATTGAGATTATTTCTACATCCTTTGAATCACTTCTGCATGTCAAATTTTTCAAAATGTTCTTCATCTTGCCCTGGACATCAAATCTTTCTCGAAATGTACCAATTTATCATGATGCCAGATTACTGGAGATACTAAAATACTGTGAATATTGAAGAAGCTTTAGTGAATTTCACCAATAATCATGTTTTGGGGCGAAAGTGCATGCAAATGTAGTGACTGGGTTGATACTTTCCTTTTCTAAACCCTCATCATTCAAGCTTAACCTCGACTGTATCAATCGTTAAAGGGAATGAACGTGAGGTCAAATGTCATGAACTTTTTAATCATGATTTGCATAAACATGATCATTCTGCTGGGTTTTACAAAGAAGCTTGTCTTGCTATTTAGAAAGTGACCGGGGAGGAAGCGAACTTGTCACGCATGTTGTAATAATTAATTAGTTTAATGAAAGTAAACTGTCATTAAATAAGGCTGCTGAATCTGCACAAGTAGAGTTTCCTGTATGGCCTTGTGCTCAAGGGGACTACCAATTATTTCATGGATTCCTGAAATGTCCTTTACACACACTCACATGGATTCACAAGATGTACTGCTGAGCTGTGATAAATAAGAAATTATTAGCTATACTGCAAAAAATAGACGACACAAGATTCATATACGGTGATGTTGAGAGGTAAAGAGTGGAAGGAAGCGAAGAAAAATAAGGAGAAACGTGCATGTTCACACAGTTGCTGTTGGCAAACTATAAATTACTTATTGCCTCTGTGGAGTCCAGGCAGTCTTTGAAAAGATATTAGACCTAACACTGTATCACTCGAGCACACACCACACATGTGCACATCCGGGGGACCATACACCTTCCTTTTCCCTTTTCATCTATTTGTAAAATTCACAGCGGGAAAAAGCCACCGACGAGGAATATGGAAATGGAGCTGATGGGTGGCCTACAGTGGATGATATCCCTCCCTGAAGTCCTCTATCATACATTTATACTTCAGCTAGCTTCTATTCATATTGTGTAAGTGACCCTTCCACCTGCTGATGCCATTACTTCACGAACAAGGCAAGGTGGGAAAGGAGTCCACAGATTAGTCTCACACGGTTGTTGCATTGACAGTAGCAGAATGTATGTTTTTGTAACTAGCATAGCTTTCTGGATGGAAATGTCTGTTTGCCGGTTGTATGTCTGTCGGTCTACCACTTTAGTCCAGACTGAAATATCTCAACAGCTGTTGAATGGATTGCCATGAAATATTTGTATCCTCATGGTCATAGTTTTTTAGCAATCTTTTTAGTCACTATTTATGATGGTAAATCGAGTTTTCTCAGAGGAGTGCAGGCTCAGTGATGTTTAGGAAACTTAATTCATTTGGAAAAACGATCGGAATGAACAGTATCTTCTTTAGTGAAGATGCTCTCTTCTGTTATTTGGTCAGAAAACACAGTTGTATGTACTTGTACTTGAAGAAAATGCTATATGTATATTCCTGTTAAACTGTACCCATTTACCAAGACAAAACCAACAATTAATTATTTTCTTCATTAAAACCTTAATTTTGGCCAAATTAGCCCTTCTGTCTACTTTTTCAGATCAGTGACAAATAATGAGATATTGCAGAAAAGCAATGTAGGAAAATATTGTGTATTTGTACCCTTTATTCTCAGGAAAGTAAGGAAAATAAAATAAAGGGATGCAGACGCACAGCATCCTCTGAGAGGACCAGAACGTTAAAAAGTTAGGCAGATGAGAAACAGATTATAAGGTGTGGAAAGGAAGGAGTGGAGGTGAGAGACACGGAGGAAAAGAAGATGATGTGACAAAGTGCGAGCAATATCAGCCTGGAGACGAGGGAGGAGGTAAGGGCTTTTACATTAATGCTTTTTCTAATCCTGAGACTCCCACGAACATGGCTTCCCCAGCTCTTTGCAGATCTGCCACCAAGGGAAAGAACACACTGGTTTATATTTGATAGACTGACAAGGGAAGTGACTGTCGTGTAATGCAATTATTCAGCAGCTGTTCTCATGGTTGTGACTGTTATTCATTCTGACTTTCCATACTGAGAAAGATTGGGTTACACTCCAAATCATAGACATTTATAAGGCCTTGTAATTCATCAGAGCCCTGCTTGGTCTACATAGATATAATATGGATAACTCATTCAGGCTCAGTTCAAGCAACTTCACCCGCCTGTGTCTAAATAGAACTGATGGTTGGTGTGTGACGCAGGGAAGCCCCCACTCACCTGCTGCTGCAGCTGATATGGTCTGGTGGAACTGTATTTATTATGTATATGTTTTGCCTACTGCTACATCTTCGTGTTTGTTACACTCCAGTCATGCTGGAACGGTCCAGAAACCCTTCCTGGATCATTGCGACCCAAAAAACAACACATGCTCTTTAAGTGGGAAAGTCCGTTTCAAGACCGAGAGAAAGTGGAACCAAGCAAAGACTGATCTTGTCTTTAAATTTGGTTAGGTGAAACCACGTGTGATGGTCCACATGCATGCTGTCAATTACGCCCACTATTTGTTTATCTCTTCGTCTCCACTCATCATGCAAACATGATCATCAGGCTCAAACAATAACAGAGTGCCACAGCCAGCCGAGCTCCAGCCGTGCTCCTCTCTCTCCTTTCAACCTTTCTCCCCTCATCCCTCTCTCTGTTGCCGGGGTTACAGCAGGACCTGGCCAGTCAGGCTTTGTTCTACAGATGGCCCTGTCCTCTCTCCCTCTCTGCTTCTCCTCCTGTCTGCCTCCTCTGTCCCGTGCAGCTGTACTCTGGCCCTAATATCTATAGTTATGCTAATATGAGCGGTTGATTAATTCATCCCTGTCCATATGGGCCTCCCCTTCATTTGTGAATATTCAGATTACAGCAACCCTGTGTGCTTTTACTGTCTGTGTGGATAGGAAAAGGATGTTGGACGGTGGAGGGCATGTCACTGGCTAAGTAACAGGAAGACATTGCTTGTAAAAGTAGAATGATTAGAAAATGCATGGCATGACTCAGACACCATATAAATTAGACTCTTACCGCTGTTCCCTAGTGAATAAAAGATGTCGCCCTGTCTGTCTCTTTGTCTGACATTAGTCTGCCTGTTATTCCCAAAGGCCTCTCCCGAGGGAATATAATCAGAGAAGCACTTAAACTTTCTCCACAGCTCAGGAGAGATGTGATCAAGTGACATTTATTTCCGTAGCCACACAGACATCCGGGATGTCTCTGAACCATGACGACCTCCACAACGTTTTCCATCATATAAAGCTCATCTGTTGGATTAACACATAATCAGGCATGTCATTACCAGTTGATTATTATCATTGCAAAAACACTTGATATTAATTTGTTTAGCCATGCTAATGTCTGTCTGTTCATCGCTCCGGCCATAAGTGACATATCTCAGAAACTATTGGATTGATTGCCATGAAATTCTGTACACTCATGACTGGATCCTACTGACTTTGGTGACCTTGTTATTTTTCCACTAGCGCCACAAGCACATTAGAGTGTTTACATATCTTGTGGAATATCTCAACATCCACTGGATGGGTTGGCACAAAACTTAGTACAGACGTTCATGCTTCCCAGATAGTTAATTCTACCGGCTTTGTTGATCTCCTGATTTTTTCTCTAGCGCCACCATCAGGTCAAAATCTTAATTTTTCCTACCTGCAAACTAATGATATACTGTATATACCCATCAGCCTCAGCTGTACATTGTGTTTGGTTCCAACATTTTATCTTGCTAAAATGCTGAACATGGTAAACATTATACCTTCTGCACATCAGAATATATGTCATGCGAGTATGTCCGCATGCTGACATAACCTGACGTGACGAGGCAAATTTGTTCAACTAGTACAATTGGTGCACAAGGAAATTGGGATGGTATCAATATGGGACTCAATGTGAAGAAACCGTAAGAGGAAAGAAACTGAAGAAGCATTGCCTCGGCTGGATGGGCAGTAGCATAGCCTAATTAGATACAAGGAAAACAAATAAGACAAACAGGAAAAATAAATGTTCCATTACAGTTGTATAGTGGCAATAGTGTGGTTGTGGTAATGGAGCAAATGTTAATATTTCCTGTGGCGATGGCCTGAAAGCAAATGCTTTTTGAGAGAAACTAATGCAAATCTACTTGTGAGGTCAGAGCTTACAGCAACACCACATATAAATGCTCAGCGGCAGAGGCTGGGATAGGTCTGCCAGATACATGATCCCCACCCTTAGTTTTCTCTTAAAGACATTACCTTCATCCTTTTTCCAGGAACTGTGTGAATGGATGCTGCTGTGCATCCCTTGCAGAAGATCCAAACCAGCCTATTTTCTCAAGTGCAACCAGATGTCCATGACCTCAGCCAGCTGAGCTGTTCTTTCTGCAAAATGACCCACTTCCCCCTCACATGCTCTTTGGGCCTGTTTCAATGCCTTTCAGTCTGCTACATTCCGGTTTGAGGCATTCAAGTGCAATGTGCAAGGTAGCCTAATTTCGTAGGTTAATAAGGGAGTTGGGGTGGTCCTATATTTAACATGGAGAGTCAAAACCACATTAAAAGGCCTTTTGGCTGTCTCTGAGCTCTTTCCCTGTGGACCGACTGACCCTTTTAATACAAGACAGCTTCAATGTGGCCTCAATAGGAAAACAGTCTCTACACTGAATTTAGCAGAGTTACAGTCCTCACCAGTCATTGTCATATATAATTGTCAGAATTTTAACACATAGACCGAGAGAAGGGATCTGTCACTGCAATCTATTTGTTATGTATCTCATTTAAATAAATGACAACCATAAACCAAGTACTAGCTTTGAACAGACTCAGTTTCAATGCTTAAAAAAACAACTAATTCACTGTAGAAGATGTTCAACAGGGATGTTGTTTACAGTTGTGGATAAAAGTATTCAAATAATTTACTTAGTTAAAAGTATCAGTATCACAATGTAAACTCAATAATCAAAGCATTCCTGCATTAAAAATCGTATGTATCATACGTGAAAGTATTTTTTACGCAGCAGAATGGCCACTGTCAGTTATATTATCACATATTGTAATACAGTATTATTATTATTGGTGAATAGACATGTCAGGTCAAGTTGGAGCTGCATTTTACCAACTTTATACTGTTCTTTAGTTTAATTTGTCAAGTTTTCAAACTGATAATGTGTATATGTACATTTTAAAGGGGACATCATGTTAATGCTTTCAGGTTTATATAAGAACATGTTTACTATGTTTATGTTCAAAAACATATAAAAAAAAATCTTAACATACCTGTAGATTTAAAAAAAAAAAAACTGACGGGGTTTTTCTTATTTCACAGTTTGTGGGTTGGTAGGAACTCCAAATACCCAAATATGTGTGCATATGCACTGAATATAGGAAATTTTTCTTAAATGTCCCCTTTAAGTTCCTGAAAAGTAGCTAGTAGCAATAGCTAAAACAATTGTAGTGGAAAACCAAGTACAATATACCCCTTTGAAATATAGTTCAATAGAAAATGTAAAGTACAAGTAATTATACTTAATGGCTAACGTTAAAAAATGATGCCGTTTCTCTCTTGTAACTCGCTTCCCTTCTGGAACCAAAGGTGGGTCTCTATAAGGTTAACTATTTGTTATGGGGTTATTTATTTATTACCTTTCATTTTGTGGTTAAAACCACTTTTGGTGCCCCTTAGCCACTCTTGCAACGTTTAAAGTTTACACTTCAGGGTCAAGACTGGGGTAGGGTATGAATGCCTGCTGGGAATAAATGTAAGTAAATGCAATATACTAGTAAAGCACAAGTTTTTGTGTGTGGGTGGCTACATTTGTGAGGCTGGGTGTTGCCGCACATTGTCCATGTTGATGGGGAACTTCTCAGATTAGTCCAGTCAGTCGATGCTCATTTCATTTACCGGTAATCTGGAGGAAGCAGATGTTCATGAGCAGCAAACAGTCATCCCTCACAATCAGCATGAGGTCTCTTTCCTCCGATCCTCCCTTTGATATTGTCTTCCCTCCACTTGTTGATATGTTGTCTGAACATGCACTACATGGTGTATAAAGAATGAGGGTAAAATGGGACTGTGCCTCTTTTGGTTATAGACATCAGAGGAGCAGACTGAAGGAGAGCTGGTTTTATGACACTCTTGATATCTGGTATTTTCTTAGTGGAGTAGATTCAGCTCAGTAACCAGTCAACTTTTATGCTTTCTCTCTCATTTTATTCTCGGCTCACATATCTACCACCACCCACCCACACCCACCCACCCACACACACACACACACACACACACACACACACACACACACACACACACACACACACACACACACACACACACACACACACACACACACACACACACACACACACACACACACACACACACACACACACACACACACACAGGGGAGCATACACAAGTGTTTGGTATTGGCAGTAATATTTATGAAGACCTTTCACTGACGAAATTCATTTCCAAACCCAGAGCAGCTCTTTATAAAAGTGAGGACCTGCACAATGTCCTCACTTTGGGGAATTGTCCTTATTTTCTCTAACCTTGTGAAAATGTGTTGGCTTATATATAAGTATTGAGGAAATCCCTCTCCACAAACTCTCCATGCAGGTGATCAAGTTCACATGTGGTATCATAAAGGAACAACACATGTACAGCCATTATCAATCCATCCTCATTGTTCTGATTTTAGGAAAACTGGAACAAAGAGGATGAGGAAAATAGGAAAATGTTTTTTTAAACATCTGTGGCAAAACATGATCCTGTTCTATAATTAATTGATACATGTTTTCTCTCATTAGCTGTTTATTGACTAAACAATTTGGTTTGAGCAGATTCTGTAACCCAAAACACTGGATGGATTGTGAAGCCCTGATTAAGGACATGCAACAAAGGTCCTCAACTGTTTGTTGTCGGAGTGTTAAACCCTCGGCCACCACCCCCAAATTAAAACCTTAAAAATTATTTTTTTTCAAAGCACTTCTTAGCTTTAGTTAAAAACTATAATACTCAGGTCAAAATGTAAATAAAAATAAAAACCACAGTTTGTTTTGTTTTCAATTCATTCACGAGCAGCACAGCGTTTATGATCCTCTTGACTAGGTAGCTATGGGTTACAGATAGCAGCCAGCGGCTATACAAGTCTTCTCTAACCTCTTGTCTTCTCCATCAAGCTCAAGTGTATACTCCAATGCTTTGGCTCCTTCCATTCAGGTTGACTTAATCAATGAAATTGTTTCCACCTGTAGGTGAGAATTTGGGGTCCCAGGTAACTTTCACTTTTTTTTTTTTTTCAGCACCTTGGACAGCAACCCCTAGGGCTGAAAGTCCCTGCAACCAAAATACAAATGTTTGCCAACTAAATTGAGCAATTAGAGGAGACAACTGGAGCAATAACAGGTGACCAAGAAATATTTTGTGGTCAGTTTAATAATTGAAACCTCCCCAAACTGCTTCTGAAGAATCATCAAACTCTTTTTAATATTGCTATAATGACATAAATCCTATTTATTGCTTTTGCTATATTATAATGACAAATGTGGGGATACTTGTAACTTTTAGGTCTGAATATCTTGACATTCAAAACGATGGTTGTAAAGGCTAAAGGGCACAGTGCATCTGATAATCCGAGACAGTAAAAAAAAAAGGTCAGGTTTTAGATGGGAGAGGCAAGGATTATTATTTCTCCCCCCCTTCTACTCCCCCCATCTCTCTCTCTCTCTCTCCCTCTCTCTCCCTCGCTCTCCCTCTCTCTCCTCTCCCTCTCTCTCCTCCCCCTCTCTCCCTCCTATGATTATATCTGATCACATCTGTCACAGGACCACTGATGCTGTGTACTGTAGTTTCCCTTCCAACATTCACAATATTAGCCCTTTAAATATTACATGGCACTATGTGAATGTACAAAGAGTGTGTGTCCCTTGATGTCATGTTGATTTGCATTTATTTAGCTCATACTTGTTTTTTCAAATGTGTGTATATACGACATATTTGGTATTATTTTACTTGAATAACACATTTCTTTCTCTCACATCGAGCTGTTCGACCTCTCTCCGCTCCTTTACCATCACCACTCTGCTTGTTTGCTCTTCTTCACTCACACGTTTGGGACGCAGGCATTAATTATGGGCATTATGGGCAACTTCATGTCTCAGATGGATGTCAGTCATTCCAACCATCATTTCTTTGTGCGTAATTCATAAACTAGCGACGGCAGAATTAAGTGCAATAGTCCATTTCCAAACGCATTTAATTATACCATCGCACACCCAAACATGTTTCTCGGAAGAAGAAAATATAAGAAAGGGTTACACGTGATGCAGGGGTGTCTTTTTAGACTGTCCCGAAAAAGAATTAGGCTCTGATATACGAGTAGCCTATTTGAAAACGCCCTATCTGTGGGCAATGACCTTGTTTAAATATGACTGTTGTGTGGGTGCTTGAGCGCGTGTCTACAAGACGAAGAGGGGGGCAGATGGAGGCGGGCACGCCCAAACGATGGGGTTGAATGACGCCCGTCTGTTGCTTCTTGTGTATTTCGCTGCGTCCTGTGATTGGTGGAGGACAGGGAAAGGTACCCAGCGCTGGCGCGCCATGGGCGGGTGAATGACCTGTTTATAAACCCAGCTCTTTCCTCGTGGGCGGGAACAGCAACAGTAGAGAGTGAAAGTGAAGCGCAGGGAGAAAGTGAGAGAGACGGTGGAGGAGAAGAGGCTGTGGTGGCGGCTGTGGGTGACCGGGGTTCGCGGAGGGGGCGAGGCGGCCGCCCCTGAATGCCTCTTCAACCGCGCATGGACGACCACCTCAGCCTCCTGCAATCACCCCCGCCGAGCGCAAACAAAACCCGGGGCGATAACACAGACACAGAGGCCGACGTGATGACTGTTGTGGCGTGTGACAACATGCTAGAAGAGTCGACGGCTCTCCCGGGCCACCTCTCTCTGGACCGTTATGAACCGGATCACGACTGCTGCGAGAGGGTCGTCATCAACATCTCAGGCTTACGCTTCGAGACGCAACTCAAGACTCTCTCCCAGTTTCCAGAGACTCTGCTGGGGGACCCCAAAAAAAGGATGAGGTACTTTGATCCTCTCAGGAACGAGTACTTTTTCGATCGAAACCGACCCAGCTTTGATGCCATTCTATATTACTACCAGTCTGGCGGGCGCATTAGAAGACCCGTTAATGTGCCAATTGACATTTTCTCTGAGGAGATCCGCTTTTATGAGCTGGGTGAGGAGGCTATGGAGAAATTCAGGGAGGATGAGGGCTTCATAAAGGAGGAGGAGCGGCCGTTGCCAGAGAATGAATTTCAAAGACAGGTGTGGCTGCTCTTTGAATACCCAGAGAGCTCGGGTCCCGCACGGGGCATAGCGATAGTGTCTGTCCTGGTCATTCTCATCTCCATTGTCATCTTCTGCTTAGAGACATTGCCGGATTTCAGGGACGATAACAGGAGTCCGATCACCATTGCACCTATGATTAATGGCACACTCCCCTATTTCACCAGCCCCTTCTCTGACCCGTTCTTTGTTGTGGAGACGTTGTGTATCATCTGGTTCTCCTTCGAGCTGCTGGTGCGCTTCTTTGCTTGTCCTAGTAAAGCCACGTTCTCCAAAAACATTATGAACATTATTGACATTGTGGCCATCATTCCGTATTTCATCACTCTGGGCACAGAGCTGGCAGAGAGGCAAGGGAACGGACAGCAGGCCATGTCATTAGCCATTCTGCGCGTAATCAGGCTCGTTCGGGTTTTTCGCATCTTCAAACTCTCGCGTCATTCCAAAGGGCTCCAAATTTTAGGACAGACTCTGAAAGCCAGTATGCGTGAGCTGGGCTTGCTTATCTTCTTCTTGTTCATCGGTGTCATCCTCTTCTCCAGTGCTGTTTACTTTGCTGAGGCAGATGACCCAGATTCGGGTTTCAGCAGCATCCCGGACGCATTCTGGTGGGCTGTTGTCACCATGACCACGGTGGGATATGGGGACATGCACCCCGTGACAATCGGGGGAAAGATTGTGGGCTCTCTGTGCGCCATCGCTGGTGTGCTGACTATTGCCCTGCCTGTACCTGTCATCGTCTCAAATTTCAACTACTTCTACCACAGAGAGACGGAGGGAGAGGAGCAGGCACAGTACCTGCACGTGGGCAGCTTCCAGCCTCTAGCTGACACAGAGGAGCTGAAGAAGACACGCTCCTCTTCCTCGCTTAGTAAGAGCGAGTGTATGGTGATTGAGGAGCATGGCATCAACAGGGCGTTCAAGCAGCCGCCCAACTTCCCCACTACCACGCAAAACAACTCGCAGAATTGTGTGAATATAAACAAAAAGATTTTCACCGACGTGTAGCCAAATATAGAGCCATGTCCCTGAACACAGGAAGGGGTGGTGTGTAAACACAGCTGCGTCTGTCGCTGCGCACCACAGAGTGGAAGCTGCGCTACATCAGATGAAGAAAGAAAGATAAAGCAATCCCTGTCTGTTCAGAGACGCTGCTTCGTGCTCCATTAAAAGAATCAGGATTTTCCATCTCGGTGATCTGATTTCGTAATAATCTTTTTCTTTCGCACTTGGAGAGAAAGGGCTCCTTTAAAGTATTAGGCTTATTATTCTCTGAGTTAGGGAATTGACCTCTTGTGTATTGTTCAATAGCCAATATTTTATCACAACATAGAAGCTTTATAACTGTGAAAGATGAGTACAAATGTATGCTACTCGAAGAAAACTCACATTGTATTAACATGCGTTATGAGTCGTGCTCCGTCAGTCATAGCCTATGTATAATATCAGAACCATTTAAAAATGTGTGTTTAAACACATGTATTGTCTGAAAACACCGTTCTGCATATATTCTCTCTGATATGCCTTTATTGTGCGTTATGGTCTAGTCCAAATGCAACTGAAAATAATCCCCTTTAATTCCTTGATATGAACTGTCCGGGAAGCTATTTAATGCGTAAAGGGCACCGTATACACACGGGAGCACGCCGACTGTCGGTGTCTCGTCGTCAGTGCCAGACTGGCGTCAGAGCGGAGAAACACAGCCCTCTTTCACGCACACATGCAGCGATCAAAGATGGAGCTTTCTCTTCGGATGCCTCAAATATAGCCCGCTGTGATGCAGTCGCCATGGCGACGGTGGTTTCCGCGGTAACCCCAGTCACCGTTGCCATGGCTCTCTTGTTTCCACAGTAACCTTCCAGGTGGCCTGGAAGCTTATTTGGAGAGTCTAAAAAGCTCGTCCTCGGTCTCTAACGGGACAGTTCTGTCGTCACGTTGTGCCTGCGTAAAACACATGACCAAACATCGACACTCTACAAGCTCACTCAGTGACTTTAGCGTTGACACAAAGAAAAATTGAAGTAAGATGGTCTGTTTACAAATTGCCACCATGCGTCTCCCTCCCCCCAAACACACACACACACACACACACACACAAATGAAGCCGGCACAACTCAGAGGTGATAAGCCGGGAAAGGTGGAAGGAGGGGCAGCGCGTGAGGAATTATGAATGGACTGGGAGCCCTTTGTGTCTGGCTGTCCTGAGTGCACTACTGCGAGCGCTCAGCAGGGGCTGCTGTTCTCCCACCGCTAAAACTGGTAGGTCCTGATCACTGTCATGCCTCTGGCTAAACGTAAAGGGATAGCTCAAAAAGAGTATGAACTACCCCTTTTACCTTTAGCCATGAAACCAGTGTTTTTTTTTTTCTTTTTTCTTTTTGAAGGTCAGTGTTTATCTTGATAATGGTATCTGATTGAGTTACATATCACAGGTGCAGGTCAAACGGTTGCTTACAATTCCTACATTAGTTTTTTACTCAATATCTCAACATAATCTTTTTTGTCTTTAGCTTGTATTAATGCTAACAATATGCAATGCTAATGGCTTTGGTCTATGAAATGAATACGGGCATCAACAGCAGGCCCATCTTGTCTCAATTATGTTCCCTGGTGGCCGTCATCTCCTAACAGAGCAGGTAGCTCACCTGCTTTGTGACCTTTGTCTTCCTTTGCCATCGATATCAAAGAGTCACAGAAGTCAAATAACCAAGAGATAACAGGCGACGAGAGCAAAAGGAGAGCTTATGGTTTTACCCCATTGTTCAATACATTCTGAGCTGTTGTAGACTGTGGTCCTTTTCAGGGATTTTCCTGTATTTTATTTGCTTAAAAACAGCAAATGATCACTTGCATGCTCATAACAATTCATCGTTATTGTAGATTCAGTGTGTGGATTTGGATTAAGGCCCATTGAAAATTATTTTGGCAACATTGCCTCTTTTTTCACTCTTGTCTTTGAAACTGCTCCGCAATATCTAGGTGCATGACTGTGACTACTCTAACTCAAACTGAGATGACGGAGATACAATTTTAAAAGGGCAGGACTAGGGAATCTGTCAAGCATCCATGTATTTAGTGTGACTGTGTGTGCACTTGAACTTGTGCTTGTGAGCACATGTGTGTGGAAGTAAACAAATACTATGTTTACCTCTCCAGTCATGGTTGAGTGATAATAGGGCAGTCTCATTAGCTGGTTTGCCCTCAAGGCAAAATGGGAGGTCACACAGAATGAATAACCTGTTCATTGATTATTCCTTTCCGTTTTGACCCCTGATCTTGACTTCATATGTTTTCAGTGAAAAACTCCGTGTTGGTCTTCAGTTAAATTGCCTGCTCATTTCTTAGGTCACATAAAAAACGTCTCAGGTCACATAAAAGCTTTAGTGAGGAGAAACACTGCTCTCTATTGATCGGTGAGCAAGATATATTATGGAGGAGATGGGAGCTACTTGTTCAACATTGAACTGGATTGGTCAGTCTGAAAGCTATTCTCATGAGCAGGATGGATTATTAGAAACACAAAAAAACACGGACAAAATAGGGTACTTTACCATGCACACTCGTATTTTCTATTTTTACCCTTCCTCCCTCGGCTAATGTGTATCGCTGAAGCTTAATCCAGTCTCACATTTGTTTCTGCACCAAACTCCAATTACCTATCCTAACCTTTGTTCCTCTTTCTTTAAGTTTAGTACAGGGTAGACATTTAGTTGTTGCTCTTCTACACAGTAAATTGCAGTGAGTGAGCAGTTCGGATGCACATCTGCTTCACTCAAAAAACAGCTGAATGGAAAATATGTCAGTGGGGATAGTTCTAGTAAAACGTTGCCCTTCTTGTTACAGGACTTTTGGATAAGAGAGACTCTCTTGTCCAAAGGTTGCCTGCCTCTCTCTGCCTCGCCTCGCCTCGCCGTCTGAACCGACAGTGTTTACAGTTTGTTGGAGTTTTGCATGCGTGGTATTGAGAAAGCAGGGAGAAGAGGAGCAGCCTTGGGTTGTTAATAAGACCACCGAGCTGTGTGATGGGTAATGTCTGGCTATGCTGTGTGGCTCTAACAATTTTGCTTTTTCTCCTCCTTCTCCTCCTCCTCCTCCTCCTCCTCATCCTCCTTCTCCTCCTCCTCCTTCTCCTCCTCCTCCTCCTCCTCTTCCTCCTCCTCTCTCGCTCTCAGGTGAAGGTCATTCCATTTTTCTGCACAGGCCTCCTGGAACCCCTGACGACCCAATTATACTGCCTCACATTTAGGTAAACCGAGTCCATTTGATCAGGAAAATAAATGTGACATTGGTGAATTTCAACTGACACTCACTGATAATCACTTTGAAAGGGCTTCATAGATTACACCTATTAACCTGTAGTGGCCTTTTTCTCTTTAGGGGCACAATGACTCTGGTCTTCCTGTTGGGCCAGATTGACTAAATTTAGGAGCTGGGACAGAACTCAACCGGATCAATTTTTCTTCCCTTACCCTCCTCCTAACTGCTGTCCTCCTGGACTAAGTGCAGACAGCGTTACCCCCCTACCCCCAGAGGATCACCACTGAATTCAAAATGCAATTGCAACAATGACAAAAAACAGACATATAACATATTCTACATACAGTTTTGTAGCTGCAGTTTTCTGACTGCTTTTCTTCTGAAGTTACCACACTGTGAGTGGAACCATCAAAGATTGAGAGTGATTCAGGCAATGACAGAATTCAGCTGGAGCTGTGTTATGGACTTTTCTCCATAATGCTTTCTATATAAACTTCAAAAGGAAAGCCAGCAATTCTGCAAAGCACATTTAATTCCTGGACTTTACACAGATATTTACATTCTGGTATTGGTTCTGGGTAATGATATTCATTATGAACAATAACTGACAAACAGCTTTTGCGGCAAGTCAAAAGTGGCAACAACTGAGGCCAACCGTGATTTTCTGATATGAAACTGTGATACAAATTAAAGACTGTTAGCCATATGCCTTTTGTTCGCTCCGTGTGCTCTGTATTACTAATATGTAAAAAAAAAAAAAAATACCAACATGCGTGTGCTAGTTGCAGCTATTCCCCTGACCTGCACATGGAGAACATAGAGAGACATGCATGTCCTGTACACACACACACACACACACACACACACACACACGCACACGCACATGCACACATATCCATGTGCCTGTGAATGGCTCTCTTTTATCCCAGAGTGCACTGGTGTTTTTTTGGGATGGTGCAGAATAATGTCAGGGGGAGGATGCATATGCCAGTATTTCTTCTGTGTTATTTTGTGCTGTCTTAAACATGACCCATATAAAGAGATTATGAGTTGTACTGTCTTTATTTTGGAGGAGCTGCAGTCTGTTTTCACTCAATTACTGAGAGAATACTCATTTATGTTTTGGAGAATATCTAGGTCCAATTACAGACCGTATTACCTAATATGTGTGAGTACAGTATTTTTTGATTATGTCATGACTAGAGACATAATGCAGAATAGTGTGGATGTTACTGTACAGTTAATCCACTTCTATCATTCACTCCAATATGGTGTTGTTTAGTAAATGCAACCTATTCAATTTGTATTTAATTATTCAACAGGTTAAGGTGAAACAGGGGCAGAGCAAAAGCAAAAAAATGTTTACAGTAAAACACAAGATCAAGTAATTTCAGCGCTTTTACAGTTAAAAAAATTGTGATTATGTGCCCGACAAATACAATAGTTAAATTATAAATGGTATAATGATTCAATGTTAATCTAATTTCACAAGACAGTCGGAGCATTAGCATCCATAAATATGCTGTTGACACTGCTGTTGAATTGTCACTGTTTAATAAGTGTTTCCCATGCAGAGCCGTACACGGTGAGTCTTTTCCTAGAGGGAAAAACTGTGTTTGGCTTGCAGCCCTTTGGGCGGCTGGTACAGAAAAACAGACTCGTATAACAAAAGTCACCACCGTAATTGTGATGAGCAGACAGAACCATGGCACCTCTCTGTAACAGGGTGACAGGGCCAATTATTTATGAGCGTATACTGCATCTATGTGTAAACATCAATGCAATAGACGGATAATTTTGAAAAATAAAATACTCTATTTCTATCTGACAGATTTAATAACTGCAACATCACCAGGGATTTATATTTGACTTGGAAAAGAAATGGTGACCCCCAAATTCAAGAGAACATTATTGCCACACATTAGGCTGCATGGCTGAACCCTAAAGAGAACTGAACTGTGTATGAGTCCAGTGGAAAACTTCATATCATCTCTGTGCCGCAGGAGGTAAATATTAACATTCTAACAGACATTTACAGCCATCACACTGTCACCCTGTATATGAGCAAGTGTGCTTTATTGCTACAGTGAGCACACCAGCTCGCTAATAACTCTGCCACATCTCTAGGCTATTGTGTGTCCACGAGTACCAAAGCACCTTTCTTTATGGATATTGGAAATGTGGTAATAGTTGTTGACTAAATACTCCAGATGTTTATCAGTGCAGCACAGCTATGTATAACTCTTATCCCCTTTTAAACTATTTATATCTGGCTCTTTACTTGTTTTTTTTTCTTTCTCTGGCTTTACTAATAAACATGTTAGTGAAAGATATCTGCCTTTGAGATCACAAAAATACCTATGACGTCGTCAAAGCTCACCGCCAGCCGTGGCACTACACCAGAAAATCCCCATAGCAACAAGGGACAGTTGTCGAGCAAGTTGAAGAGACTGGCAATATAGAACAGACTCAGCCCTCTCCAGGTGCACTGAAGGTGTCAAGCTGTCTGTAAGAATATCATCAGTGTTTATGTGCACATGACTTCTGAGAAGGGCGAGTGTGGGCAGTGTCATTTTGTGTCTGTGTGTTTCGAAATGTAGTGTGTGTGTGTGTGTGTGTGTGTGTGTGTGTGTGTGTGTGTGTGTGTGTGTGTGTGTGTGTGTGTGAGGGGGGTTGAAGAGGATTAGGGTATTGCCCAGGTTGGCTCTCGCCATGCAGGGACTCCATTTGAACAGCAGTTTAAACGGAGATGATGCCAGCAACAGCAAATTGTATGCGCACGCACGCACGCACGCACGCACGCACGCACGCACGCACGCACGCACGCACGCACGCACGCACGCACACACACACACGAACACACACAGATGTCAACATAAGAGGATCTCAGAGCTGAATGTCAGCAATAGCTAATGACTAAAGGATATTCTAACATATTTGGAATGACTTCAAACCTCCAATAACTGATTTTATTTTTGTTGTGGAGGCACTTGGGGGCAACAGAAATAAAGTGGAAACAATACATTGAGATATGATCAGCTTTAAGTTGATATGGCAAACAGTTGTTTATTTACACATCCAGCGAGGAGCAACACTATCATTCATTTGGAGTTGTGTTTGTGTCCACCTGGTAATAGTCACTCTCTTAGCTCTGTTTTTGGTCTCTACCAACTGCTTAGGAAAATAGCTGTGTCTTTAGCTGCTAAATGTTCCACTTTGTTCTCCAGCTGTTTGCTTGATTTGTCTGTTTGCCATTGGTGCTGAGTCGAGCCAATCAACGCTGTGAGAGTGAACCAAAACAGTTCACTCCCACTCCCTTTTGAAATGAATACAATAATGATTGCAAATTCCCTAACATACAAAACACGATGAAAGAAAAGATGAAACTTTTAATTTCCCTCACACCTGCCACCTACAATGCATTTTTCTTTGTGACTTTCAGTTATGTGCTATTTCCATGTTCAGTAGCAGAGCCATACCATTGGTAGCTGGGAAGGATGGTTGCCAAGGGTGATGATGCTGTTGCTAGTGCTTCTGATTCACTCTGGATGCTGATTGGCTGATCAGTTACAGTTTCCAGCCACAAGCAGAGTAGACAAGGTGGAACTGCCCATTCAGACATATGTATTATATGTAAACGCACTAAAACACATGCAGGCGCACAAATAAAAAACATTTGAAACAATATCTGCAGTATATTCAGACCCAGATGACGGGTTTTTTCTAGCTGTTGGAGGGGTGATGTGCTGCCAGTTATCTCATTTTTTGCTGTCAAAACAAACAGATGGTGGAGAGGGTGATAGTGTGAAACAGAGAGAGAGAGAGAGATGCTGCTGTGCTCTACTGGATGACTCATCACTCTGTCACTGTGACCTTTGTCTGCTACCCGCTCCAACTCTATTGTCCCATCTCCTCCATTCATTTTCGTTTTCTGCACACTTTTAACTTCATTTCCTGCTCACTATGTTTGTCTCCTTACTTGCTCCTCTACCAAGCCTCTTCTCTGCAACACATATGAGCACTTCCTGATGTCATTCCAACCTTTTCCTCCCTTTTCCGTCCTCCCTTGCGTCCTCTGGTCCCGTCACCATCAGGTGTTGCCGTCCTCAAGGAGGCTCTAGTAGGCTCTGGTAGGCTGGCTCTGACACGGTATTGCCACAAGTTGCTGTCAAGTAAGACACGCCCACCACCGACAGAATGGCAGCAGACTGTGTCTCATATACATTAGCTGTTGATTTGATTGAACTGACTAGACAGGCAGCACTTAACAACTGCTTGCAGTGTTGGAAGAAAGCACTTCCGCACAGCCAATGCACATCATTCTATGAACATTTCAAAGCATGCTAAGCCTCATTGTAAAGGAGATCTCTGCATATGGCAAACATATTCAACTGTGCATACTCATGCAGTATACAGTAGATATCATTAATATACTCCCAAGTGTCCTCCCTAAGCTAAGCCACATCTCCAGAGCAGTTGGGTCATTGATTTTTTTCTTCTTGTTGTTTTCGAAGGCTGTGAGAACAACAGAAAGTGAAACCACATCCAGAATCAATAATAGAGTACTCTACTCCAAAGGTGAGGACATATCTCATCATGAAAGCAGTGATCCTCATCAGCCTGGCTGCTCTCAACAGGCAGGTAGACAACTTCCAAGGTCAATCTCTAAATATAGAGGGACCCCAGAGGGAGACATGCAGGGAGAGAGATGAGTGAGGGGAGAAAATGAGGAAGGATGAAGGGACAAAAAAAAAAAAAAGCTGATGTGATAATTAAGTTTCTTGGCTTAATGTCATAGACGAGAATGTCTGTTGCGGAGTGCTATTTAGGTGCCCACGCAAAAATGAATTAAGAATAGAATCAGGATTTCCTTGTGTTCACAGTGAAATGACAGTTTCTTGTCTTGGAGCTATAAAGAAACATGGAGTCAGTATGACTTTGTCTAAATGTGTGTGTCAGTGTGTGCACATGTTCTAGTAGTGACTGCATGCACATGCCAATATAGTAGGCTAATACATCTGTTTGTGCGTGAGTGTGTTGTGAGCGATCACCTGCTGCAGCACCAGTGGAGGTCATCCAGGACAGAGCCCCTCCCCTGCAGTCTGCTGTCATAAGTAGGATCAAGGCCCTCCTCTTTCCTTCACTCTGTCCGTTACTCACGCTCATCATGCCTCTCTCACTTCCACATATTCTGCTGCAAAAGAAAGGGTGGAGATTTTAGGTGTGCAGGTATGTTGACTCACACACTGACACACAAATATTCAGATCATCTCACAACATATCTCAACTGAGCTATTTGTGTGGGATTGCAATGAAACTGCTCGCTGTAACGAATCAAAAACAAATTTATTCTCCGAGTAGATATATTGAATGTGCTTATATTATGGGGATAATGGGCTATATGCACATTGTGGAGTTCTGGGAACTCCCTGCACTTTTCTGTTGTCCTAACAATCATTATTTCATCCACATTTCTGTCTAGACATTTTGGGGCGCCCCGTTAGCCAGGACCCCTGCCCAGCCACAGCAATGCACCAGCTGGCACAAGAGAACACGATCACAAATTGGTAAATGAAAGAAGAAATATGTTTTATACAATGAAAAAGTCATGTGGGGTTGTTAGTTGGAAAATATTCTTAAGTTACTTTATGAGGTTCCATCTGGTCTGCTCGGCTGAATGCAAAACAGAATCAATGGTCCCATTCTGCTGAGACTTGGCACAAAGGGGGTAGAGAATTGGAAACAGAATTGAGGATCTAAAATGTTTGGAGAATGAATGGCTCTCAAAACACTAAGGGGCCCCCTCAGACAAAATGAAGATACCTGTGCCCAAACATCCAAATTTATATTCATAAATATACATGTATGGAATCCGTCGCTCCCACTTATTTTTTGTCCATCTATTTGGTAAACAGGAAGCATGTTGTTATGGATTCAGTGAGTTATTATGTGAGCTTCAACTTTCTTTTTTTATGCTAGAATTCTTTTATTTTTTGGCAGCATTACAAATATGCTGCATTAGCCATTAGCCATTCCTGTTTTGCTGTCCAGTATTCTATAACTGCATCACTTTTATACCAAAGAAAAAGTGTAAATGTTATGATTCTCAGGCAAGTTCTGGAGGTGTTAGGAGCAGTGTTTTTTTATGACTTATCAGTGGTTTTATTAGCAATGATTTTAGGAGCATAAAGGTATCATGGGAAAGTGTAGGGCACACTGAATCTAAATATAAGTGACATTTTTTTTATTTATCAAAAATTGTGGCTATCAGGCTTTGGGGGTTCTCTTTCTGGCTAATTACAGTTCTCCCTGGACTAACATTTCTCTTAAATTCAATTCAATTCAATTAATTTTGTATAGCCCAAAATCACAAATTTGCCAGGGCTTTACAATCTGTACACATACGACATCCTCTGTCCCGGGATTTTGAGAAAGGATGTGCCTGATCTTTTAAATGTTACGTAGGTGAAAAAAGGCAGTCCTTGAGATTTGTTTTACTTGGGAGTTAAAGGACATATCCTGATCAAAGATAACTCCGAGATTCTTTACAGTGGTGCTGGATGTCTGGGCAATGCTATATAGAGAAACTATATCATTAGATAATTGATTTCGGAGGCGTTCAGGACCTGGCTGTATTGGAATATCCTGCTTCAGGTCGTGGCAGACAAAAGAGTGTTCTGTCCGTGTGGTCACACGACATAAATATACATACAAGGAGGGCTTTGTCAGCGTGGTCAGCAGATATACATCCTAAGATATGGAACATGTCATCATAAGTACTTATTCATTGACAACAGGAAAGAGGATGTGCATGCTACTTAGACAAGCTGCTGCATGGATCACGAGTCTCACAATGCAGGCCTTGGTAGTTTGCTCAATAACAACGTATACAACAGTTGACCTATATAAGAATGTAAGATACTCATAGGAGCATAAAATTGCCATTACAAACCATTCTTGAAGTTTAGCGAACTGGTTGGTTTTGTCTGACTTGATTGATAGATATAATTGAGTATCATCTGCACAACAATTAAAGTTTATGGAGCGTTTTCTGATAACATTGCCTAAAGGAAGAATATATACAAGGTGAATAAAATTGGTCCAAGCACAGAACCTTGTGGAACTCCGTGACTGACGTTGGTGTTATCGAGGTTATATCGTTTACATATACAAATTGAGATTGATCTAATAAATAGGACTTAAACCAGCTTAGTGTGATTCCTTTAATGCCACTCGACTGTTCTAGTCTCTAATAGGATGTAATGGTCAATGGTTTTGAACACAGCACTAAGGTCTAACAAGACAAGTACAGAGACAAGTCCTTTATCTGATGCAATTAGAAGGTCATTAGTCATTTTCACCAGTGCTGTCTCTATGTTATGATGTTTCTAAATCCTGACTGAAAATCTTCAAATAAACTATTGTTATGTAGAAAGTCACACATCTGATTTGTGACTGCTTTCTCAAGGATCTTAGAGATGAAGGGAAGGTAAGAGATCGCTCTATAGTTAGCCAACATCTCTGGATCAAGATTGGGCTTCTTAAGAAGAGGTTTAATTACAGCTACTTTGAAGGACTGTGGTACATGGCCTGTTAGTAAAGACATATTGATAATATCTAGTAATATCAGACATATTGTCTCTGCAGTATCTGCAAAACATTCAATGCCAATGTTATTCTATTTTTTTCTTGTCTGTTTCCCCCTGGGTGGCAGCTAAAGCTATGGTTTGGGTTAAATTATGGCTCAGATATAATATGGTTAAGGGATCATTCATTTATGGTAGGGTATGGCTAGTAAAACAAGCTGGTTGAGGTTAAAGACAAGAGTGTGTTTAAGATTATGAACACTGAATTCTAAAATGAAATGTGATGTGAACTTTGCCAGTGTATGCAAATTCAAGGTAGTTATACGAATGAAATGAAACATAAATCATCAGAGAATGACTCGCCTTTAACTAACTCAATCCCGTATCCCATACTCTATGTGCCCTCTTCCTCATCCTGCTAGTGAAACTGTATTCTAAATAATTCTAGATAAGTGAATGTGGTGGCAGATGAATAATTATTACACGTCTGACACCCAGCATTGGATATTGGTGCCTGAGCTCTTAGCTGCCCTCCCTTTAGAATTGTTCCTTCTTCATTTACATTCACAGACGATGAGGATTTAACAGTTCCCGGCCATCAATCAATTTGCTTATGTAAAAGTGTCTATAGGTCATTAAGACCTTCAGCCATCAGCTCTGTGCAGAGTGGGCTACTGCTGCAGTCCCTCTGGGATTGGGTCATCATCTTAATCAGTATTTTGACACGTTCATCGGAGAAGGATTGCATAACATGTTCAACCTGTCCTTGGACAATAGAAATGGCAGAGCAAGGAGAACACATGGGGGGCGACATGTAGAATTCCTCATGTATTCTTTCGGGAGGTGCGTCTCTTTTCTTTCACGTGCTTGTGATTCCCGCTCTCTACCTGAAGACATATCACCTGGCCCACTTTCAAGCAGTGGAGGAAAAAAGGGCAGGGAAGACTTGACTGTATAATTAGTGTACTTGACATTAATTCCGTCTCCTGTCAAGATTGCATAGCTCTTAGCATCAGTCCTCTGTATGTGTGAGTGTGCCTGCATGTGCTTAACAAGTCTAGGCAGTAATTAGTGCCTGTGATACAGTATGCAGGTCTGTAAGTGGTCAGAGCATAATCAGCGACACATGACAAACTACTGGAGCCTGCCTTTGTATTATTTCATTATACATTAAGGACCTCACAGGGGGCACACACCTATAGAGTTCAACTCGTGGGTTCTACCATCATGAGCCCATATATGTACTGTAATATTCCTCAAACTAAAGTAACAAAGTACACAGACAAACATGCACACAAATAGATTATCCTTAAACAGACACAGAGGCACTGCCAGAAGCCATTCAGACTGTTGCACCCAGTCAAGTGCTCAAACCATGGGATATAGAAAATAATGCTAAAATTACTCAATTGGGTTAGTAGCCCAGGCAGGAACTTTGGTGTTCTGCTCAAATGGACATTCACAGGTACTGTAGCTGCTGGCTCACTATCCCTCATTCCCTCAATGAACTGCTCTCATTTCAGTTCAGATGAAGATTTTAACCATCTGTATTTCTCTTTCAACATTTTTCCTGACAGTCCATAAAAAAAAAACATTTTACAGTTCGTATTCCTTTTATACATTTTTCTTTCTGTCTTTGGGCTAGACCACATTTGCTGGATGGACATTTGAAAACCGTTACCACCCTGTGGTGGACGATGCTTCCCCTTTAATGTGGAGCAGAGAGGACAAGAGTGTCGGGGAGTGGGGAGCGCAGAGCGATGGGGCGAGGCGCGCATGAAGATCTTAGTATGCGCTGCGATGCCCTGGTGCAGCCCACGCATCTCAACTATGGTGAATTATGGTGAAATATGAGAGACATGGGAAGAGGCGGCAACTCAAAACCAGTTGGTCGTGATGAGGTGACACATCCGCTGGACAGATTAGTCAAATAAGGGAAGAAGGACAGCTATGAAGGAATGGACTCACGAACCCAAGGCACCTTTTAAGAGGAGACAAACTGGATAAAAATACATGCGTCTGCGCACCAAGAGAACCAGGGTGAATTCCTGCATGCCATTATCTGAAATATATGCTGTAGTCCGACAGATAACGTTATGCTGCTTTGTTTAGTGCATGGAGTCTATTGTGGCTGCCCATGATCCACACAGGAGAGGGCTGCAAATGGCTTGAGCATGTCTAGCACCTGCACTCCAAACTAACTCACTCGCGCTTGCCAGTCAACGACAACACTGTCGTTTAATGTTTGAACATCCCAGTGCATGAACCTGGCTGCTTTGTTTCCGATTCTGGTGAAAAAGGGTGAAAATAGGTTCGCACCTATGAAAAACGCCCTCAAAGGACTGCGTTTTTCCATGGAATGGGTTGCGAAATTAAGCCTCCATTTGTTACTAATATGCATCATTGGTGTATTCATATGGATATTCCCCATCAGAAAAAAAGAGGGTGGAGTTTACGTGGAGATAAGTTAAAATAATTAACATTTTAACGAGCTAAAAAGGAAGATGGAAAAACAGGAGGATTACGGACCTGTTTGGAGATTCAAACAGGTGATTTCGCTTTAGACGAGATCTGCCGTGCCGAGTAGAGATACCGACAGCAACGCCTCCCGCAACCTCCCTTCCCCAATAAATCCCTGTAGATATCACAGGATTACCTTTGTTGTTGCTGGCGGTAGCGTATTGTTCAGAAGAAGGGGCGTCATATTTTGCTGATGCCAAACATTTTTTTTAGATTTGCTCACTTTATTCCCACCACAACCCCGCCAGCTTCAACCTGTAGCCTTAGCTGCATCGCAACATGTAGACGATCTGCTGGTCACTGAGGCGAGGGAGGTAACTCCTGCATCCTCACGCCTTGTCCCATCTCCCACTCCCGCGCTGATGCAGAGCCCGAGCTACGGGCGATATATGGCCGGCAGAGAGGAGCTGCTTTGACCGCGGGGCGCTGACTTTTGACCGAACATTTCTGCTGGGTGCATTACCACCAGAGGACACATTGTAAACAAGCGTTACAAGCGTCAGTGCACATAGGTAGGACTATTTTTATTTTTACATTTTTAATCAGATAGTTTTGCTTTAACTACGAAATCACACATCTGTGGCTTTGTCTTTAAAGTAAAATAGTGTGGTCTGAAATAGGTCAAGTCTCTAAAACTATACATCATCATACATATTGCTTTTGTGCAGTGGCCTATGAAATTTGAAGGTTATTGTCAACAAGCAGCTCTGCTGTAATACAGTGGGCTTAAATATAATACTGATAATTTGATCATTGATTTGATGAAGTTTTTCTCGGCTTTCGAAGGGAATGTTAGTCTCATACAAACAGAGGAAATCCATCTCAGAGATTGTATGGAGCACTCAGCATGTAATCAGATTTGTCGGTTGTGAGAGCTGATACAGTATTACTAGATGGCATATTGATCCTGCAGTGTTCTCATATGAGGGAGAACTCATAACCTAATACACATAGACACAATGGAGCCAATGTGCTCAAGTGGCTCTGCCCCCCATCTCCTGCTTGTTATTTTCAACTGCCCTTCTCTTGCCTGTTTGGAGGAAGGTCTTGAAATAACATTTCTCGGAATTACTTACAGTTTTAGTCAGTAAAAGATGTTACATTTAACAAATTGATTGTTTCGGAAATATATGCCAAGTTTTTAAATATGCATGCTACAAATTTAAATGAACTCTTTCTTGCTCATTTCCTTCAAAACACAACTTGGAACACAGTGGTTATCACAATAATATTGCAGTTTTTCTCTGCTTTTTTCTTTTGTAGCTCTTTGCAGGCAGATCTTCCTGCACCTGAACCCACGAGCGTGTGGAGCCTTTATCTCCTCGTGGCCCAACGTGGCCCCACCCTGTCTGAAACCTGCAGGTCCCATCTTCCTCCAGCATGACGGTTGCTACCAGCGACCCTGCGGACGAGGCCGCAGCACATCCGGGTCAGCCTCACGACCTGTATGACCCAGAGCTGGATCACGAATGCTGCGAGAGGGTCGTCATCAACATCTCAGGCTTGCGCTTTGAGACACAGCTCAAAACCCTCTCCCAGTTTCCAGAGACGCTGCTGGGGGATCCCAAGAAAAGGATGAGGTATTTTGATCCCCTCCGGAACGAGTACTTTTTTGATCGTAATCGACCGAGTTTTGATGCCATTCTGTATTACTACCAATCAGGAGGGAGGCTGCGTCGGCCTGTTAACGTGACCCTGGACATTTTTTCTGAGGAGATCCGGTTTTATGAATTGGGGGAAGAAGCTATGGAAATCTTCAGAGAGGATGAAGGTTTCATAAAGGAAGAGGAGCGGCCTCTGCCAGAGAATGAGTTTCAGAGACAAGTGTGGTTGCTGTTTGAGTATCCAGAGAGTTCAGGTCCTGCGCGCATCATTGCCATCATCTCCGTCATGGTGATTCTTATCTCTATTGTCAGCTTCTGCCTGGAGACATTGCCAGTTTTCCGAAATGATGATGAGGAGATGTACAATTATCCATACCAGTCAATGTCCAACGCCACCTATACCTATGACAGCTCAGCTTATTTTAAAGACCCTTTCTTCATCGTGGAGACCCTCTGTATCATCTGGTTCTCCTTTGAGTTCCTCGTTAGGTTCTTTGCCTGTCCCAGCAAAGCTGGATTTTTTGGCAACATCATGAACATCATTGATATTGTGGCAATCATCCCCTACTTTATCACCCTGGGTACAGAGCTAGCAGAGAGGCCAGAGGACGGCCAGGCAGGCCAGCAGGCTATGTCTTTGGCTATTCTCCGTGTCATTCGTCTAGTGAGGGTGTTTCGTATCTTTAAACTCTCCCGTCACTCCAAGGGGCTCCAGATCTTGGGCCAGACTCTGAAAGCCAGTATGCGCGAGCTAGGCCTCCTCATCTTCTTCCTGTTCATCGGCGTGATCCTCTTCTCCAGTGCTGTCTACTTTGCAGAAGCAGACGAGCCACATTCCCAGTTCAGCAGCATCCCTGAGGCCTTTTGGTGGGCAGTGGTTTCCATGACCACAGTTGGCTATGGAGACATGGTCCCAACAACCATTGGAGGAAAGATTGTAGGATCTCTCTGCGCAATTGCCGGTGTGCTAACTATTGCCCTGCCTGTACCTGTCATTGTGTCAAACTTCAACTACTTCTACCACAGAGAGACGGAGGGCGAGGAACAGGCACAGTATCTGAATATCCCAAGTGTGCCTAAGGTCAGCTCAGCTGACGATCTGAAGAAGAGTGGTCGGAGTGGCAGTGGGTCCACTCTCAGTAAATCTGACTATGTGGAGATCCAGGAGGCTGTGAACCACAGCACTGAGGACTTCAGACCAGAGGGCTTAAAAACAGGAAACTGTACACTGGCCAACACTAACTATGTAAACATCACTAAGATGCGTACAGATGTATAATGTGAGCTACTGTACATGGTTAACTTCAGCTCGGGTCTGCAAGGGGAAGATTAAGGTGTGACTCCATGTATTGAAAAACTTATGGGGCCCAGTATTGGAGTCCAGAGTAGATGAGTGGGTTTAATTTAGAGAAAAGGTCAGTCAAGAGGACCTCTGGTTGTCTCACATCCTGTGGACCTATCAGCGCATATCATAGAGTTGCCACCCGTCTTATTTAGGACATTGTCAGTGTCTGCATGGAGTTAGTCTTACCTATGTGACAGTAGTCACCCTGCTCGCAACAGTAGCCAAATAGTAGCCTAACCAGTAATAACCACTATTTACAGTGTAAAGGGACCACTAGTTTCTACCTTCTTGCTCAAACTGCCGCTGGGAGAAGATGCACGATAACAACAATTTAGATCAGTGTGACATTTATTTTAAAATGTAACCTAACTTATTTACTTGTGATTAAAAGCAAGCCATATTATCAGCATTCATGAGCAACTTTAATCTGCCGCTCTAACTGCCAAGGTCCTGACTCAATGAAAAACAAAGTCACCAAGATCACAGCTCTTCTGTCAGGGGAAAACTGAAGTGCGCAATAAGAGCGAGAGAGAGCGACACTAATACGTTTTTGGACCAAATGGTCCTTTGTTGCTTTCTCTGTTTGAGAAAAAAAGCCTGAGTGCACTAGCATTCATCTCCTGGCCATCTCTAGATATTGTCCAGTACAAGCTAGTGGTTTCTGTAGAGACCAACAGATAGATGATGTTCTGTGCTGTATTACCGGACCACAATAGCACACCTTTTTCCTGCCATTTTTCTTCAATGAAGCTCAAGTGGATTTACAGTAAGAACACTTTCGCCAAGACTTTGCCTTTTTTTGTTTCCAGCCAATGTAGGCTAGCAGGTGGACAAAACAAATGTCTCAGAAACCGAATGAATGTTTATTTATTGATGTGTATTCATTTGATGTATGTTTTTTTAGTAATATGATGAATGTGTGCTTCTCATCTACATTTTTCTTTGGTTAAGATATGTGATGTAGAACGATAGTGATTGTTTTCTCGGTGGCATTCTGAGTGAGTGCCTATTTTTCAATTTTCTTAACTTTACCTTAAAGTGTCTCTTTAGCCGCCACCCTGGTCCACTGTAACAGATGTACAGTGAGAAGTGTTCAGTTTAACACCGCTGCCCACCATAAATGTTGCTGTTCTTGACTTCATAGCATTCCACGTTTGTAGAAATAGATCAAATGAGATTAAGGAGCAAACTATAATTCATTTTAACCAAGTTCAAGGTTTATGGCAGGAAAGTTAACTAGTTTTATGTATAAGGCTGTTATGGTACTGTGTTAATTCTAAAAGTTTAAAATGTTTTTTTAAGGGCCCACAACCAAAGACAGAGCACAGTGATCAACTAAAATTAATCTATGACACCTTTAAGGTCATCTTTTGTCGTACCACCAATGCCAGCTTTGTGTTACTCAAATTGTCACCTAAAGTATTTTGATTGCTGGATAAGTGGCAAGAAGCAATGGTAGCGTTTGAGTCAACCGTTAGCTTACTTGTGATATCATGAAGCTCATTAGCAATAAGAGCAAAATAACTCGTACCTAATCAAACTGATAAATCCATTCAGCCTGGCCATCCTAAACAATTGGTTAAAATTAGTGAACTTTGCCTGCCTCAGGAACAAGTTGAAAGTGATGATAGCTCAATTATTAGATCACCAAAGACAAATGTGCTGCCACCTGGCATACTGTATCCTGGGTTGTAAAAGAGATTAATTTTGTTCTCAGTATTTGTCTTTCTTTGTGATACTCATGCAGTTTAAACAATCATTCCATTGGCACATTTTGCCCACGTAATGCAGGACCGAGGCTATGTGTCCTCCATCAGCTTTTTATCAAACAGCTACTATGCTATTGTAGTGCTGTATGTCCTTTGAAGTAATCATTGTAGCATGAATTAGTATGAATAATATTTAAAAAGCAAAATGGCATCAATATATTACTATATCTCGACTGCGGCTATGTGCAAAAACTATATGCTCTAGAAGTATATGTCATGCTTTGCATAAGCATCTTCTTGCCATTGTTATCTGAAATATTGTTGAGTCCCAATCCATGTGAATTATTTACCTAGAGAAAGTTATGTGTCCACGGGAAGATTTAACTGCCGTAAATGTATGGAGAAAGTAACAACAGGTTCAACATGAGAGAAAACAGGGACGGTTTGAGAGGATAGGGGAGTCCAAGACCACACTCCAGACTCCAGAACCGGTTTAGCTAAACATTTAATCAACATTTCGGAGGTTTACTAATGCTAACTTAAGCTCTAATGTCTTTATAGTCAGTTGCAGTCACAACCCATTAACTGTGTCTTATAGTGAAAGCACAACAACAGCTACTACTGTATCTGATGCCAGCCCAGTGGATGCACAGATTCAAACAGTCAGTCGGGCAGACTTTTCGCCCAGCCAAGTGCATCATAATGCTCCAAGGGACTGTCTGAGTGCGCTTATCTCTGATATATAGGCCTATCACGCTCAGTGTGCAGTGTGTGTCTTTGTGTGTGTGTGTGTGTTTGTGTGTGTGTGTCTGTGCGTGTGTGAGTGACAGAGAAAATGAAAAAGATTGTGAGAAATAGAGAGCTTTTAGACTTTAGCAGTTATCTGAAACATTGGTCTTCTTGACTCCAGGTCCGGTGCTCTGTATATTCTACTCCATCTTAGCACACTGTTTACAGCCTGTGTATATCTTCAACACATGCATATAGTACATTAAACAAAGACAACTACAAGGAATGTCCTGCCACACTCACTAGAGATGAGATCTATGAGCGTGTGTTGACTTATGAGATAAGCTGCAGTATCAGCCAAGTACTGGGGTTTGCAGGAAAGAGAGGAAAGGTCAGGAAGGAAAATATGATAATGAAAGTAAGATAAAACACTGCCCACACCCTCTTTTGCTGTTTGATCTGATGTGTACTTGTATTCTTATGAACTGTTCTTGTGTACTGGAACACCTATGTGACTTTATGTGGCTTAAAAGCGTCGCCTGGACTTGACTTGTCGTTTTCACTCTCGTTACCAAGCACTATTGAAGTGACACTCTGTCAAGACAGAAAACGTTCTCTTGAAGAAACCGACAGCACGGCACATCAGCATCATCTGACCCAAGGAAAACACATCTTTGCTGAATCATTGCTGTACTCCATGTACAAGAGGACACTTACACAGGGCGGACATTTGAACACATCCGGTGTACACACACACTTCCTGTGATGGTCACGTCGGCTGTCAGGACAGACACCTATTGAACTTAAAGGCCACAAACTGAATGGTCTCAAACCCACTATTGGTGGTGAACACACGTAGCCATGTAAACAATGTATCTAAGAGTTACAGCTGCTTTCAATGATGTCTTGAAATGCCTAAAGCTTCAGCTTTAAAATGAGCTTGTACAGATTCCTGTGTAGCGGGGAGTCAAAGTGTATGCTTGCTGAATTAATCCAAGAAACTGAAGTTGTATATAAGTGAATTATCTCTTAGGTTTAATATGCTCCAAGGACTAAGGATTGAAGTATATTAGGAAATCAAAAAGGAAATATAATTTCTATGAGAACTTTAACTTATTTGTGTCATCAGACACTATAAATGAACTGTTTGTTTTATTCTATATGTTTTTCTATTTGACTGTTATTATTGGCTCACTTGGTGCAGATGCTGAGGTTTGACTAAAATACACACAAAGGCCTTGATTAAATAGATTCTATCTGTACTGTCTTAATACATATTTAACCCCAGACAACCACCTCCTCTTACTTTATTTCCTCTACCTTCTTCAAATGTTTGCCACTTTGCTATTTGACAAAAATAATGTGTGTATGAGATTTAGATAACCCTCAGCTTCTTCACTACCTGTCTTTAGCTTTTGCAGTCTCTACTCAGCTATCAGTATAAGGCCTGTGTTTTTTCTTGTAAGGAAAAAGACTGAACAATGAAGCAAACTGTCCATTATTACTTAAAGGAAACTTGGATCTGAACGCTTGTCATGCCCTTCACGAGGACCTACAGTGAATATAGACTGATTCATAGAGAATATTTATAGATAATTACTTTCATCATTCAATATGATTGTAAATTATAAACCTACTATGAATAATCATCATATCAATAATAACATCTTTATTATAACCTCATGTTACTGTTGTGTCTTTCTCATGTGATCGAAAGGACCTTTTGTGAAGATTTAGGCAAAAAGATGAACAGATTTGCAATTCCACAGTAATAGTGGATTCAGATCAGTTTGTCTCATAATGATATATTATCATGCTAACCCAAACCAGCTGATTTTTATTTATTATATAGCTTTTTTTGTATGTCTGACATCCACAGAATTAAGCATAAAATGACTCATCAAACTCTAAATCAGTGACTGTTAACATTAAATCCAACAAACTACTATAGTTTCTGTGTTAAAACATGGCAAAGTCCCTGAAGCTTAGAGTTTGTAACACATCTAATTCTTCTTTGGTGCTCTTATAGCTAAATGGAGTGGTGCAGGGCTGACATATTTTTGCGAAGCCAACCCCGGAAGTTAGCTTCCCACTGGTTCACTCGACAAAAAGCTAATAGGATTGTTTCATTTGATTTGAATTTTTGCAAAAAAAGAAGCTATGTGGCAAACATGTTTATAATAGTAACACGTTTTGTTCAGCTAGATGATCTTACAAATCAACATAATTTGTAAGTGTTAATGCAATGGCCAGATGTAAAAAGCTAATGTCAGTCTATAAACTAACTACATTACGGTCACATGAGTATGACTATACACAACAAGGCTGTAAAGGCGGACTAGCCGGCGTGATGACGTGTTGTAGTCTCATTTAGCCACTTGTAAACAATCACATTTGATAAGACACTTAAAAGCTTCAAAGTTAGAGTAACACTAACCACTAACCCTAACCCATCTCACCAAAAAAAAGCATTGAATCGGAGACGAGGTGCAAAAATGCTAACTCATTTACAGGTTTTGGGCCTCCTTCCTGCAGCTCTACAACGACTCTATAGAGTCATGAGAAAGAAAACCTAGAGCTAACATATACAATTTAAATTGATCAACGCATCACTGAAGCGGCCGCTCTTGTGTCCATTAAAGAAGGAATATTTAAATGGATTATGAACCCTCACCTCAATGGTTTTTATGTCCCACTTCTCTCCTTAAGTGAACCTTGTGCCTTGAGTAAGCCTCTATTTATAAAACCAGCAACGGAGAAAGTGAGGAAGAGAGAGGAGAGCAAAATGCTCTTGACTCCTGGTTCAACATATAGTGGGACAACTACAAACAAACTCTGTATCAGTGCCGTTTTATAGAGTTTTACACTTCCCCAGGAGATGGAAATGTTTATCTCTCCTCTCATTGTCTTATCTTTGCGCTCATATCGTTGCTGTGTGTGTTTGATCTCACTTACCTTCACTTTTATTCGACCCTCTCAGATTTCCTTTCCCACACATTTTCTCTTACGATCATCTCTCTCCATCTCTGCCTCTCCACCAGCACTAAGCATTAAAGTAATGCACAGTGGGTGATGTAATTCTCCTCTCAGACATATATTAGGAATATAATGCTCCCTCCGGTCCACCTCAGTTGGGTGGATTCCGGTATGTCAGCTAAGGACAGTAGCCAGGCATCCTTCCAGATAAGTGATGGGTATTGATCCACCGATTGCTGTTTGATTATCTACGTATTTAACAGATGCTTGGCTCAAGTTCTCTTTAAGCCAGCCAGACAGCCAATATTCCTGCATCCTGTAACAATATCACACATCTGTGGGTTATCTCCTTTTACAATGTAGGTGAGGTTGTTCCCTGATTTTGTCCTGACTTGCACTTTTATTTTTGTCTGCAATGTTTATTTAATTATTTAAAGTAGCCAGGAAAAAATAGTAAAATGAATGTGTTTGACTGCCCAGTTTCTATCATTTTGTTGGACACAAGAGCATTGTTTTTGTATGCTGTATGAGGCAATACCCAATAGACTAAGTGATTGCCTTACATGCTGTGAATATTTTTTCATAGCAGAATGACCTGATTTATAACTCAATACACAGTCCAGTTAATAGCCTGTCAACCGTAGCTTTTCTTTATAGCACAGGAGTTTCCAAAGGGGAAACCTGTGTACGTACTGTGTGCAAGTAGGTGTGTGTGTGTGTGTGTGTGTGTGTGTGTGTGTGTGTGTGTGTGTGTGTGTGGAGGGGAAACCCGTTTTATCACTCCTGTCCCAACAGTGGAAGCCCCTTATATTAACCTCCTCTATTAATAGCAGACACAGCATATTTCCCTTATGTTTCAAGGGGATATCTCCTTCTTGCGTTGGATAGTTAAACATCCAAAAGAACACTGTATATTGCATTGTTTATAGTAATTTTAAGTGTGGAGGACCAGATTTGTTTGTATAATCAGTAGTTTTTCTTGAAAAATATACATAAAATGAAGGGATGATGCATGGTTGAAATAGGGAGCATAATAGAGGGGCTGGAGCGGGACAGAGTTAGACGTATGTGAAAATAAAAGACGACACTGGGGAGTTTCAGCTTGTCAATAGGTTTAATGAGCTGAATTGATTTATGAGTGTGGCCTACATTCTGTAGGCTGCTCTCCATCATATACCTTTACTTACAGCCAAACAGCGTGGTAAGGGCCTTCAATATTATCTTCACTGATAAGATGTATTAGTGATATGGAATAGCTGTTTACTGTGAGTTGATTTTAAGAGCCGTGTTTAACAAGGTGACATTTCTCATATTATTTGAAAATGTTCACATAAACCAAATAAAACAGAGATTTTTTACAGACTATCTATATTTTACTCCGTGCTGTTTAGATACTGTACTGTATCCTTCTTTATCTCAGCCGGCAACAAAGAACAAAAACAAGGCACGGGGTAACATGTGAAGAGGATTAACAACCTAGCCTAGCCTACCAAGCATGGCAGGGACCTTAACCCCTGACCTACCAACAGGAGTCCCCACAAACCTTTCATAAAATAATAAGATTCTTTTTCTTTCTTTTTTTTTTCAGATGACACTAACTATATAACTAATAGTGTTTTGAGAAGATATACGTTAACATTTTGCTATGATGGTTGTTTCTTACAGTAGTTTAGGCGGTAGTCCTTGTATGTTAAATATATGTTGGTAGGATGAGGTTTAAGAGAAAAAGACACTCTGCATGATAAAATAAAAATATACTTTTTAGTATATACATTGCTGCATAATAAGAGCACCAGCAGTGTCTACAGAAACTCAGTTACTCGTGACGACCCCTGTGCAGGTTGCAAGATGAGTATCTCTCTTTTACCTACAAGTGGGTAGCAGAGTAGGACAAAGACATCCGCTCAGCTCAAGGGTATCAATTAAAACAGTGAGCAAAAAGCTTATCATTTTTTTTAAACATAAAGTTTTAGTCCTGTAATACTCAGTGTGTGCTGTGCGACGTTCGTGATTCACTTTTTGTCTTTATGGACCACATGATTTCACCTAGAAACTCACACGTAAACATACTCTTCCATTAATTCCCTTACTGTTCTCCAATCGTCCCCCTAGTGTCCATGAGCAGGCTGGAAATGGGCTTTGTATCCTAAACCTAGATCCTTTACTCTCTCTATGTGCATTACTGGTTAGCTGTGCCGCATGCTTTACACCTTTGATAGATAGATAGATAGATAGATAAATACTTTATTAATCCCGCAAGGGGACATTTTTTCGTAACAGCAGCATTTTTACATAAGAAAAGAAATATTTTTACATAAGAAAAGAACAATATATACAAAATAGAACAGAATAGTAAGAAGAAAATAATAAGAAAATGCACAATATATACAACAAATACTGTGTGGGTGGGTTATGCTCCAAGGGACTGTCTGAGTATCCTTATCTCTGATAGATACATCACGCTCAGTGTGCAGTTTGTGTGTGTGTGTGTGTGTGTGTGTGTGTGTGTGTGTGTGTGTGTGTGTGTGTGTGTGTGTGTGTGTGTGTGTGTGTTTTTACCAAATTCACCCAATTAATTTTTTGTTCTACCTTCCTTGTTTCATTACAGTAAAAAATAAGTCAGCAGCTCTGCAACAGAAAATAGGACTGTCAAAAGCCATTAACACAAAAAATCTGTTTGTGTGGGACCAAGTGCAATAATCATCACCACAGTGAGCAAACATGCAAATGATACCCACTTCCTCTCCTCTCTGTACCTCCACAGACTCATTACTCACAGACATGATATGGGGGCTTAAAATATCCCTATCGCATAAATAATTAATGAAAACCACTTCTACAATCCCTCCTGGTCTCCATTTTCCTTTTCCGTTTTATCCCTCGGTCTTTGGTCCCTTTTGGTATTGTCTTTCTTCCTTTGGTGTGTTCTTACTCACCTATGTCTTAGGTTCAAGTTTGTTTTGTTTTTATGAATTATCTTCTACCTGCAAGAACACTAAAACTGTAAAACACAGATTTGCTGAAGTGGCCACACTGGAGACACACACATACAAACACACTAATCAGGTTTTTGTTTTTGTTCTTCATGCCTCTTAGTGTATTGATCACGTATGCATCAGAAGTGGAGTACTTAATGGGGTGGTGATTGGAGAGCATTAGCAGTGACTCATAGTAAATGTATCTCAAACTCAAGGGTTCATTGACTGTCCCTCCATTTGTTTGGTCTCCTGTGTTAAAACACCCAACCCAACAAGAAGATATAAATTTAAATTGAGTTATTATAGATATTATAGTACCTTCATTGCTAGTAAGAAAATATGTGATATGGATAGAGAGTAACCCAGACTTTTCACCATCCACCTGCATCATCACTCCTCACTTATAAGCGATAAACAAAGGTGAGGAAGCGTGAAACGCCATCAAGTATAGGGCTCAATAAAGATGGTGGGTACTGGATCCATGCAAGATATGATTAAAAAGTAGGCTTTTCATTCTCCTGACAATAAAAATAAATAAATAACTAGCTGACATAACCTCAAAGATAAAACTGCAAACCTAATTTGACAGACTTTTCAGATTTAACAGATATTGTCTCTTCCCTGTCGTCCGCCTTATCTTTGTAATTGGCTACCACTGCTCTCTTTGGCTTATTTCCGTGACACAAATGGGAAAACAGAGCACAAACAGGGTGTTGGCAGTAACAACATTGGAAGCAACAGAAAATAAATTGAGAATTGTGAGTGAATGAGAGAAGACCAAGAGATTAGACCTGTTGAGAGATGTAGTCTAGGCTTCATGGAAGAACACAGCGCTACTCATGAATATGAATTAAGATGGTGGAAACACACATGAATAGGCAGAATTATCGTGACCTGTGTTTCTGACAAACTATAATACAGTGAGATACATCTTGTAGAGTCCCTAAATCAAGAAAAAAAATCAAAAACACATGCCTAAAGGATGGGGCCAAATACATTTGAGAGTGGAGCCAAATATTTATGGGTTTAAAAGAAAACTGTCCATGAGACTAAACGATATGTAAGAGAACATAAAAAATAGCAAAAGAACATATTTGTTGCTTATCGAGTGGTGGCAACAATGCACAAATAAATATGGAACCAGCTCTCTTTATTTCAGATTTAAACAGTTTTGATAAATTTGTTACATAACTGATATGATTGCAATGCAAACTGCAGATCCATGTCCATTTTACTGGAAAAACACCAATGACTAGGGGAAACTGGTTTTCTTTTTTAAAGGAGCATCAGGGCAAATTGCTTTAAAAAATAGTTGATGGGATACACTATAAATAACCAGTGTTTCAAACATGTTTGAGAATCCTTGAAACTGACTTTAGACAGGTCACATTTACAAACAAATGCAAACAAAATCAAATCTAACCAAAAACTTAAATTTAAAAACTAAGGCCTGGAAAGTAAAGAGAGTGCAGTGCCACCAGAAGCCTGCAGAGGGAAACCTATCCATACGGTGCATGCTACTCTACTCTGTACCAATCCATGCTCAGTCAGAAAAGAGCTAGACAGAGGCATCCCCTCCCCAGCCTGAGTCAGTCCATTTAAACAGTGATGATGGGAGATTAATATGACAGTAATGCAGTGAATTCATCTTATTCAACCATGGGGAGTTTACCTTTTTGATATGCACAACCCAGGTGAAATGCAATATAGGTACTTGCAAATAGATATGCAACAGATAACAAATAAAAAGTATTTATGGAATGCAGGATTAAAAAGCATTAAAATCTTAGTTCACATTTTTTTCAGGTCCATCTCAAAACAAATATGCACACAGTCTTTTCAAGTGAAACTCCACTGATTTTACAAATCAAAGTATGTTCACAGGTCGTGGGGAGTAGTGCTGCATATATGGGGTGGGGAAGGGGGGGGGGGCTTGTGAACCTATAATTCATATAATATAATATAATTTAGCAACAAAATTATATAATTAGCTCCATGTCACAGCATTGTGATTAGAAATGAGGACAGAAAGTTGTCAAGCTTGATGGTGGTCAAGAGAGTATAAGGGATAGCCAGGCAGCCTTTATAAATCTCTCTCTCTCTCTCTCTCTCTCTCTCTCTCTCTCTCTCTCTCTCTCTCTCTCTCTCTCTCTCCCCTCGAGATAAAGCGACACAGCTTTGGTTGGAGGACTAAGAAAAAACAGGGGTTTTGCAAGCGGCGAATTGGCCAAATTAAACATAATCATGCTGCTGTTATATCACTCTCACATCTGGCCCCAGGGTGATTGGCCGGGGCACCTCCGCCGTGCGTGCTGTCGGTGCGGTCAGCCCGGGGGGTGACTGGACGCGCGTTGTGGTCTGTCGGTCCAGTGCGCACTAACCATGAGTCCGGCATGGCCCGGAGCGCCAAACTTTCTCCAACAACGCCCGGAAGTTTGTAGGATTGCACTGAAGGTAGGCCGCTTCGCTCTCCTCGAACAGTCTGTTACATCAAGTGCTTCAGGCGTGATCGAGCGGTTTTTTTTTTTTTTTTATTCAACCAGCTGTTGCACAATCGCGATGCATGAGCTGCATGTCTGCCGCCGCCGGAACAACAGAGAAATCACAGCATAGGCTACTTCTTTTTCTGACCTTTTTCTTAAGCAAATTGGAAGAATTTCCAAAATACATTCCTTCTGACGGAAAGAAATGGCGCACGGTTTATCCTTAAGATAATTATTCCATATATCTGGATAAATATATTCTTCACAATTGGATGTTTATGGCAATCATTCCCTGAATCACAGATTGAGATTAGTATCTCGTGCATATTACTTACTTTCCTCTTTTCCATCTCAATTGTTTTCAAAGATGTTCAGGACTACGGCTTGATTTGTTCTTGTTATAGCTCTAAATAGATGTAATGTTTAATGAGTGCATCATGTGTTTCATGTAAAACTTTGATCTGCAAAGTGGCTGACACAGCTGTCACAAAAATGTAACTTAATAATGTATGAAATGGAAAGCGTCAAGTGAAGAGCTCCACTTATTTCATCCTTTTTTCTGGCCAGAGGAGGTGGCGTGCCTCTGCAGAGGCTATTGCTCTTTGGTCAATGTGCTGTTGCTTCTATGCATGTCAAAAACAGTGACATATAGATACAGTATATAATTCAACAACAGTTTGACAAAAGATGTTATGCAATGCTGTAGTTACCTTTCTCTGCTGGTTTCATGTAACACCAAACTATAATGTTTTTCTATATCTTACAAGAGTTTTACCTCTGCATGGTTGCGTGCATCCATTTCTCCAAACATACCCTCTTTGATTAAAGTCTCAACTGTTATTTATCTCCAAGCAAACTTCATTCACTCACTTCTCATTCACTCACTCATTTTTTCCAAGACCCCTTAAATCTCCACTGACGCTCTATCCTTCTCCCACATATCATGGCTCGCACACTCCATTCTGTGATCAATTAACACCCGCATAACCCAAAAGGTGGAGCAAAAGTTTTTTTTTATTTAAAAAATAAGAAATCTTTTATTGCAAAGGAGTTTTTCTTGGTGTTGAAACTTGGTGAAAAGCGTCTTTAAATACAGGGAATGTACATAAAAATACCAAAAGTCTTAATTGACCCTGTCTCATTTTAACACCATCAGTGGTTATATTCTGTACAACCTGGTATACATTCATCAGCAGACTTGTTCCTATCTGTCTGTCCACACTGTCCAAGTTGGTAAACTGTTACTGAGAGAGAGAGAGAGAGAGAGAGAAAGAGGTCAAAAGGTGGTACAATATGTGTGACATGGTTATTGTATAAGCAGATGTGGAGACTCACTGAATATCCATGCCGCAGTTTGGCATCTGTGTGTGTTTCTCTCCTTGAATGTCGTGGACGTGTGTTAGTCGTTTGTATGCCACCTGAGATTAGTGATATGTAATAGAGTCAGACCAGATGGCCATATTTTCCTAGTCTGGATTTGGCACAAAAAAGGCTTCTAAAAAAATAAAATAATATTTCTGTGAATGATACTGCTTAATCCCCAATGTGGAGGAGGAACGACCAGGGGGGGAGGGAGGGAGAAGGGGGGGATGAGAGTGTGTGTGTGTGTGCGTGTGTGTGTGTGTGTGTGTGTGTGTGTGTGTGTGTGTGTGTGTGTGTGTGTTTCACTGCTTTTGAGGTAAATTGAAATGACGATATTTAACCTTTTGGTTTTCTAAGCTAATAGCATGTTACTTCATGATAATAGGCAAAGGTCACAAAGAGTTCAATGACCATGTTAAGTAACATGAAGAGACCTTACATAAGTCTTTGAGAAGAAATTAGTGAGAGGCAGATAGACGCAGCACAACACTGCAGAAGTGACATAGGTTTAGAGTTGTTCAATTGTATTTTTCTTCCTGGACTACAGACAAATTGATGATGCAAAATGTTCATTGCAACACATCTCAACGACAAAATCCATGGATAATGGCGAGAGATAATAACACTTGTACCCTGTTCAGTTACCCTTGTTTTAAAAAATAGAGCCAATACCTAAATAGGCAGATCACTCACAATAACAAAAAGACGTATTACAGTGTGTAGCACTTTGGAGGATCAGTTTGCAGAAATGGAGTATTATATTATTAAGTATGTTTTCTTTTTTCTTTTTTTATCTACATACGTGCTCTCTAGAATGGACAAACCAAACACTAGCTCGAGATAGAACTATTCACATTTTTGTGTTTTTGCATCCACCACCATTGTTCTTCTACGCACTTACCACACGGAAGAAGTTTCAGTTGTTTGAAATGTGCAACCTCACTGCTAGATTCCGCTCAACCCTACACACCAGTCCTTAGAACAAAGAGTAATGAGATCCTACTTTTTTAGAGTATGACCTGATGTGCTATTAATTTGATCCTGTCCTTATTATGAAAAATGAGTTGTAACATGTGTTGTTAATGCACAGTGAGCTTATGCCTTGATAATACTCGGCTGCTGGCTAGGTTTCTGCATGTGAGGTGGGTGTTTTTCAAGGCGTCATCCTTAGAACAGACAGAATCATGCTGGCACATCAATCTCTGTTCCAGTAATTGAGGAAGCTCTGTCAAATAACAAGAGTTGACATGCCTTTATGTTTTCGTACTCATACAACTAGCAGCGTTCATTGTTTTTCCATAGTAGTAATAACAAACAATGTAACTACTTTGCAGTTGGCATACAGTAAATGGCTTCTTACCTCAGACATAATATGTATTTTTGACTACTCCAGCACTATTAGAGTTTATGTTAATGTTTATGTTTATGTTTATATTTATGTTTACTTCTTCTGATTGAAAGGCAGGTACTTTAGATCTGAAATATAGTCAATGCAGTATTTGGAGGTTTTGTATTTATCAGGAAGGAAGTGATTTTGTGTGTAGGTGTGTGTGCGTGTGTGTGTGTGTGTGTGTGTGTGTGTGTGTGTGTGTGTGTGTGTGTGTGTGTGTGTGTGTGTGTGTGTGTGTGTGTGTGTGTGTGTGTGTATCGGTGTGTCTGTCTGTCTCTTGTCAAAAGGCCAAGGGAGGATTTTGGTCCCAGCTGCTGTGCACTGGGACTTGGCCTGGAGCCTGCAGACACACCCATGTCAGCATCAGCAGCTTACTTCTTATGAATGCCTCGTTAAGACTGCATGTAGACCACCAATCTGCCCCAGACAGTCATATGGGGAAAATAATATTTAAATATTTTCTAGCAGTTTGTCAATTTTTTTTATTTCAGCTCTCTTCAATTCAGTGAGATGTGCGTGCATTCAAAATGACGTACTGATGAACAGTTTTAACTTCCACTCCCTGGATGTGTGATATTTATCAGTCACTCCAGGCTGAACCAGGCTGTTGATTGTAATCAAGCTGCAGTTTGGAATTGTGGAATAATATTTTGTATTAAATGAATACACAGTTTTTGTTTTTCACATCACAGTCCTGTTTGTACTCACAATTGTCCCCCAGACACAGCATTGGTAAATAAAATGATCCTGTGGCAAGAGGGCTAAGAATAAGCAAGTTACACACTTACAATAATCTCAAGAGCATTAATAAATTATAATTAAATAACTACTGAAGTGACAATGGTACTGTTTAACCCTGCAGTTCAAAATGATCATGTAAAATAATTCCTATATACTTTATTCTACAAGTATTTAATATAAAAGTGTATGTTTTAGCTTAATAACATGAATGATAGGTAGGTACAGTAATTAATGTTCCAAAAACTAATAATCCTTAAAAGTCATCATTCACAAATAAAAGTAATTGCTTTTGTCTACTTCAGTGTGCACTTAATCACGCATTCACATTTTGATGGTTTGAACACATTTATGTATTCATTATTGCTGCACATGCTTTTCATGCACAGTGTAATCTTTGCGATAGCACTTGTGATTTCTATGTGTGTAATTGTGTTTTCGCTCCCTTTTCTTTCAGGATGACCCACCAGTCAAAGAGTGTCATCAGAAATTCAATAAAGTTTGCAACACACACTCTCACACACACACTCATACAGTATAGTGTCCCCTCATATAACTGCTCCACAATGAAGATCCTTTAGAGTCCATTTTGCTTCTATATTTTAGTTTAATTAATAGACGGTGTGTGGTTCTGTTTATGTGAACTGCATTACCAAATGGTTATTTGTAATTCATATTTCAGTATGAATGAATTCGGTGATAGATAGATAGATAGATATTTTTATTAGCTATTAATCCGCCAATTGCTTGCAAAATGAATCGACTAATTATTATGTCTTATTGCAAAAAAGAAAATAAATAGTAAAAAAAATAATTCATGTCATGATTTCCCACAGCCTAACTGTATTCAATACATTGTTTTATTTGACTAACAGTCCCAATCCCAAATATAGTTTACTCATAAGTAACAAAGAAACGAGCAGCAGGAACCAGGGAATGATTCATAAAAATTGTGTAAAACAATTAAACTTCTATTATTCAACTGATCATTAGCTCTAATTTTTATTGTTGAACCAAGACCACAAGCCTTCCCTCATGTGTTTGTTGTTGCTTAACCTCAGAGAGGAACTGTTTCCAGGTCTTGGGGAGTACCACTGTATAGTGTAAAAAAAGGTTATGCAAATCCATATTTGGTGCCAGAGAGAGTTGTGAGTTGGAGCTGAACACCACAAGTTTGAAAATAAAAAACATTGGGGACGTGGAGAAGTGATCTTACTAGACCCCTGTAGCCCGCTTCCTATTTCTTCTTGAGGCTAGCTTTTCGACCTACATTAGTTGCTACTAGCATAACGCACCCAAATCTCCAACCCAACTGATGCATCAGATTTTATCCTGTATTTATTCATTTCTTTGGTCCATTTTGAGTCTAACAATGTTATAGGAGTGTAATGCTAAATTCTTAGCAAAAGTAGAATGCTAAGAGTATTCTTTTCAGGATGCCTCAAATACACTTTAGTGTCTACACATAGATTCTGATGCCATATGAGTTGTAAGATGTTAAAAGTGAACATATTGCCTGACAGACATAGAAATATAGAGAATTGAGGTAGAAATATGTCCGGCAGCCTTGTGTTTCCCTTTGTGTCTGTGTGTGTGTGTTACTTGTGTGTGTGTGCCTATCTGTGATGGCTCGCTAGTATCTGTGTTGATCTGACAGAAGAGATCCCTCGGCTTATAGCACTGAGCTACCCAGCCTGCATTAATCTGCTTAATAGGGTAAAAAAACTCCAGGGTCCAAAAATACTAGCTCTTCCAACCAATGCCCTCACACAGCCATAGACCCCCCACACCCCCACCCCACCCCACCACCACCACCACCACCACCACCACAACACAGGGACATAACAAAAGGTCCAACATACAATGTCAACCATACTGTATTTACTGTACCTTCAGGAGAGAATGGCCCCTGTAGTTCTTTTGACAGAATGAAAAGTTAAACCTAATGCTTTTACACTTGTGTGAGCGCACTTAACAGAATCACCAACTGGTCTCAGCTGCAAACATCTGGCACACTGCAGATTTATTCTTGTGATAATGAATATTATTCCGTAAAGTGTGTTGAAATTTGGACTATTTATTAAGCAGGGAACATGCTAAATTAAAACGGTTTCATCAGTGGAAGCTTTAAAAACATTTGCATCACAGTTTAACTGCATGGTATATAGTCTATGTAGTATATAGTTTAGCGTAATATTAGTATGTATCAGTGCAGTGTCATGTAATAACGTATATTAGATATCATAAAGGATAAATAACATGCCTGTAGATAATTGAAGAACTTTACCTGGAGAAACATGAGACAAATTTCTACCAATGTTTCCAGGTGACTGACTGCTGATGACAAAAGCAGACCTGAGATCCATTTGGATTAAAATGTTAGGATTTTACCCAGGATCAACAGCAAGCAAAAGATCACTTGAAAATTTAATGAAGCCTCGGAAACCTCAAGCCTGAGTGGAATTACTTTGGACACACACACACACACACACACACACACACACACACAAAGACTAAAACACACGTAAAAACCAACACAAAAACTCCTTCCAGCTAACGTCAGAGCTGAGGGTTTGGGAGACATAATGGCTGTAATAAACTGTATTTGTATCAGGCTTGACCTTTTGTGGCTCTTAAGCCTTTTATGCTTTAAAAGGTCTGAAGTCCGCAATCTCGTTCCTCCTCGGTCCACAAAGAGCTTTAAAGTCCACTAACATGTTGGCTGTCTCTTCATGGGGAGGATGTGAATTTAATCAGCTCAGTCGGAGAGAAGCAGTGTGTATGTGTGTCTGAGTTTATTGTTCCTTTGTCTTCCCACTACTAACCTGAATGGTAATGAAAATGATAAAGGGATGCTTTTGAATTGCTGTACATTGTCTAGATTTGTTTATGTGGCGACAATGCATGTGCATGACGCATGTTAAGAGAATGACATTGGTGTTACAATGATTTATATAGAAAATTTATAGAGCAAATCCTGTGTTGGAAAAGGTTAATTTTAAGTAAATGTTATACAATTATTATTATTATTATTACTACTATTAATATCGTTGTTGTTGTTGTTGTTATTATGATTATTTTCATCATCATTTTAAGTTGTACGGTTTAAATCTTTTCTCCACATGCTTCTCTTCCCGACCAGCTATAGCAAAGGATTGTAGTTAAGCTAGATCTGCCTGAACATCTGTTCATGTTTACACATGTGGTAAAGTCACAGCGGTCAGCTTACTAAAATGCACAGTTGTTCAGCTCAGCATGCAAAACTGTATTTCTGATATAGACTCCCATATTGTCCCACATGTATTTTCTTTCTGCTAACCATGTGCAGTGCATGCCTGTATTTGTGTGCACATGTAGCAAGAGTTGCTATCTCACGGGTTGCTCCCACGATGACTCCCCGGGTATAAATAGCATGGCAAGAATAGGACCACCATGGGTTGGTTGGCAGGGGCCCCATATGACACCTGTGATATACGCTTACCTAACACAAGGCAAGGTCACACTGCCTCCTTAGGAGCATTTGTCCTCACAGCAGAGCTGCAAGTATCTTTTTCCATGTATATGAAATGTATTACAGTATATGATATACTGTGTATGTCCGTATATCTTATATCTCAAATATTTCTTCATTATTTATCTATCATTATTCATTCAGAGGTTTTTTTCATTCTTTTGAGTTATAAACCCTGTTAACCCCCAAATCACTTCCTTGCCCACTAATCTCTGTATGGAATTCAAGACTTTAGCACAGGACATCAAACAGCCTTCCTTTTAAAATGTGGTTTAATGTTGTCATTAATCAAATGGAAGTAGGCTAATTTTAAATTCCATGATGTTGACATCATAACATTTGATTGTGGTTATGTAATGTTAAAATGCATATCAATTTCAATCTCATTATCAAGAGTTTGTGTTTAAGCATCCATTAATTTTATCCAAATAGTAGAATATTTTTTTGTGAATATGCATCCTTTTAATAATTAACAAATGTACAGCATGTATCATGTATTTAAAATCAATGCACAACATCTCGATTCATTTCATATGGAGTCCACATTGATAACATTGTTTTTGTGTAGTTTTTTGTTTTTGTTTGGTGAAGCATTTGCAGATATGCAGATATACTGCCAACCATTAACATACAAATACATGGAATCACAAGTATGACCGGAAGAACACTAAGAGAATCCTAAGAGGTAAAAAAAAGAAACATTAAGTAAGTTTGACTGTGTTATTAATTTAGTGGTGCGTTAGTGTTCTCATATTGACACTTTTGGGTCTGAAAAGCGTAAAAAGCCCTGGTTTATATCCTTTTATGAGTACTTTTACTTTATAACTCAAAAATCCAATTGATGGGCTTGGAGGGATTTCATTCTCACCATTCCACAAAAGTTACTGGAAATAGAACCTGACATGTTGATAAACAGCATTGACAAGACTCACCACAGTACTTGTTCACACATGCTCTTGTAAATTATGAGAGTGGGTTGGCAGCTTCCTTACATGCCTGTGTGTGTACAAATATATTTTTGCAGTGTGAGGACAGGGAAGTATGACCGAGTGGAAATAAATTATCTGGGCGTCTGAGTGCCGCTCAGATAATTTATGTCCACTGCACTGTCAAAGATTACTTAGTGGGTGACCTGAAGAGATTCAATTTCTCCATTTTTCCTGTTCTAAGTTCAGTGTGACAATATCACACTAAACTGCATTAAAAGTGCATGTTCACAAAGTGTACAGCTTAGAAGGAGCGTATAGTTAAAGAAAGAGTTGAAGGAGGTGATAATCTCTTTGAAAGTAAAAGGTAGAAAGCTGTGTGGGGTGTCCATGTCACTCTCTCGTCATTCTTTCTTCCAGACCGTGTTGAACATGTTAATGGAGTTGTTAAACATTAATTATTTATTGTGTAACTGTGAATAAGTCAGATATGGATACGTCCATCGTCCATCGTCCATCGTCCACACACACACACACACACACACACACACACACACACACACACACACCTGTGTGTGTGTGCGTGTTTGAGTTCTAGATCTTCAGAGTGAGAACATCTTTGGAAAGTAAGGGACATTTTGGTTGGTCCTCACTTCTTCAAAGGCCTGTTTGAGGGTTTATACTTATTATAATTAGGTTTAGGTTAGCGTAAGGTTCAGGGTACGGTAAAGGTTAGGCATTTAGTTGTGATAGTTAAGGTTAGGGTAAGGGGCTAGGGAAAGCATTATGTCAATGAGTGTCCTCACAAAGATAGAAGTACAGGGATGTGTGTGCGTGCGTGCGTGCGTGCGTGCGTGCGTGCGTGCGTGCGTGCGTGCGTGCGTGCGTGCGTGCGTGTGTGTGTGTGTGTGTTTAGGGTGAGTAAGTCAAGCACAGAGATCTGAGGATCTAATCGCTCCATTCCACACTAGAAGGTCTTGAGCACATCACCCAGATCACTGCTAGATGACTTATGGCAAACACACACACATACACACACACACACACACACACACACACACACACACACACACACACGCCTATACAGGTACACATACACACAAACACAGACACACACTTTCATACAAAAATATCAATGGCACAATGTTGACAGATTTCTTTCTGCTTCTTTTCCTTGTTTTTCTGTGACCTGTGTGCATGCTTGTTTGCATGTGTGTTGTGTGTGTGTGTGCGTGTGGCCTTTGCCACAGCTCTAGTTTCTCTTCCAGCATAAGGTTACCCAATGTAGTCTCTAGGTCAGTCATTCTGATGTAAATTGAGGAGGAAGCAGAAAGCTGCAGCAGTGGCAGAACTTGTCAAGAACCTTTTTTCTCCCTCTCCCGTTTTTGCTTTTTACAGCATATTGTACACACACATGGTCAGTAGACTTCTTGCTAAGGAAGGTAAGGTGTGTGCTGCTTGCTTGTTATTCTGTCTATGAGCTTGTTTGGGCAGTTTAGTTCCCATTACCCTGTTTCTTCCTGTGACAGAAAAGGGAGCAGCTTGGCATTGCAGCTTTTATCACATTTCACATGTCTTGAGTCAGATTTCTTAAGAGAAGGCATAATCTTAACCCAAACATACGACTTTCAAAAGAGCTGTGGCACAACTGTAAAGCTAAATACCGCAATCAGTGCAACCATCTTGATCTGTTTTGGAAACCATTTGTCATTTTGGTGAGTCACAGCAATCGTACGTCTTTTCGTTACTTTCTGAGACAGACGTATGAGGGTCGGCAGTTCTTTTTGTAACATTAAGTAAAATCAAACATTGACGGCATATTGAATTATTGGACAAACATTAGGAATTGGTCGAGCAGCGCAATATCGTTGGCTAATTTCCAGGTATTGATCCAAGAGCAAGTGTATTCTTCTGAAACTTCTATTTTAGAATCTTGAGAAAGTTCTGCTTGTGCTTTAAGAGTGGAGAAAGGTTTGATTTGATTTAACATTTTACATGGCTTTCATCATATCATTTCATCAGAGGTGCATCTTTACTCATTTTGAGTGAGCCCTCTTGCTGTGTGCACAATCCATCAGAGATTTTGTGTCTTTTTCCCCTCCTTGCCATTTGTTTCCTCTGCTCTTGATAAACTGACCCTCTTTTCTCATCAGGGTTGCTCTCTCATCATGCTGTCTATCCACCCACCTATCAACTCCTATTCTCTCACATTGTCACTTTCCCTTTCCTTGTCTTGCATTCTTCCCTCACCCGCCCAATCCTTCCACCCACATCCGTCTTCCCAACAATTTTCATGTCATGCTCCTTATCCACTCAGCCGGCCCATCTCAATCTCTCTGTCTCTCGCTCTCTCTGTCTCTTTCTCTCTCTCTCTCTCTCTCTCTCTCTCTCTCTCTCTCTCTCTCTCTCTCTCTCCCCCCCCCCCCCCCTCCACCTCCCTCTTTCTCTTTCCCAGAAGTATTGCTATCACTGGCACTGGTTTTAGATGGTGACTCATCTCGAGAGTCATTAATTAAACATCTGTATCAGGCATCAGCATTCAGTCACACACGTGTACACACACTGCGCACACACACACACATACACACACACAAACACACAAACACACATTCAGATAAAGGCATTCACACTAATTGATGTCCACCTCAAAGAGCAGCTTACTATTAAATGTAAACTTCATGGTGACAAAAAGTCACACTAGCTCGGGTAAATTTAAATCCAGATACACAAGCATGGCACAATAGGAGCAGAGTGGATTTCGGGAAGAAATAATGTGTCACAGTGCAGTATAAATGTGACCCCTGATGTCTTGGGAAGCTTGGCCCGTGCTATCACTGTACAGCCAGTTAATTATGCACTAATGTATGCACAGCCACAGTTACCCTGCAATGCTCTCTCCTTCTACAGCCTGCATTGGGGTTATTTCAGGTTGTGTACCTTGATCCTCTTTGAGCAGGTGTTATGTTCGTGATTATGTCCATGTGTTCAAGAGAAATAATGTATGTGTGCATTCATGCCAGTGAGATATTGTGTATTTACAGTAGATTATGAGTTGAAAGAGCTAGTTTCATCTTTTGGGCAGAAAATATCCTAAATCTATTCCAACAATTTGACAAAAAGATATTCAAGCATGTAACAAATAAGCCTTCCATTAGCTAGTCTTGTTTTATGTTTGTTGTATTCATGTTTCACAGTTACATGACTTATCACAGTTACTTCATAAAAAAGTACTGTCTTTCCATAACTGTGGAAAGAAATAACAAGGAGTTTGATTTTCTTTCAAAAAGATAGATTTTTTTATAATCTCAATTTATAATCTTTCTTTATTTACGTTTTCAAGTTGCTTCACCCTCGTCCTCCTCTTTCCCACATTTCTCATTCTCCCTCTCCCCCTCGTCTTTCTCTCTCTGCTGGTTTCCAGATAGATGGGTATCTAAGAAACAAGGAGTATTGATAGAACATCTGCTGTTCAATGTCATATACTTGTCACCTGATGACAATTAACACAAAACAAACAATTAACCATTGACAGAAACACACTGACTCTCTTTCTCTGTCTCTCACTCTACAGGTGTTTAACATTTCCCCGTGACTGTAAGTGCTTTGCTGAAGAACTCTGGTACCCTACTGCTGATTCTGGTGACTGAGCCTCCCAGCTGTCCATCTGTGTGTGTGTGCGTGTGTGTGTCTGTGTGCGCGTGTGTGTGTGCGTGTGTGTGCGTGTGTGTGTGTGTGTGTGTGCCTGTGTGCGTGTGCCTGTGTGTGTGTGCGTGTGTGTGTGTGCATGTGTGTGTGTGTGTGTGCTTGTGTGTTCGTGTGTTTGTGTGTGAGAGATTGTGTTAACCTGGGGTACCAAGGCTTTGCACTGGCTGAACTGCAGCCATGGATGTGGCCCTGGTAGACTTTGAGAGCCTAGATGATCTCAACGGCAGCTTTGAGGATGAGATGGACACCTACGCTGATGAGACCACGGCTCTCACAGTGGACATGCCTCCAGAGCACAGCAGCCCAGGCAGCAACCACCTTATGCGAGCCTCTCATCTTTCCTCTAAACAAGTCCACTCCTGCATTTGGGAATCCACCTCATCTATGCCCATGGCACACACACAGACACTAGAAGTACCCCAGTCCCCAGAAATGCCAACTGCAAGCAGACATGGGCGCAGTAGCTGCGCCAGTATGATCTCGAACTGGAAATTGCTGCTAAACAGTGAGGGCACTAAGGAGAGTGAGACGATCTTCAGCCGGCTTGCAAAGGAGTGCTGCGAGGATCTGTTTGTAGATAAAAAAGGGCTGGATGACGGAGACCAGAAAGTCATCATCAACATCGCCGGTCTTCGCTTTGAGACGCAGCTCAAAACTTTGGACCAGTTTCCTGAGACGCTGCTCGGTGATCCTTTAAAGAGGATGAACTACTTTGATCCAATGAGGAATGAGTACTTCTTTGATCGGAACCGACCAAGCTTTGACGGCATCTTGTATTATTACCAGTCCGGGGGTAAGATCAGACGTCCGGCTAACGTTCCCCTCGATGTGTTTGCAGATGAAATTTTGTTCTATGAGCTTGGAATCGAGGCCATGGAGCAGTTCAGAGAAGATGAAGGATTCATAAAGGATGTTGAGATCCCGCTACCTAATAATGATGTGTACAGGCAATTCTGGTTGCTGTTTGAGTACCCAGAGAGCTCAAATGCAGCCCGAGGTGTAGCACTGGTGTCGGTTTTTGTTATTGTCATATCTATCATTATTTTCTGCATGGAAACGCTGCCAGAATTCAGAGATGAGGCTGACCCAACTGTGCCCACAGCAGTACAGCCTTTCAACCAATCTACATTTCACAGTTCTGTGGCTCCATCTGGTGTAAAGCCCACAACTTTCTCCGATCCCTTCTTCATCATTGAGTCTGCCTGCATTGCTTGGTTCTTCTTTGAGCTATGTGTGAGATTTTGGGTCTGTCCTAGCAAAAGGGAATTTTTCAACAACCTCATGAACATCATTGACATTATATCCATAATCCCTTATTTCGTTACCGTGATTACAGAACTGGTCACAACGCCACAAGAGAACTCAGGACAGAACATGTCTTTGGCCATTCTGCGTATCATCCGTCTGGTCAGGGTGTTTCGTATATTCAAACTCTCACGTCACTCCAAGGGGCTGCAGATCCTGGGACAGACTCTGAAGGCCAGCATGCGTGAGCTTGGCTTGTTAATCTTCTTCCTCTTCATCGGAGTCATCCTCTTCTCCAGTGCTATTTACTTTGCTGAGGTAGATGAGCCTAACACCCAGTTTGTTAGCATACCTGATGGCTTCTGGTGGGCTGTGGTTACCATGACTACTGTAGGCTACGGGGACATGTGTCCTATTACCATGGGGGGGAAAATGGTCGGCACCTTGTGTGCCATCGCAGGTGTGCTGACCATTGCTTTGCCTGTTCCCGTCATTGTTTCCAACTTCAACTACTTCTATCACAGAGAAACGGAAGCAGAGGACAAGTTGCCTATGGCAGATGCTGTTGAGCAAGCCATGAAGGCTAATATGGGTATCAAAGAGGGAAGCAACACCTCACTCAATAAAGCCAACGGCGTCTGACAGACCGACAAAGGGAAATAACTGCACACAATTTTGACTTTGAGACTTTGCCACAAAGTAGGAAAGGAATATTAAAGAGAAATGAGAATATGGAGGAAATCAACTGTTAGGATTTCCCTCAAATAAGGGTCTCATGGAATCAATGAGATAAAATATTTGTACTTAGTAAAAAAAGTTTTATAAGGATATCCAGAATGTACTGTACTTACCTCTTTTGTGTCTAATATGAAAATTACACTTTGTAAATAACAGACAAGCTGTAGAATTCAGCTATGTTCATGTTCAGGGTTGTATGTCAACATAAGTCTAGGACTCTTCTTTAGTTGCATAGAAACATAATGGATTTTTTTTAATCTTGGTCTTATTTTCAGTGTCTTGGCCATTAATCCTTTTGCTTATAACAGTTTTTGTACATCATCACTGATATTTGTAGCGAAATTGACTCTTAGAACTAGAAAACAGTGTCTTCTGGGGTGATAAAATATTGGTTCAAAACAGTCAAAGTTAAGGAAAGGTAAAGAATGCTGGAATCGCTGTTACATCATCTGACTATTTATGATGATTTATAGGTTAAGGAAATGTGAGCAACAGGTCATGTTACACTGAAAAAGACATTTATATTGGACAATTTGGTCAATGCCTTTTTTTCACCTTCAGAATGCATGTTCTGTGCCGCAGTGACTGTGTGAAATCGTAACTGATCCGATTGATGGCAGATCCGACACAAATAAGACCAAGGTTGTAAAAATAACATAAACAAAAACGACACAATGTTTCTGTAAGTGTCTTGAATGAGTATAGCTATATGTGTATAGTTCTAGTTTATACCCTTTCTGTATTTATTCATTTAAAACGTAATAGCTATTGTATTTATTCATCCTCTTTGATGAGTAGCGTGGATAACAATACTCCACTAATGTTAGCAGACGAACTGACTCCACACTATGTATTATGATGGAGTGCCTTAATTTATGTTAGGATATTGTTGACTTTGCCATACATAATTTCACAGTAATATATATGTTTGTCATGCATATATGCTCAGTATTTTTTGCTGGTTTAACTTGGTTGAAAATGTAAACGTTGTAACCTCTCTCTATTCTAGCCTTTGTGAGAGTTATTTTCCACAATGCTGTCCAACAAAGAAATGCATCCTGACCATAAATACAATTTAACATATTCAAAGTGGATCCCATCTGTTTTAATCTCCTTATAAACATCATTATTTTTGTCAATTAGGGCAAATTGTATTGATGAAGTATGCTTTTCAGTGATACCATGATCAAAAACACTGAAATTGAAAGCAAGAAGAAAGCTAAAAATAATTTCTGAATAAAGGGAACTGTTATGAGGCTGGGGGACATAACAGGCCACAATGTCCCATGATCTGTCTTATTTTGGAGGAGTAATTATTAATTATGTTGTATTGGTGTAATGTTCAGGTCCATGGCAACTCTCACACCCCAAAATAGTTTTTCAACTTCTCTAGTAAAACCAGTTGCATTACCTCCAGGAAAAACTAAACTAAACAGAAACCCAAAATCATGAATGGATGTGTGACCCAGAGTACCACTAAATGTTCAAGTGGTTTGTTTTCTGAGTATTTCTTTTATAACACATTTTCCTGTTATATTAGAAATCTTGGGAAGGAGAAAATTGATGTATCAATTGGGATCCAGGAATATAATGTAATCTCGAAATCAAAGACCTGTTTAACGTCTGAACTTCTGGTTGAGCTTATGATCAAATATTATATGTACTGTATGTGTTTTCTGTGTGTTTTACAATTGGCTTCATGGTGATGATGATATATTTTTAAGATAGTCCCTCATCTGTAAAGTCACTGCTGTTCAAAAAGTTCAGAGGCCTGATACCTGTGTTGTCATGGTACAAGATTATTACACCAACAAGACCATTACACTGTATTTATATTTGTATACATGATAGCATTTCAGTATACAGTTTACTATAATGTATGCAATATATTCTTGAATTTTAAATAATGTCCTCTCCTGTTTAATGTGCGCTGATAAAGGTGTGTGTTTATGTGCATGTGTGTGTTTGTGAGAGACAGAGAGGCAGTTAGCGTTATTTTGTTTTTATCTCCATCGGTGTGTTCCCCTTCAGGGACTATTTCGTCATTGCTTTCAGTAACCTGTCTCTGCTTTTACTGTAATGTCAGTATACACACACGCACACAAAGTCTCTTTGGAAGTCAGCCAAACAACAATAGGATGCCAGTCTTCGGTTGACATGGAGTAGTTCTCTAGCTATTAATGCCAGTCAGCTTCACCTGATACCCTTCTCTCTGGACTCACCTCAACACCTCGTCGCAGGCCGACAAAGGCTCCTCAGCTAAACGTATGCATTCAGTGAATACTTCTGAGTAACACTTATTACCTTTTTTTCAGATAAAACGATATCTAGCAGTCACCAACAGGATCCTAAAATAAGCACTTGCTTCCTTCAAGGGTGATGCAGGGTGAAACGCAACAGACTCCTTATGTTGTGAAACACTGTCAAATTACAATGAAAATAGTGTTATGCATATTCATAGTAGCTGGTGGGCAAAGTGAAAGCTAGGTTTCTGGAACACTATTCAAGGAATAGAGCACAATAAGAAGATGTCTGATGACAGCAGGGGGCTTTTTTTCTGCCACTGATATGCAAAGACGTTGCTGCAGTATAATCAACCAAATATTTACTAAGTTCTAATGGTGAGTAATGGTGTGGTGAAGAAATGCTTCTGAATGAAAGGCAAATCTACTGTACGTCACACAACCAATAGAAGACAATTCATAGCATATGATGCCAGGGATGTCATTTCATAATCTCAGTAGAAACATTTCAGGAAGCAGTTTCATATTTTTAAAGCCAAGAGATGGATCTGGATATGTATAAGACATTAGTGGCTAAATAACATAATCCTAAGTGTGACCACATTCCTGAAATATCAAGGTATGCTTTCCATGTTCGTGCAAAATATTAGATTGAAGCAGTGCATTTCATTTACAGGGCGTCTGGTGACATACAAAACAAGTTTCGATTTGCAAGAAATGTCTAATTAGCAATGCAGATTAAGATGTAGTCACAAGCAACTTTAGAGCTGAATCTTATTCTGTGTCAGATTGCAACTGTTGTGTTATTATGCAGGGTTGTGAGCAATAACACGAACACAGTGTTTCCAACATTCAGACTCTCCGAGTGCTGCTGATGAGTTTTATGGCAACTCTCACTCCCCAAAATTGTTTTTCCACTCCTGTAGTAAATCCAGTTGCATTACCTCCAGGAAAACCTAAAGTAAACAGGAAAACTAAATCATGAATGGATGTATGACCCAGATTATCACTAAATGTTCGAAAGAAATTAGGTCCTTCCGAGGACAAAGAATGAAAAAAGAGCTGGCGATGAAAAGAGAGAAAGGAAGGATGCATGACACTGACCGTAAATGACAAGATCAGAGTTCACATGCTACCTGGTCTCTGGTAAAGGACTGTCGGCCACATTGATAAGTTAGAAGCAAGTGCGGAAAGAGGTTACACACACACACACACACACACACACACACACAAAACTTTCCCCATAGAGAATAAAGTTGGTCTCACTGTGTTCTGTAACTTTTTTTTAAAGCTTTTTCCATGAAGGAACTTATTTATTTATTTATTTAATTAAAGTAAAATAGACTAGCCAAACACAAGAAGAAGCCTTTATCTTGCTCACAAGTTCTCTCATTATATCTGGAGACCCCTTTGTCCTTTTCCAAAATAGGATTTCCAGGTTTCTAAGCTTGCAATAACAGATATAAATCTCATAATTTCCATGGATTCAAACTCAAATTTGACATTCTTGGAATTTAAACACAAGGCTTTTTTTTTTTTTTTTTTTTAAACATTCATGATCCTATTTGTGTAGGTGACTGCAGTAGTGTTATCGTTTGCATGCAGTGTTTGAAGTTAATCCCTGTCAAGTGCTTAAAGATGCATGAGAGTGCTCCATCATTAACGAGACGCTTTGATGGAAAGTTCCACGCCGGAGTGAGAGATACGGGGAGCGAGTGAGGAGAACGACAGAGGAGGCATATGATGGAGAGAGTTTGTGTGACATGGAGGAAAGAACTGGCACTCAGTTGATTTCTGTTTATGCAAGGTCTCCCTCCTCTGAGCGTCATGCTGCCCATTCGTCTTCATCTATAATTAACTGCGTCTGGTGATAATAGCCCACTGTCACAGAGTGCACACATGCAGTACTGGAAAGACCCCAATTTTAATGGCCCAGTGAAATAAAAACACAAACTTGGATTTGTTATTTAAAAATGTTTTGTTTGGACGTTTTGTACAAAAACACAATATTCATTCTTCACAAACGTTTCCCACGTTTCATATTTAGACCAAATGTGATGTTCCTAATCAGTGTGAAAAGCAAAAAGGAACACGGACACACACTTTATGACAAGAACATTCAAATATCAGCGTGGTAAAGACACTAAGTTGGCTTATAATTATCATAAAGATTGTGTCACTCACTAGTGTTTCACACACATCCCTGGTGGCTGTGGTCAAAGTTTTTAAATAGAAGGGCTTATGACTGGACACAAGTTCAATTACTGCAACCGCAAGATATATCTGCGTGGGAAAGTGAAAGTATTTCCCTTCTCTCACATTGCCACCACTGAGGCATTTGTTTTAACAAGGCCCTGTCTGTATTTTTTCTAAGTGGGATTGTATGAGGTACTCATCCAGTCTATTACACAGTAGATGGACACCTAAAAAAAGGATCACCTAAAAAAATCAATATCATTTTAAGTGTACGCTAAATTCTAAATATTTCTACCACTTTACCTTGCCTTCAGAAGGGGCTTTCTGACGGAGAACTGAAGCTGATATCTACACTCTCTTCAAAGCTACAAGACTCCATTGTCTACTGCTGCCTTGATCGAACCAGCAACTTCCATGTCCTGCGGGGTAAAATCATTGTTTTGTTAAACGAGTCTTGTGGCTTTAAAGAGAGCATAGATTAATACGACAGCTTCAGTTCCTTGTCGGATTGTCTGATGGCAAGGTTTAGCAGTGAAAATATTCAAATTACAACATACACTTAAACTAATTGACACATTTTTTTGAGGTGGCCCTTTTTTTAAAAGTTGGATAGAATATGTTTTGCTGCCCCATCCCCACAGCATTATATTCCTTTGCTCCCATGCTGGTTATCCTGCCTGTTTCTCCAAACTGGAGGCACGTCGACTGCCATCTACTGTGTAATACACTGACTATGTACCTCATACAACCCCACTTCAAAAAATCGGACTATCCCTTCACCTTGCAATTGCTCCACTGGAGCATCTGAGGCCAACAAATCCGGTTAAACTGGGTATAAATGAGTTTAATTGTGTAGGTCAGGCTTTCTGGAAAAAGACAACATTACGCTCAGTGAATGTACCCTGAGTAAAAAAAAAAAAGTTCAAACAAGCAGGGATACAATTGTCTCGACTTTGCGTTAGAACAGTTGTCCACCATGCACATTATTATTTGCCGGTCACAAGAGAATAAGAAACCAGTGGTGGTTAAATGATCTTCTTGTGAGTCCAACTCCGAACAGAACTGTGTTTCATTGCAGCGAGTCATGAGGTACATTAAAGGTGTAACCTCTGACTCAAATATAATGCACATGATTCATAAAAGATTTAATCAGTTTTACAATGCTACACTTGTTACTCTTAATTTGTGTTGCCTTTACATCATAGACTGAACACATACATACAAAAAGGGAAAAAACGAAAACATAAACATGCTCTGTACCCTCAAAAGCATGATACATCCTGAGACATACTCAGGCATTCTTATGCTGTCTTATTGTTTAAATGTAAACATCGTCCATTTCTCCCACTTCTCAAGACATCGCTTCTCTTGGGATATTATCCTGTGAGTTAACAGTTACATATCTACAGTTACATACATTTCATTCACAATTAACAGCCATCCATCTTGTGATGGTGGTTCTGCCTTGTACCATCTCTTCGTAATGGCCTTCTTACAAGCTGCTAGCAAGATTTTCAGCAGATTCCTGTTGTCTCTTAACATAATATCTCCTGTCATATTACCAAAGTAGAGTAACATGCATGACTTAGGTATATCATAGCCCAGACTTTTGACTATACCATATTCCATATGAAATCCATTGTTTGAACCTCAGATCGAGAATACCCGGGATAAAATGTCTGTCTGGCTATCCATCGAAGAAGCCTGAGCTCTTCTAATCTGTACTTTCGTACCAATTCAAACCACATCTCTAACGTAAATTGGGTGACAGCATCCATCTGTTCAAGTAAATCTTTTGCTATATTTCTGTCCCCATAAGGCTTTGAATTACCTGTCTTTCTATATATCGTTCTGGGTTTTTCCATTTTGCTTCATAATCATTGGTACCCCATCCATGCTGCATGGAAATAAGGTTAACATTTTTTACCGATTCTCTACTTTCTGGAAAGACTCACAGGGTTGAGAATATACAGCTTGCCAATAGCATGTTGATAGAATTGGTTACATGTTGGGCATTACACTGTGGCACGTTACTCACTAGGAGACACCTGTGAGCTGGGGGAAGGGGAAAAACTAACAACAGCATGGAGGAGAACAGAAAGAGGAGTGAGAGTGGCTAAAGAAGGAGATCTTCACTCAAAAGAGAAAAAAGTGACGTAAATGTGGCCGTTGTTACGAGAACCGTCTGGATTTTCTGGACTTCCCTGGTCAACAATGTGCTGCTGGAAGTGTGCTGATTCCTGGAATGGGTTTGGATGTGTGTTGCTCAATCTTTGACCTGCTCCGTAGTGGCTGTGGACTTCTTTGTCTTTGTTGGATGCCAATAGTTGAGCTAAGTCCCCTTTCCTTCGAAACTCTCCTATTCTTCAGTCTCAGGTTTAGTATGCATTAGCCCCTCCTAATTCATTATCTGCTCCTCATCCTGCCCATTGCCTTGTATTTATTTGAATTTCTTTGGATTATTATGTGGTTTGAATACTAAACGATTTAAATTGTGATGGAACTGAATTGATGGTTTGTTTTCTTTTAATCTTGTATACTTTCGTAGTGAAGGTAACTAGCTTTCTGGGTTATTTCTTCAACTTGTTCATATAATTATTTTCAAAGTTTTAGGTGAATGACGAGATGTACTGTAAAGAGAGGAAAAGACATGACAAGTGAAACTGTCAGAATTAAGACAAATGGAGAGTTTTACAATGAGTATGTTCCTTAGTACATCATGGAGACAGTGTGTTTTCATCTAATCAACTGGACTCTAAATTTGGAAGACGAAAGAACAGGAGGAAGAAAATGATTAGAAACAAAAAAACTGTCAATCTGTTGCTGTTTACTCAGTAGGATCACAGGGTACTACCGAGGTCTGAGAACCACGGAGGACACACACATACACATAAAGAACACACCCATTCATTAAAACATGCACAAGTTGTGCTCCCTAGTGAAACCTTGCGACATCTGTTTAGGTCTGCCTGTTGATTGAGTGGAAAGAATTAATCTAAATGTATCTCTAACAGATCAGACAGATTACCTTTCGTCAAGACAGACAAACAAACTCAGAGTGATAGTTGGTCACACGCGAGTCTTAAAATAATTTTCTAGAACTATTATATCTTTTCACAATTGTTCAGATGTTCATGACAACAAACATTTGAACAGTCTACAGCAGCTCTGTGAAGCTGTACTTTAAAGATAAATGCCAACTTGCTAACATACTTGCAATGACAAATGTTAACCATGCCAATGTTTAGCATGTTTCCCATGTTCAACATCTTGGTTTAGCATGTTACCTTATGCTAATTAGCTCTAAACACAAAGTACATCTGAGGCCAATGGGAATGGCATCATTTTTGTAGGTATTTCTATATGAAATACTTTTCTTTTTTTATTACCAGCTGGTGGCGCTATTGGGAAAGTCAGAAGGATTCATTCTCAATCCTATAAGAGGAATTTAGTGAAACTTGCAGACCAACTGTAATGTTATTGTGGCAATAATATAAAGTTTGTGTGCGTGTGATGTAAAGAGAGGGGCCAGTGGACTGTGAGTGTTTATGTGGGAGTTGAGAATATGGGATTCTAAGAGTTAAAAGGCTTCCCTACGATGGAGAAAACGTACTGGCTGTGACGAGTACCACACACATTGTGTCTGTGTGTGTGTCACGCACTCACACAGACAGTAAACCACACATACAAACATGCACAATCTGAGTTAATAGCATAAGTAAGAGTTTATACATGATGGAAGTATATCTCTAATACCGTAAATCTCTCTCAAGTATAAACTAGTGGGCATACATACACAAACACAAAGACTTACATATGTGCACACATCATACCAGAACACGTGTATGTAGACACGTGAATTACTATGTCCGTCTTTTTCATGTCTTTTCTCACAGCGATTTATAAACAAGCAGAACACACAGACACACACTACAAAATATTACTGAGAGAGCAATTTCTGATTTGTTTTGCTTGATGGTCTATTAATTATATTAGTCTAGTCTATTAATATAAAGAGCAAGACCAAGGGAGACAGAAACTTTTCTCCAAGTCACTTCATCTCCATCGATCAGGAGCAGTGAGGCAATGTCACTCTATCAGCATAAAGTCCCTCCTCTGCTCTCAAACAGAGCAGCCCACACTTTTTTTTTTATTTCAACGGAATCAAAAACTATGACAACCAAATGTCAGTCTGCTCATGTGCCGTCACATCACCTAAATGCTCTCTGTTCACCCTGTTGCAAGGCGGATTAGTGAAATGTACTATTAGAGGTATCATCACCAGAGAAAGACAGAGTGTGTTCTAATTTTAGCAACGTCATTAATTTACTCAAATCAAATTTTTATGGCCGTTGATAGTCCAGGAGGAGGGGAGAGGAGATTCATGTTTTTTTAATTAACAGAATCTTTTTCTGCATATCCTGAATGTTTGAACCCCTGCATGTTTCCGTTGCACAGACACCACACTGTGTCTCCTGTCTGTCTTTACAAAGCCAGCTGGTTTCCGGCTGACTGGCTGGATCAGTGGCTGGTGTAGGACAGCGGCAGATGTGTGTGTAATCCGTATGACCCATCCACACACATTATATAAGAGGATCTATCTGCAGGTAACAGGCCATCTGTATTAAAAGAACATGGGGCACAGATATAGTCTTTTCCGGCTCTGTGACAGCAGGTTGCCATACAGGCAGAGGTGTGAAAAGTGGATTAGCTAATCATGGGTGAAGTGTATCTGGTGTAGCTTAGGGGTCTCAGACATCATGAAATGCAATGTTTGTGTCTGGCACATCTTCATACACTTTTTGTCATATCTGTATATTTGTAGGTAATAAAGGCATAGAAAAAGCCAGAAAAATACTTCGAAAATACTTTTGTGAAATTTTTTGATTGTGGTGGAATTGTGGTATTCTCTTTACTAACGGCTGATAAAAACAGATCCAGAATGCATTTACAGTCACTCATCTTTCAGCTAATAAAGCCCTCAACAAATATAGGATTCAATGGCATTTCTATTCTTGTAAATAATCATTGATTTCTTGTTCGGATGTAAAAAAATTCAAATTAGAATGAGTCTGCAGTTTGTCAGAATATGTATGTAAATATAGATTTAGCAATCCACTAAAGCAATAAGCTGGCACTCAAATTTGCCAGTTAAAGTTTGTCTAGTTCATTTCAGAGTTAAGGCATAAGAAAAACATTCAGATTACATTTACCTACAGCTGTTGTAGGCCTGAAGAAGATTGTCCTATAGCAGCAGTCTGCATCTAAATGTACAGCTGTTGTTAAAATATTTTAAGCTCAGCGATGGCCTTGACTGATTGCTAAAGGTTTCTCAAATTGAAACAGCAACAATCATAGGCTGTGCATAGCTTACAATAAAAAATAAAAAATACATTTTACAAGACAAATAAGTAGAGCCCCATTTATTCATGTGCAGTCCAAAAAGCAGATTCCAAAAGTACTACGATCTTGGTTACAGCGGAGATAAAAGGAAGTCAATGGTTTCAGCTCTGACAGCATCAAAAGTGTCTGAGTAAAGCGTAACATTGCCAAGCTGACTCATCAGCCCCTTCTAAAAAGGAAATGAGGACATTCCAGAGGCTGAATGTCAAATCAATGAACAGTAGCAGTGAAGTAGTGAATGTTTTCGCTCAAGGGACAAGGAGAGAAAGACTGCAGTGTCCAAGCAGCACATCACAGGACTGTTTGTCACCTCTCATGAGGAATTGAAATTAGGAACACTCTAGATGAGTGCCCTGGAGCTTAACTCACAAGTTGATTTATACTACCAGTGTTTTTGTCTGGGATGTTCCACTAAAACTAGACAACTAATAGGATAATTTTTCCCTGAAATCATCTGATGAACTATTCGCAACATTTCTCTGTTTTCTTCTGTTGGTAACAGAAATCACTATAGGTTGGTCATTAGTTATGCTCATGTAAGTTTTCTGTCATATTCCGCTTGTGAATTTGATGTCTGTTGTCTGTTTAGCTTATGTACTGCAACTATTCTACCACATATCCAATACAATGTTGACTGTTGACTGTGCCTTTGATTCGGGATGTTACATCCGACAAAAAGGACAAAAATGGGAGACCACACGAGAAGAAAAGTAACAAATACGAATTTATTTACAAAGTAAAAACGTGGAAAGCCAGTATTTAGTAATGTTAGCTTGTGTGGATGTCTGAAAATGTCTGAAGCAAACAAATCAAACGATCAAAAGAGAGAACTCTGTGGGGAGGTGGGAAGCATTTATCCCCTAAACTACACCTTACCAGGTCTGGCTCATGAAGTATGATAAAAAAAAAGAGCCAGCAAATAGGACACAGGGCCACCTAGTGGATTGGAAGGGCCATCACATATACAATAAAGCCCCTTGAAATCAAACAAAAGTGAACTTGCCAGACATTTCATTGTTCTCTTTCATGGCAAAATGCACTCAAAAAAGCTTCACTTTAAAATGCATGTGATCATCTATACAAATAATACATTGTTTACATTTCTGCTTGGTGAGCTAAAATAAAAATGAAGTCAGCAGCTCTCTATTCATATACTGTAAATATTTCCTGAGAACGACATCTTCTCAATGGGCAGAAGAAAGGAAGTTATATTGAGAAACAGCGATCCTCTATGAAGCGTCATATCGTGTTGTCATCAGCCACTGCAACAGCAGGATGGTGGGCATCACCCTAAAACGAGATGAATCCAGTCAAATCTAATCAAATTAAGTCGGTTCATGAGATGTTATAAAGAAAATATCAGTAAAATAAGAAAGGTGTAACTCAGAAAGCATCAGACGTAATATCCAGTGAAATGATTCAACTAGGAAGTAGTATTACCGTTCTTGTATGTTCTTCTTGAGGGTACAGACACATGTGTTGAAAAAGAAGACTGTAAAATGTCTCAGGCCATGCCAAGCCCAGAACCCCAACTCAGGCACCTGCCAGAACAACAACTCCAGTCTGGGGGAGAAAGAAAAGACTGAAAATACTGTACACCTAGTGAGATTAGCCATAACAGGTTAGTCATTGAGAATGCCATGTCTTGATAGAAAGTCCTTTAATTAGTTACTTATAAACCCTTCCAAAATCTTAGCTAAAACTGACAGTTTACATATTGGCCTACAATTGTTAGGGTTAGATGGATCTCTGCCATTAAATATTGGGAACATAACCATGACCTAAATAATGCAAAGGTAAATTGACTTGCCAGGGTTAAGTATGATGTGGGTTGAATTGGTATGGATTAGTTAATGTAAATGCATGGAATCCTCTAGATTGGTCTTAAACCAATAGTTCAACATATTGGAAAATATGCTAATTTGCTTGCTTGCTGAGAATGGATGCAAGGATTGATACCACTATATCTGTATATTAGAAGCTACAGCCAGTTAGCTTAGCTTGAAACAAAGACTGGAAACGGGAAAATAGCTCGCCTGTCTCTGTCTGAAGTGGTGGTATCAATCTTCTCTTCTAACTCTTGCCTAAAAAGTGTCTATGTTATGTAGGCTACTGTGTTCAGAATATTTATTACCTGTGCTTAATTTGGATTAGTGCGCAAAAAGACAGCATGAGCGGTATGAGCAGGTGGGACAAGATTCTTGCAGGGAATCCAAGCATGCTCAGATAGGTCACCACGTTGCCCAGTAGAACTGAAACACAGATGTTTATAAACTTTAAATTCAAGAAATTAGAGCAGGCTGTAATACGCTGTCTGGTGTGTGTATGTGTGTGTGTAGGTGTGTGTGTGTGTGTGTGTGTGTGTGTGTGTCCATACCATTTTTTAACATGTCAAAATGGAAAACAGGTTCTTTAATTGGTAGAGTTCTGTACAATTCCTCCTGAGTGGGGCTGTCCTTCTGCATACGTCTATTGGTGATACAAGATGTCAATGCAGCAGCCTCCTTTTCCACCTTCATCTCCTTATCTTCCTCTATGGCAGTCTCCAGATGCATCCATGTTTGGTTACAGTTAAGGGGCACTTGGGGCTCTTTGTGTATCACCAAGTATGAGACAAGATCTGCAAAGAAGGGAAAGACGTGAAGAGGACTAAAGAAAGTTGGTCAGATACAGTTTGCACAGAACAAAACTGCACAGTAGCCTATCTATAAAGGAGATGAGGTCTGCAGGGGACCAGGTGGTTATAGTTGGCTCAAGGTATGCATCTTTAGCCCAATCACAGGGTTTTGCTATGTCCACTCACCGTTGCATTGAAGGAAATGAATAGCATCCTTGTAGCCGTTGTGGTAGGCTTGTTCCAGGGTCTGAAGGGCACAAATAAAAGTGTGACAAAACGATCCTTCACAGAGTTATTGTAGGACACGTGTTCTTAATTCACAAGTATTTATCAACATGTGTTGTAGGAAAGGGTCATCCCTCTTATTATTTGCAGATAAAGAATTCACTGAAACATTTAGGTTGACAGATATGTTTTTGGGTTATTATACAGTGCCATTATGTGGCACAAAAACCATAAGATCATCTCCTAAAGGAAAAAAAATCGAATTTCCTGAATAGTGTTCAACTGAATCCAAATTGTTATAAAACACAAACACATTTGTGTCGTAGGTCTTACCTCTAAGGTCATGGGGTAGAGAGCATTAAGGATCCTGATGCTGTTAGCCATGTTACCCTTCAAGGTGCTGCCGCTCACCACCATGTCCCACATGCATGGTGTGTCGGAGGGACATATGTCTATGTCTCCAGAGAATGGAGACACCGTCAACGTTTGACTGTGCGGTACAGGCGCCACTGGCTGCATGGTGCTGAAACCCCCGTCCACATAATACTGTGAGATAAGATCACATACATTATGGTACAGATCAGACCGTACATGGGCTCAAAGTGAGTTAGTGAAAAGGCTATCGAAAACTCACTTCTCCTTTATAGGATGGAGGCAGCATTCCACAGTACACAGGCACAAAGCAGCTGCATAGTAAAGCCTAAGGAAAACATGGGAATAGAAATGATAATTATTCTGGAAAGTATTCTTAAAAAGTTTAAAGTGTTTTTTTTTTTCTTTTCTTTTTTGCTTCTAACCTGCTCAGGTTTTAGGGTGTGAATCTGCAGTTTCAACTTGCCTGCAATACATCCTCTTTGGAATGGAACTCAGACGTCACAATATGCTTGCAATCACTCAGGCGTGTCATTGACACAGAAAGACGCCCGTTGGCCAGTTTGTGTGCATCAGGAGGAAGATGTTTGTGTAAAGTACACTCTAACCAGTGGAAAACATTGATTGAGGGGTTAAACGGTCCAAGTGTAAATGCCTTCATCTGTTTGGCAAAATACAGCATCTCATCCCGAATATTAACTGTAAAATAGAAGACGTTGAGTCAAAACTGTGATTACATTCAACAGAAGTAAATATAGAAGAAAGATGAAGTCACTTACTCAGGCTCATTTCACAGACGACAGCAGCTGCTACCAGAGAGCCTGCAGACGCACCCAGGACACTAGGTGCTGTGCGCAGTAGCCACGGTGCACAGGTTAGGAAGCACTGGGCAACCCCTAACTGGTAGGTGGCCATGAATCCGGATCCAGAAAAGGAGATGGAAGGAGGAACTTTAGGATAATGACAACTGGAAACTCCTGGCGCCATTTTCTAAAGGATTTTAATTATCAATTTAAAAGTTTTAAGTCGTAGCCTTTGCGAAACATTAAGTCTGTGGCAAAAAATCCTTTACTTCTTGAAAGTAGACAGAGTTGAAACAGGCTGAGATGAGTCCAGTGGAAAGTGGGTGACTGTTTCACAATCAGTGTTTTTAAACTAATCCCAATTAGACATACTATATTGGTTATGCCCATGTGATACATACAATATACAACGCTCTTATGACTTTTTGTCCAAAAAGCTAAGACGTTGGCTGGTTTCTATGGATACCAATTAATAAACATATTTGACAAGGGCCCTTCTTTTATTATTTTAGCACAGACTGAAAAGGAAACGTAGGATTTTACATTAATGGGTTTTCAAAAGGACAACTGAAGGAGAACTCACTTAAATCTCAAAATAAGCTTGTTTGACCATAACACTGGCAACAAATTCACTCAGAAAGGATGTCTTATAACACAGACTTAAAAAAAACACTAACAACAGTGAGCATCACATTAATGATAAACCTTTATCTTTTTTTTTTTTACAGAAATTAGTATTTCATTACAGAAAGGGAATAACACTTTTTCACTTTATTGACTGTACTAAATATCTGCAACACATTAATTTAACAGAATACACACATGTAATTATAGACAGATGTATTGTGCTCTAGATTTTTTAGATATTATAAATCTGTTAATTTATGCATTCACATAGTCGACAATTTATTGCCAGCTGTCTTTTTTGCATTTGTCTGTTTAAACTGTGCTGCTTTTAATCTGGATTATGACTTTACCTTCGTATTTGTGTAATATTGTCTAACGATCCGTAAACCGAGCTTTGATTGGTCAGTAAGCAGACCCTAACCCTTTTATACGACTTGACAAACATAAACATTTAACCCACAACACAATAAATTTGAATGCGAAAAATCACTCCTCCCCGTCTCATGCCATTTACTGTACAACAATCTGCAAGAATTATATAGTACATAAAAACAAATGCATTTTTTGTATTGATTGTTTTGATGATGTTGAGCAAGCCTGAAAAATCAAAGCTATGAAGTTCATTTGGCTGTTTGAATATTGATGGGATTTTTTTCAAAATGTCCCTTGTCCATTAGTGTTCGTTTTGATAACAGTGATAGCAGCAAAATGAAAAGCAAGATCAATGTGCAATTATTCCTAAAGAAAATACAATGCATTTAGTTAAACCTGTTCGTGGATGGGTAATTTTCTGAACACATATCTCCATTCTATTCCGTTACCATTTGTGTTGTTGTATTCTACATGTACTCAGGACATTTAATAGATCATTTTGTTTTCTATGGTGGGTGCTGTGGAGAAGCGTGATCAGGGGAAACCTCAAAATGGTCCTCACAGAATTCATGTGTAGGACTGCTGTCTGAAATCTTCCTGTCCTGATGTGGAGTGTGTTCTTGGGACTCGGCAGCTTTTAATTTCTTGGTGTCCTGTGGTAGTTTCAGAAACCTGAGGGGAGGCAGAGAAGAGGCAATTCCAATAAATGAATGTGTTGTTGTGAGTAACAGCCAGGGGGAGAGTGACACGAGGACAAAGGGGCAGAGACCTGAACAGGAGTTTTTGTCCTCGCTCCTTTTTGATGATGTTGAGCTTGTAGTAGTGGCGCAAAGCCCGGGACATTTTCTCATAGGTCATATTATCTCGGTTCTGTAAAAAGAGATTACACATCAGCAAAGGCATATGTTACAACATTTACTCTGCTGTAAGATGTACCACACAGGCCTGGGTGCTCACCTTGTGGTTTCCCCAGAGACGTGCCAGTCCATTGGGGTCGACCACCCTGAACACCAGGTTGTCCCGGTCTTCCCATCGGATGTATTCTTGGTAACGGTCATCACACAGAAGCTGATACACATAGTCCCACAGCAGTCTACACTCTGGCCATGATTACAACAGCAATAAGACACATGTTGCAAAAACTAGTATTACGATCAGCAATTATTGGTATTTAAAGTTCTATTAAGTAGCCATGATATAAAGGATTAACTTCAAATACAACGCCTTGTTCATATCCTAGCATGCATGTATCCATAAGCGTGTCAATCTTAAAGTGCTTAAGTCATATTTTTGATGTTACAAGACAATGAAAATGACTCTGTGTTGCTCTTTGATTCTGCCTCACAGACAAAACCAGATTGACATAGAGAACCACTGAAGTGAAAATGTGGTGCAGCAAAATTATGGACTGAACCCATTTAGTTCGCCAGGAAGAGCATCTCATTTGCTCTGAGAATTTAAGAGTATCAGACTTGTGTCTAAGAGTTCTTCTGCCACCTAGTGGTCAAACTTGCTTTTTACAGTTTAAAAAAGGAGTTGCAACTTTTAACATAGCTGTGCACGTCCTCGAGAACAAAATACATATGTTTATGTATATTTTCCGGGTGAATAAATAAGTTAAGTTACCTGGGATGCGGCCGTTGGCTTTGTGCAGTGGGCTCCTTGTCTTCTCTCGACTGGACAGGTTAAGCGGCTCCTGGATGACACTCTCTGTTTGGGGAAGCCCCTGAACTTGGTTCTGGGGCAATCCAGAGACAGCTGCTGATCCATCTATTAGAGAGAGAAGGAAAGATACAAAGAAACAAAGAGAAGGGGACACAAAGTCAGACATTACAGCAAATAATTACAATTGCAGGATGCTATGTTTCCGAATGTGTGAAAGCAAAGACCAAAAGATCAAGGGACAATCGCTGAGAGGTAACATAAGCTCTGACTGGCTGGTCACAGTGGTTACAACAGTTTGTCAAACACTTGTCAAAGCGAGGGAAACTGTGAAAGAGGACTGTGAGGAACTGTGACTAAGAGCTAAACTGAAAGCAAAAGTGGTTTTACAAGAGTTTCAACATTTTACATTCATGGATTTACCAAAGGCAATGTACAACACAAATTTCACTACATACAGTATGGAGCACAAATTCATTGTTTTGGACTCTGGAGTTGTAAATTCATTGGATTCCAAGCACACTCACTGGCACACAACCTACTTCTTAGAGGGGAAAGCAAACAAAGTAAATATACTCAGATCCTGTACTCATGCACAGTTTTGAGGTGCTAGTATTTTAGATTTCCATTTAGTGCAAATTTGGTGCTTTTTGGTCCCCATCTTTTATCTGATGTGTGCAGCTGCAAACAAACATTTTACATGCAAAACAAAGCACATGATATATGATGCATTGCAGTTAAATAACCTACCTTCTGTAACAGCGTACAGTGTGGGGAGACTTCTCAACATCTGGACCATTAATAGCATTAAAATGCTGCTGACAGCAATTTAGCACCCTGAAATTGTCTGTTTTCAGATTAAGAATCATTCATTGTACTGTTATATCATTTTTTAAACACAGGGCTTTTACATAGCTTTTGGCATAATGGTTACGTCTTTACCCCCACCAATACATGAACCATCAACCTTTATGCTTGTCAAATGGGTTGAGGGTGAGCATGCATTGGTCAGCGTTTCTAGTTTGGGAATAAGAAGCTGACCAATGTCCCTACAAGTACAGTGAAATATAGAGCGAGCATGAATTCCTGAATGGTGTGTGTGTGCACATGCTGATCAGGCAGTCAATGACACCCACAATCTAACCAGGATAAACAAGTTTGATCACACCATTAACTCAAATCAGCTTTGTTTGTGTAAGAATAATATATGTGTGTTGTTTGCACTGCCATGCACTCTGCATAAAGTACGCTACATAACAACCTGACCTCAATATCAATAGTTTATTGTCCAGATCTTTTCTATTATATGTTTAAAAGTGCAACATTTGTAATTCACAGCATTAAGATAGTTGCAAACAACTATTTACAATATAAAGATATGGTGGTGTAATGTCTAGCTGAGCAGAGCCTGAAGTTGCTCTGCTTCTGTTTAATGTAATGTAATCCCAGCATATCTTTGCTTTGTTTACGTAGCCGGGCAGGCCTCGCATGCAAATTAATGTGAGTATTTCTGTTGTGCCCCATTGGCTAGCAGAAATATAGATTTTTCTGGAGCTGTCACCATGTTGAGAGCTGTGTGTAGTCAATAGATATGCTATGAATTTCATATTGAGCACCTCCAAGTTTGATTATATTTGTTTGGCTTGATATTTTTGTTTAGCTGTATGTCTGTATCTGTATCGGCCTGCTAATTTCTTCCCTGCTATGTGTTTGACTATATTGGGAGTTACTGAGGACTGATTATGTCGGCTATATGTTTACAAATAAAGTGCTGACCTTGGACGTCATTGACTGTGGGAGGCTGAGGCTCTTGGACACTCTGAGCGGGTATCTGACAGCTGACTTGGTTCTGGATGGGTCCAGTTTCAAGGGAGGGAGGCGGATTTTGAGGATCACGGACAATACTCCTCCTTTGCTGTTTTACACACTGTAGGATCTCATACAGAACATCGCCTGTAGTAAAGAAGGAGGTGCATATGAAAATACAGCCTTAAAACCATGCAGCATACTCTGCAGAAGCATGTACACTAATTCCTACCTGAGCTGGGGCAGCGGCGTCTGAAGTCCTCCTTGGTGAGCAGGCACAGGGCTCGCCCGTTCATCTCAAAGCGTCCCTTTTCAGGCCGGCGCAGTGAATACTCCTTCTGAGCCCAGTGGAGCCAGTAGCCAACATCCTCCTTGTCCCACAGAGATGGGTTTATTCCTAGAAAACAGATACACAAAATTAAAAAACACATTACATGAGGCGTTTGTGCTTTAGTAATGGCGGCTGCATCTACTTTGCCGCATGTTATTGATAGAGTGGTATATCTTCCAGGTAAGAGAGTGTGACTCACGCAGTTGTCCAGGTAGATGCCACAGGTCTTCCTGTGAGGGAGGACTGATCAAGGGAAGCTGGTTAGGGGGGGAATGATGCACACTGAGAGGAATGTTAACTTGCCTTCCATGCATTATGGATGGAGGACTGTTTTCTCTGTTTTCCTGCTGAAAAACATCCACACACATGCCCGTAAGTACACTTATACACCACTTAATTAGTCACAGAGAAACAACAATGAAGAGTGATTTTGAAACCTTTTACCTAAAGGTAACATTTTCAGTAGCCTTAGCAGCTGGCCATAGAATAAAATTGAAAGCTGTCAAACAATCTCACAATTGTAGTTAGGCTCCCTGCTTTTTTTTTTAGATAGCACACTGTGAAACGGTTTCCTCAAATGTGACCTTACCTTCACTAAACGTGACGGAAATATGTTCTCCATAGAAATGCTGTCCGACTATACTGCACGAAAAAATTGGATGAGTTCCTTAAAAGCAGACCTATAACTTGTCCAATAAATGAAATACACTCCATGTCAAACCTCCGTAAACTCCATATTAAATGAAGAAAGAAACTTGACAGTAATTAAAAGTCCACTATTTTCACATTCGACCCTTCCGGGAAATGAAAACGAAAGAAACATAATCCTTGCAGGGGGTGTGTGCAAAATAGGCTGATTGGAGGAAGCATTGGCGGAGGACATTTCCAACAACATTTGACTGCACTTGATAAGAATGCGATCTTGCAGACTGTTTACAGGGGCGTTGCTTACATTGCATCTCATATAAATGAAGTATGAGGAAAAAAATAGCTTTTTAATCTTTTCTAATCTCGGGATGAAACATTATTGTGTTGGGAGTGATTCAAAAACAGTGTGAGTGTGGATAAGTTAATGGCAAAGTACAGGACAGAGCAGCGCGTGCGCCAACAAAGCAGAAATAGTCGTCGGAGCTCCACCTCCTCCTACCGATTTACAGGAAGAAGACCAAACACAACAACGTCTGAGTTTATTACACAGGAGGAGCACACTGTTGCGCGACAACCTAGGTAAGCGGTAGAAGACGTATTCAAAACCACCACTAAATAAAGTTGTATCAGCAACATTTACATTGAAGTAAAGACCATGCATGCAGAAACTGGTCTTACCGTTAGCCTATATCGGGGCGCAGGAGGACCAGAACCAGGACTGCACGGGGCAGACTGTCACAACCTGACGCAGTAAAATGGACAGATTAAAAGGGAATCCGGGGCTCGGAATCACTGCCTCTTTATCCCACAGGGAAAAAATAGCACAAAATGGAAGTTCTTCGAAGTGATTTATGTGAAAGCGTTTTTGTTTTTTTTCATCATCCCTGCCTAGCAATAACCTGGGGAGAGGTAATGTGTTCAGTCGGGTGTGTGACTGTGCGTCCCGGGACTGAGTGAGAGTGCACCTCTGTGTCTGTCCACGGCTAATTTTGTATTCTGCTGCAGCAAACTGCATAATAATTTGGGTGCCCGGTTATGGTGGCATGCTCAAGGACCTCTCCTGGTTGCTGTGACTCCCACTTTCTCAAAACATCTTTATTGCCTGTGTTATACTCCCATTGATGCCCGCTTACTTCTCACTCACCACTACCGGCCCCCTAATAGAAGTACCCGTATTCACACTGCTGTACCTCTCCACCCCTCATGCGCGGCCCAGCGGGCCAACAACTTGGTGAATTTACCTTTTTGTTTTGGCACGATTGTATGAAGTGAATCATGAGACGACTTCCAGCACATTGTTTGCATAACGTTACATTGCCGCTTGTTTTTTAGTTGCTAACAGCACGAACAGTATAAGCAACGTCAGCAGTGATACTAATATTTGAATGCATTTTAACCTTTATGATCCCTACGCTAATAGAAAACCAGTGCTTAATAGACACAATTTGTAAAACATGGGGTCAGTGGCTATGCAAGTTACAATGATTTGCATTGTATTTTGTGGTTGTCAGTCTAGTAGTCAAATAGTTTTGTAACCACTTGTATACAACTTTTTTGTAATATTTCTCCAGGGATGTGGGCTGAAAAACTAGGGAAACAGTTGGGCCACCCGACACGGACAGTGGCAGGGTGGCTGGTCAGTAGGTACCTCCAAGTGTACAACCACATTCTTGAAGAGAGTGCTGTGCAGCTGTGTGGGATCCAACCTGGGGACACAGTGCTGGAGCTGGGACACGGCCCCGGCGTAGGTCTGCAGTCAGCAGCCAAACTACTCACAGAGCCCACAGGCCGACTTATAGGGGTGGATTACTCAGCATACATGCATCAGGTGAGGTATAGATACTGACAGAGTGGAATAAAGTATTTAAATTAGAGTTTCTTTATCACATACATGTCTTGAAGATTGTTACAAACATAGCATCTTAAAAGAACAAATCACAAGACACATAAACTAGCTCTTCTACCAGGCCTAGCCACACACACACTGTAAGACTCTCTGTAAGGAACACAAGAAACATAGACAAAAGCTGGGAGAACTTCAGCTAGGCCGCTAGTCTGGGACTGTATTGTAGCCTATTTTTCAGGGTGCAGACATTACTCACTTTTGGAAGAGTAGAATATTCCTCTTTTTTTATTCTTACAGATGGCAAGTGAGCGATTGAAGGAATTTGTGGCTAGTGGGAAAGTGACTCTACACCACTGTGACATAGCAGCAATGCCTCTGGCAGACAGCCTTGTGGATAGAGTCTTTCATTGTAACTGCTACTACTTCTGGCCTGATCTCAGGAAGGGAGCCACCGAGATACACCGTGTAATGAAACCAGGTAGGACATGATGTCGTCAGTAAGTAAAATAAAACATGTCTCAGAATGTCTAGTGATCTATTACATTACTTCTAGTTTTGACTTTCTGAGTGTCTTTTATTAATGCTGCTCTGCGCAATAGTCATTCTTTTTTTTCTCTCCTGAACCCACCCAGGCGGTGTGATGGTGACCGTGCTCAGGCTGTCAAGTGTTGCTGCTATCGCAGCAAAGCGAGTGCTGCCGGGGGAGAACTGGCGCCCAGAGGCCTACATGACCGCTCTGAGAGACACTGGCTTCACTGATGTCAAAATGGAAGACAGAAAGCACAAATACATTACTCTTCAGGCTATCTATGCTACTGCCTCAAAATGAGCACTTTTGTGATCAGTATGTTTTGTATGTTTACATTTATGAGTCAAGTTGTACTTTTTGAAGATAGGAATGTTGTAACATTTTTTAATAAACAAATACATGATCAGAAAGTTGTCTCCACTGACAAAAGCTTGAGTCAAGTTTTCAAACTGCGTGGAGCCCACTGAAAGAATGTTTTCTCTGGCAGGTAATATTACATCGGACCCCTCACCCCTCACTCTAATTTTTAGCAAAGAAATGGTAGTTGGCGATCATGCTCCAGCTGGGTGCATATTGCCATTAAAAAAGAAGCAGGAGAGAGATCCACTATTTCAAATTAAATCCAGTATTTGGCGGTATTGAAATATTTTGATAGGGCTATTTTAATGGAAATGGGAGATGAGGACCGTGAAGTTAATGTTGGCATTAATCTCTAGGCGCAATATGATACACATCCTGGCATGAGAATTTTAACATACTGCTGGGTACATAATGAGACAAATTTCACAAGTGTTGGGTGGATTGGTGTTGCAATGGGAAAACACAGGATTACATCAATTACAGCACAATTTAAATATATTCAATTCCTCCTTAGTTATTCCCCTTTCCAAATATAGACCTCAACATACGGCAGGAATTGAGGGACAAGTTAGAGCAACATCCATTATTGTGTGTAATCTAGAACTATTTGGATCAGCATTTTTCAGACTCTTGTTCACATTTTTTCAACAATAAAAACAGGATGGAAATGGAAGATCCATTGGGTTCCTGCTCATGTTGGTGTGGAGGAAAATGAACGGGTGGATATTCTGGCCAAACAAACAGTCAGAATTAAGCATGTAGACCTACAAGTTTCATATGCAAAGCTAAAGCCAATATATTCATGAGGATATGTGCACAATCAGTATGACTGGGCTTTTGGGATAATAATGAAACTGGAAAACATCTATATAATATACAAAGACATGTTGATGCTGGGAGGATGCTGGGTGTTTAAAACGAAGGGAAGAAAACATCATCAATCGTCTGAGAATAGGCTTACGGTCTGAACCATACATTATATTAAAATAGGCAAGCACCCAACCTGGAAAATGTACAAACTGTAGCCAACCAGAAACATTCAAGCATGAACATCATTGTAGAAAAAAACCCCATTATGAATAGAAATCACCTTCTTCGAGCAATAAGGAGGGAAAACACCACGACTTTTCACTGTCATGTCTCTTGGGGGGAAACAGCAGGCAAGATTTATGGTGATATCATCAAGTCTGTATTTATTTTCCCCTGCATACACACTCCAGTCCTGCTGGTGGCGGTAACGAGCTGGTTTGCCGACCGCCAATAAACGTTTAAGAAGACGAAGAAGAAGAAGAAGCAGAGGAAGACGAGGGAAATCCAAAACAGACCTGAGCTGTGACAGCGGCTTAAAACCGGAGAAAAGTAAGTGTTTGTGATTTAACGTCGAGTAAATAACATCTTATTGTGACTACGGTGTGGATATTAGATTCTCAAAGAAGTCATGGTTTAACGTCAGCAGGCTAAAGCGTCAGCTTGGAGCTCAGAGCTACAAAACGAATAGCTACATAACCTAAATAAACGCCCCCTTCCGGCAGAATGCAGAAGGCGTCCCGTCTGAAGCGCGAGCTTCAGATGCTGAGCACCGAGCCCCCTCCGGGGATAACGTGCTGGCAGACCGAGGAGCGGATTGACGACCTCCGGGCACGTACGTATTCTCAGACAGTGTTCTCAACAATTTATCGCGTAACGTTACATATCGATGGCCTGGTCTGAAAAATGCATATTTTTAAGAATACAAAAAAAATCTTGTTGTTTTCTTGCAGAGAGCTATTTGTTAAGCATACCCAACACATAATAGAAAAGAAAAGAAAAAGAAGTGCAGATAGGAGGTTATTCACACTTTTCCTGGATAATTTTGCAGATAGGAGGTTTTGCACTTTTGGCCATAGATATATGACCAGCTGCCTGATCATGTCTTGTTTTTTGTTTTTTTTACTTGCAGAGATAGTGGGCGGAACAGAGACTCCATATGAAGGTGGACTCTTCTCCTTGGAGATTAATGTCCCAGATAGGTACGTTTTCTCAAAGCTTGAGCATTTGTATGCTCACTCTCCTCAGTTTCACGTTATAAACACTTGCTGCACTCTAGTAGGACTGACCTGCTGTTTTCCTCTTGTAGGTACCCATTTGAACCTCCCAAGATGCGATTCTTGACCCCCATCTACCACCCAAACATTGACAATTCAGGACGTATCTGCCATGATGCCCTCAAACTCCCACCAAAGGTTGGATTTATCAACAAAAAAAACAACCCACAAAGCTGTTTCGAATTCACGTCCGTCATCTGGTTTTGTTTGTCAGATTTTTATTATTGTTTTTTATAATTTTTATTAAGGGTGCCTGGAAGCCATCCTTAAACATCTCCACAGTCCTCACCTCCATTCAGCTCCTCATGGCTGAGCCCAATCCAGATGACCCACTCATGGCTGATATAGTGAGTCACACATAATCTTGAATACACGGCTATCATACTATCTGCTGGAGTAACATCATTTTGAATCTCAATCACACTGTACTGGTTCTATTTGTTTTTGTGAATATTTTAACACAAATGTATATGTTATAGTAGAGCTTTGGCTAAAGTTTTATTTTGGGACATTAGAATGACCGAGCACTAAATAACACTATGCTTTAAATTTGCACCTGAAAAAATATTTTTTTACTTTTTCCAGCATGCATTTTTATTATAAGACAGAGGTTTTGTTAAATGTCACACCTTTACTTGTTACAAAAATGCAGCCTCATGTGGTTTTTAAATTGCAGTAGAGAGCATTTGAATTGTGATGCTGTGATCTATTGCGTATCTCCGCTGTATACATATTTAAAGAGACACTCACCTTTTTTTGAATGCAGTCATCAGAGTTTAAATACAACAAACAGCTGTTCACAGAGAAAGCCAGGAAGTGGACACAAGAACATGCTATTCAGAAGAACACGGTAAGTCTTTATGATTTATGGGTGAAGCAGTTGTAATGCATTTACTGCTGTACATGATTGAAACAGAGTTCATCTTTAACGTTTTTAATATCACTATGTACTGACCTTGGGTAGGTTCCATTATTCTTGGTGAGTGACATGTTTATTATCACTTGCTCCACAGCACTGTACTGTCCGTCATGGTATTGGTTCTATGTAGTGTTATATTTTGCCCACAAGGTGGTGCATTTGTCCCTCCAATATAATGTTGTCTACTAACTTTAATATTGACTTACAACATAGTGATGCAGACTGTTTTTTTTTAATTCATATTCAAACGTCACCTCCACATTTATCACTTTTTCACTTTTGGGATGCGGGGGAGCATATATCGGCGATGTGATGTCATTGTCTAAAATAGTTTGTAATCGTCTTTTGTTCAGGGCGTCGTGGAGGGCGAGAAAGACAATACTCCAGATCAGAAAGCTTCATCCCGCAAAAGAGAGGCTATCGGGACACACCAGGAGGCAGTGGAGCCACCAAAAAAAACTTGTGTGTAATTTTTTACTCTCGCTTTTAAGAGCCACAGGTCTCTCTTTTCCAGAGCAAACATTCCTTATACACCTGCTTGTAAAGAGTATGATTTTTAACTTTTTGATTTAGTGTCAATACCTACTTATTTTCACTATGTATGTACTGATACTTAATCTAGAAATGGCCTCATATTTATATGTATACATTTGTATGTTTGTGTCGTGATATATTAAAGTTTATTTTAACACTAATTGACGGAACTAATTTAATGTATTACAGACTTCTTGTGTTGTGAGCAGGTGTTTCACAGTAATGGCATAAGCGGAGGGGTTGATGGTATATACAGAATGAAGATAATAATTTTATTCAAACATATGCATACCAGTTTTATACAAAGTATGTACATCCTAAATAGCAAGTTGTTTTTTTTTACAAACTAAGGATTTATTTCTTAATATATAAAATTATATATTTGCTGTTTGTCATATAAAAAGGGAGACAAACATCATAAGTCTGTAGTGAGTCAATACCATGCAAGTTCAGAGGTAGTTACATTGTATGTACATATTGCTAGCCTACTCTAATGTCTGTAGAAAGATAGCTACATCCCATTCAGTCTGTATAACTGTTTGCCTCATATTGGGCAGATTTGCATATTTGAGAAAGAATCATGGAAACTGTATGAATCTGTTGCATTTTGCTGCCACACAAAAATAACATTCTCATAACGGCTATTACACAGTTGCAAAGAAATATCTGACAATAACATTTCTATGAATGAAAAACAGTAGCTTAGTTTGGTAAAAAAAACATGTCCTGGTGTGTCCGATAATGACTCCCTTTCTTTGAAACAGACCGTAGCAATAGCATAGAACTTATATTTAAAAAAAAAAAAAAAAAAAATAATAAGATAAATCCACTTAAAATATAACCAAACAATCTGTAACCTCTAAGCTGCATGTCTCATGATCACATTTCAGAAAACAACATTTACACTTAAGTTTCTACTGGTTCTACCTTGATTCCCCCTGGCTTAACCATTGATTTGTCTGATGCTTAGATTTTCACATGTAGTTAACCGCTTTTGTTTGAGCTTTCTTTTTGTCATGCAAGTCCATGACTCAAGCAGTCCACTGGGTAGTGTCTGACATTGTCCTTTATTTTAACAGACATGTAGTAGTGGGGTGTTTCCTTTTTAATAGTCTTTACTTTGAAGGGAACTTTTAGTTGCACTCTCCATTTTCAGAGGCACTTTGTTGTGTACTCATAGACTTCTCTAGAGCACTCTACAGTCTCTGTGTGGACACATTCTGAGGTTCTTCAGCATTGATAACCCAGAGAGGCTCTTTCCTGTTCAATGATGGTCCTTTAGTGTCCATAGTGTCCCAGCTATTTGCCCCAGCTATTTGCCCCAGCTAGCTTGGAGGCTCATGGATGAGAGGTGAGAGAGGGACTCATGGATGAGTGATACAGGGGGCAAGTGTTATGAATCACATCTTGATCTAAACTCGTGAGACATTCCTCGTCGTTTAGGCTCCCTCCTGTCACCCTGTCTCTATCTCTGGCTGTGGGAATCTGGCAGGGGATGAGAGGAACAGAGGAAGTAGAGGAGCAGTGGGAAAACCTGATTAGATCCAGTTGGGGTTGGAGAGAGGACCCCCCAATGTAAAGGGCGTCGGCATCAGCAAGTGACACCTGTGTCGACGAATCGGAGCAGGAGCTTTTCTCTGTCTCCACAGAAACCAGCGAGTCCAGTGTGCGGTCCCGGCGGAGCTGTGGACGCGCTTTGGGGTGAGGCCAGAAGAAGAACTGGGTGTGGTCTCGTGTGAAAAGTAGGAAGAGGAGGGGGTTGAGGCAGGCAGGCAGGGGCTGGAGAAGCAGGAGAACTGATTTCAGCACTTCTTCGCCCAGCGATAGGAGACCCAGCAGGGAGCAGAGGGAGAGAAAAGCTACTGGTACATATAGGAGGCCATTAGTAAATATTAGCCAGGCAACATGTTTAATCATAGCACAGTCCCACAAGCCCTCACACTCTCCCCTAAGTAACTCCCAGTAAAGGCGAATGTATGAGCCTGTGACTATCAGCAAGCACAGGGTGTTCATCATAATGAGCGCCAAGGGAAAGCCAAGGGAGGATGGTAGCCGAGAGGATGGGGGTGGCAGTGGTGAGGGGAGGCAGAAAGGTGAGGACCCGTACTCCCCAACTCCTACCAGTGGGAGAGAAGCAAGCGTGAGGGAGAGAGTGAGGCAGAAAAGCGCACATGTGCGCACACTCCCGAGGGATGGGGACTTCCCATAGGCACGGGCACATGTCACGCTCACTCCACACTGCACAGCTGCCAGAGTCAGCAGCAACACGCTGGCTTGAGACGCAAACACCCAGACCCATCCCGTCGCTTGACAGCCGGGACCCCCCTCCCAGCGGGCACCGTGGTGACCGAACTCTCCCAGGGTTAGAGCATCCACAAGGGCCAGGGTGCACGTGCACACACCCGTTAGCAGGTTGGAAGCACCCATGCAGGCCACAGTGAAGCGGAGCGGTGACAGGTAGCCGGGTGAGCCGAAGAGGGAGAGCAGCAGGAGGGAGTTCCCCAGAAGAGACACCAAGGAGATGGACCACAAGCCCACACGAACCAGCCAGCTGCCCAACAGAGAGTCACAGGGGCGGAAAGGACCTGCAAATCACACAAATCATCAACTATACAGATGAATCAATTTCCTGTCGTGACAAAACTATCTGCAAGCCAATTGATAACAGCCTGATCGTCACTGAAGGTGTCATTTCAGTTACCTGGAGTGGGTGTGCATTGGACACTGGTTTGTAGTTTGGATTCCTCTATTTCTAGTTGGAACTCCTCCAGGTCAGGGTCATCTGGAATAAAGCATTGTCAGGGTTAGTTTGTGTCAGGTTTTATGACGGCGTATATTCTGCATAATGGACATAAACACAGCAGCTGCCAGTTTGTGGGTGGCTCAGGCTTCATGGGGTTGGTGCACTAAAGGAGGTGATTTAACATTCCTTTGCAATGAAATAAACAAGAATATTTGTAGAAGATAATGGGCACTTGCATGAAATTTAATCATCTTGACTGTTTCTCGAACAATTTTAGGCGAATACATTTTAATCAGTGATACGTCATGGTTTAATCATCTTCTGTTATTGTATTTTTTGATACACCGCACACTTGTTTAGTTTCGGTCTTTATGGTGTAGGTATAATGGTTTTAATTTCATCTTAATTTCGGTTTATTGGTGTTTATATTTAATGCCCTACTACTCGAGTGTAAGTGTGTGTCAGCTGTGGTTTCAAGTGGGCTTGTGTCAATAGTTCGGCAATGAGCCCACACACATACTGGGCTCAGATTCCTGTCTATAACTTTACCCCTCTGTCCCGGGTGTGTGCGGTATGTGTGGTATACTGCACATGCGCTCACACAGACATCGTAATGGAGTGCTTTCTTACAGTGTGTGTCAGCGTGGATCGGGTACATAGCCACGGTCCTCCTGTGTATGTCCTCGTCGGTGTTGCTCTGCTCTGTGTCCCATTGACCGACTGGCTTGTAGCTATCACAGGAACCATACACACAGCACTGGTAGGCATAAGGCATCTCTATTACCCTGCAACCGACAGATGAAACAGTGTTGACAATCGACCAAGAAAAACAATCCCACAGCAGATGGTTTAACGAGCCCACAAAGAAAGGTGCACATCTTCCATTTTAATGTGAGCTTGAGCGTTACGAGCTTAACTTGTACATGCAATGTTGGATATTCACTTTAACGCTTCAAAGCATCCTCAAGTGATTATGAATCTGTTATTGAGTACATGTGAAAACACATGTACATTGCCACTTGATCACCTGCCTCCTCCTCCTATCTCCTCTATCTTTGAAAACTCGCTCTCCATTTTCACTGCACCCTTCCAGGCCTTCAGGGATCTTAGTAACAAGAATTAACTTGCTGCTTCCTCATTGTTGGAGTTTAGTTCAGGAATGGCTTGCAGGGATACAGTGCAATTAGTGCATTGTCAACCATGGCTGCTTTTGGTATATTGAATAAAATTGTGAGAGGAGCGATAATTGAAGGGATGGGAAGTGATAAATTGTTCCATACAGCCACAGGTTACACACCTGGGTAAGTTGTCATCTTACGTAAGTTTATGATGAGGAACAAAAGTATAAAGCGGCATTAGGTAAGAGAGAAAAAAAAGAGTGTGTGTGTGCGTGTGTGTGTGCGTGTGTGTGTGTGTGTGCGTGTGCGCGCCTGCGTTACCTCATACGGGGGAAGTAATCAGGACTGAAGGCCTCATATAGTTCAGTGTTCCCCCTCAGCTTGAGATGGGTGAGACCCCCCAAACCTGCAACAGGCACTGAGCTGAGGCGGTTCTCCGTCAGGTCCCTGAGATAAGTATGGAAGAGAAATTAAGAAAGAAACAGAAGAGGGTGGGTGTCAGATCAGGCCAAGTCAGTGTTTACAAAAAGTGTTTTCATTTCACATATTGCCGAGGGTCATCCTTGGTAACAAAAAGGCCTTGTCTCATAGATATTTTAAACTGTTCAGACAAGGTTCTATCAGATTCCCGTTAGATAACACTTCCTGTCAGATGTAGTGTATCTGCTTGTTTAGCTACGCATACTTCACACAATGAAGCAGTTTGTGTTGGCATGACCTGAGATTAATCTCCGGGCCCCACAGAGGGGTTTTTTTCAAACAATAATTGCATATCAGTGTTCTCTTTCTTTTCGACTCAGCCAAAGACAACATGTTTTCTGCGACACACACAGTCAGGTATGGGTACGTATAAGGCGAAGGCTCCGACGCACAGCTTCACTTTAATCAAAGATGCACAAATTCGGCACGCCTTCTCGGGGAGGAGAGTGACATTTCAGAAGGATCCGATGAAAGGGAGAAGAGTCTTAGTGATTGAAATGTAGATGCGTTTACTCACAGTTTGATCAAAGAGTGAAGTGAGGCAAAGGCATCCAGGTGGATCCACTCGATCATATTACAGCTCAGATCACTGAAACAAGTCAAAGGGAAATGGACAGAAAGGAATTTTAATTCCACTATGAATATTGTATCTCCATCACCACTAGATGTCAGTAATAAGTCATACGTCTCCATAGTTTGATCCTGTTTCTTCCCAACCTTTTTGACTTGTGACCCCTCGAAGTGAACCAATGTCTACTTGAAACATCTCATCATACTAGGAGTGATTTTCCTTCCAAAGGTTGTTTAGGTCAGATATTTTTAGAGGTAAAACTATCATGTAATTAACAAGGAAAAAGAGTGAGAGGAAAGTTTTGTGTCGAAAAATTATGTTCTTTTTTTTTTTTCATCTTTCCTTTCCTGTTAATCACCTGTTGAAGCCTCAGATATCTTGCGACCCCTTGGTGGGGTCCTGATTCCAAGGTTGGCAACGACTGATCTAGACGATGTATTTGAACAGTTACGACAAAGCTTGACTTACAGTGCTCTGAGAGAGGCGAGCTGCTGGAAGGTGCTTGACTCTATCCTCTTGATCTGGTTATGCTGAAGCCCTCTGTTCGGAAAAATACAAACGTGGTGACCATGGGAATAGTGGTAAGAGTGCAGGTAAACAGATTAAAGTGTTGGGTGTAGAACTCACATCTCTTGCAGTGCGGAGCAGTGGTAAAAACTGGGCAGATCTTCAATCTGGTTGTAAGACAGCTCCCTACAACAGTTCACAAAGCATACACACAAAGCACATATAAACACAGTGACCAGCTGTGGATTTATAGCGTGGGAAATTATGGGGGTGACAGGATTATTTGAGCTAACAGTCGGCTCTGTGAGCAAGGCAATATAGCAGGACAGTAATGTTTTGGGTGGTGTGGGGGACAGTGGGGGGTGATTGGATTTCAGAGCACAGTGATTGTACAAATGATTGCTTGGTGGCACAACTCTCCACAGTTGGGTTTTGTGTATCAGTTTTTATACCTCTCAGCCCCCTCCCTCCCATTTGTGTGTGTACTCACAGCACTCTGAGGCGAGGCAGCTGCTCACACAGATCCAGAGGGAGAGCTGAGAGACCGGCCCGAGTCAGCGTCCTGTAGAGAAAAGGAGAATCCTCTGATCATTGTTGAAGTGCAAGCAAGCGAAAGGATTCCCCAGTTCTGTGAGTCTAACTTGGTCAGACAGAAAGCTGTGTAGGTTCGCCAAAACCTGTCACTGGCTGGCATAACTTGCTTACCCCTCCCGTTCCTGAGTATCCTGTACCGTCCCTCTCTCTCCTCGAATCCTAAAAACGCACATATTCTCTCTTTTTTTTTTCTTCTTTCTGCTTATCCTTATCTCTCTCCTCTCTTTTTTTCTCTCATGTATTTGGACTCCTAGGATTGCATTTCTGTCTTCTCAAATTAGTCGATAGCTAATCCCCACGAGATGAAATAATACTACGCATGTGATTGTGGGGATAAAGGAGACACTTACAAAATTTCCAGGCTGGTGGTTCCTTTCAGATCAGGAAACTCTTGAATCTGGGTTGCCCCATTAAGAGAACTGCAGCAACAAGGAAAAAAAGTGTCAGAAAAAAATCACACACACGCACACACACACACACACACACTTTGTCTAACAGCTCATTTTAGCCATCAAACCTTTCCTCCAACATCAACACAGGCTGTTTTGGCTGTCTCAAAAGACATCATAAGTCACACCATTCAACATGTTCTTACAACACACTCGCTCTTACCACATCAGCACAGCAATACACTAACACAACATCATTCAGTAGGCCATTACACATGTCCATTCAACTCTCACTGCGAGGGACAGAGGATGATTTAAACAGTGTTTGGGCTAACTCACTGGAATGGTTCCTACTGACCGCATACTCACAGTGTGTGCAACTTAGGTAAGAACTGGAAAGCAGACTTTCCCACAAACTGGATGGGGTTTTCATAGAAATGACTGCAGGAAAGAAAGAAAGAGAAAATTACTTCCGACATGTTTTGATTCGTTGGTGTTTAGGAATGAGTCGCGCTGTACATGATGTTGACATGAAACAGCAATTATGTGTTTATTTAATACAGTATGTGCACATCGTAGCATTAAGCATTAAGCTCACATGGTTTGGAGCTGAGGGTTTCCCACGAAGGCCCTTTCAGGGATGGCTTTGATATTGTTGTTATGGAAGCCCCTGCAAATATAAAAACATAGTTAGCCGGAGAGATTATCAATATGTTTCTGATTTTGTCAATTTGTGTGAGTTTAGAAGACCGAGAGGCAAGTCATATGTCCTCATGTTGCACCTGCCAGTGCACAGCTGAAAAACATTTTTGGATAAATGAGATGTAAACACGCACACATATGCTGTATCTGTGTCACATGTGCACGGTGTGGAACATCTGCTGAAGCTGAGGAAAAACATGGTTGGTGTGTGTGTGCGTGCGTGAACTCCTGTGTGTATGTGCAGGCGATTGAGTGCGTGGGTGTGTAGCCAGCACCTGCTTAGGGCGAGAGAGATTGTATCCGAGTGCCACATTAAAATCACTTAACGGGATTACTTGGGATAACGCAACCATGATAGTCATGTCAGGCAGGTGTGTGTGTGTGTGTGTGTGCGCGTGTGTGTGTGTGTGTGTGTACGTGTGTATGTGTGTGTGTATATGTACTTACAGTTCCTGAAGCTTACTCAGTGTCCTGATGGCCACAGGGAACTCCTGCAGATCATTGTAGTTTAAATCCCTGAAAGAGAGACAATAACATAAACAATGGTGATTGAAAAGTATATTGAAAAGGTTTTATTTCTCCGCAATCAAAATTCAACTATATTTGATATTCTGTATTTCCGTGTGGGAGAAAGTGTGCCTGATTGCATATGTATGCGCAGCCATTTCCTCTCCACTCTGAGCGGCTGACAGCTGTAGAGTGTGAGGTTTGGATTTGACCTTTGACCTTTGCTGCTCTGACCTGACTATTTAGGTCTGTCACTGATTAGTTACCAAGGAAACGCTGTATCAAAACAATCATTGCTACAATTTAGTTGACACAGCTCACGCAGGTGGCAGGAAAAGGGTGTTTTATTGTATTTCAGGTCTGTACTCGAGTATGTACTGTAGATATGCTTGTGAACATGGGGAAAGTGTGCAGTGTACATGTTTGTGCATATATAGTATGCCTTTTGCCATATTAAGGCATGTGCCTGGGTATGCGTGCTGTTTTTGAAGATTCTTAGCCACCCAGGTCAAAGAATATCTAGTTATAGTCAGCTGGATTTGTTTTTATTCCTTTCAAGTGAAGGCCTTTGATGAAGTACTTTTAGATATGTATTTGTCTTTTTCCCCAAGTATCAGTGGATTCTGTGAAATGTCTGTCCGACTGCTCTGTCTTGTTTGCACATGCAGTTATGTTTTCCAGCAGTCCCCTGGACGGCTCCTCGTAGTAATGATTTTATAATACACACAAGGGTTGGGGAGGGTTGTGGTCATGCAGATGGTCTCTCGTATTTCTCATAAGCGAAGCCGCTGTGAGAGATTAACCCCTCATACCAGCGCAAACCCCACGTCAATGACACCTGTCATCTTATCCCGCTGAATCATCTGTCTCTGCTCGCCGCTGACGGCCCAAACACTTTAACACACACTATTCTTGTCCAGAGAGCTCCATCCCTCTTTTTCTCATTCTTTAGTTTCCCTTCATCCCCTTAAGCACGGCTCCCCTGACTTACACCCTGTTCCCCTCACATTTCCCAGCATGGATAATGGCTTTTAAGTTGAGTGTTAAGCTGCACGTGCGCTTTTGAGTGCACAGGCAGAAGTACTTGCTTATCTACGCGCACACACACACACACACACACACACACACACGTGCCCACACACATGCCCATAAAAAGGAACGCATGATTTTTTTTACATTTCAACAGGTTGTTAAGCAGCATGCCAGAAACTGTTTTCATCAGACCACCATGAATATTGCAGGAGACACAGTCGCACCGTGTGCATTTCTCTCGCTTTCTTTCTCTACCTCTGTCATAAGGCTGTTAGTTTCCTGTGGTTTCCATATTGGTGTGTGGTTACGAGCTAGTTATCAAAGCTACGGCACGTACGCTCAAACAACTCTCCTGTTGCCAGGCTGAGCCATATTTGACCTCAGCGCTGCTTGGCAATTACTTCTAGAAAAACAGGGAGGAATCTGTTGATGTTACTTCAAGATAATCAAAGAGAAACTTTTCATCTTCATATTCCTGTCATTCATTTGTTGTTTATGGTTTTGAGAAAACACCTGCTGGAATTACTAGGACATTCATCATTATGACTTAGAGCTGCACTCCATTATTCTTTGGCACACTTGGGACATAAGATTTATAAAAACACATTCATTTCAGCAGTTCCAAGCAACAGAGTAAGAAATAATGCTGCATTCAAACACAGAAAATTGTTGGCTGTAGGTTATTTGACCTTTTTGAGGTTATATTCCAGGGAGTTCTTCAAAAAAGAGATCGTGAAAATGTCTTGAGTTTAACTTGCAATAGAAACTTTTATCCAAAAGGCATGTGCACATGCACGTGTGTGTCTGTCTGTGATTATGTGTGTGATACTCACAGTGTCTCCAGACTGTGTAAACCTTCAAAACATCTCGCACCCATGCTCTGGATGTGGTTGTTATGGAGATGCCTGGGAAAAGGCCACAAATATTTTTCAACAAATCAGAAATTAATGTCTCTAAAATGTTTCCACACTGCAATCATCACCGCCCTGTTCTAAGTCAACGGAATGCACATTTTCTCTGGTAAGTTGAGAAACCCAAACTCAGGAGAGTTTTTAAGTATACAAATCAAGATGTCACTTACAGAACGACAAGGGCGGAGAGGTTGGCGAACGCGTAATCTGGGATATGTGTGATCTGGTTGAGGGCCAGTGTCATGGCCTGCAGGGAGGGCAGAGAGTCCAGGGCCGTCCCCGGGATCTCTGTGAGGGAGTTGTCGTCCAACCACAGGTGTCTTAGGGAGCGGACCCCTCTAAAGGCCCCAGCAGGAACCTCAGACAACAGGTTCGCATCAAGACGCCTGCAGGGTGAGAGGAACTGAGCTCAGCGAGATAATCACCAAGTTTAAGTACAGTGTGTTTGCTTATCTGCAAACCGTGCTTGTGCGTGCATTAGTGGTTGTATGTCGTGGCAATGAAACACTTTGGCTTACAGGAAGGTTATTATGAGAATTACACATCTTTTATTCGCCGTCTTTCATCTTCGCTGCGGGGTCTTAGAAGCTCCTCATTATGATTTATTCCCATGCTAAATAAGCCATGTCTAGCTTCACCAGCACAGACACGTATGAAATGTAAGATGAGAAAAACACAAACGTGTAGAAACAGTTGTGACGATCCTGTTTTATTCTACCTCGTTCTAATTATCTTGCGTTAGCAGACTTCCCTCAATGACTGGAAAAAAAGGGGAAAGAGGAACAGTTTAAGACGCATCTTCAGCTGTTCCTCCCTCATTTACTCTTCCCACTGGAGTCCCGCTGTCGCCATCAGTCTTTGTACGTTTCCACCACTCACAAACACAACACCGGACACACACAAATGCTCTCACACATGTGCTTTCATCTCTTCAAACCTAACAAACCATTGTCCCCTCTTTCAGTCGGTGTCCTCCGCCCACGGGCAACGAGTGTGGACTGTGACACCCCCCCCCCCCCACGTAAATGCACACATGCATACACACTGTCCATAGTGATGAATGATCCCCTCTGGGCAGAGTTGACAAGCTGAGACCACTTCCTCTCGCTATTCTTCTTTCTTTGGCCCTTCACACTCATTCATTAATCTCCTTTTCCTCCCTCCGGCCCCTCTCACACTCACATTTTGTTTCCTACATCTTCATGCGATGCACTCCCAGCCGCAGCAACCCCCTTTGCGTCTCATTCCTTAACTCTTGTTCGTCTTTCAAACATCCTCCCTTATCAATGTTCTACTGTGGTCCTTTGATTCTGGTGCTTCAGCTCCTCCTCGGCCTCCTCACCCCTCCTCGGCTTCACCAAACAAACAGCATCATCAAAGTGAAATCTGAACTTGAACTCTGAACTCTTGGCTTTTCTCCACCAAGGAAATGTTCCCATCAGGAGAGACAACTGTATACACTGGCAGATGCTCACACACAGGCACACAAGGAAACACCCTCCAGCATACATGTAAATACACATGCTTCAAGAAATTTTCATCTCGTCTACTTCCTGAGCACTCATTTTCTTCGGCGCTAAACATCATCCTTGTGCATCCTGTGCGCTCCAACTGTGGACATTGGTTGTCCCTGACCCAAATCTCAGGATGAAAGCTACGGAAGACCCTTCAACTTTCTGTTTTGTTCTCCAGGGCAAAATAATAATTGCTCCTCTGGGTGGACCTGCCAGGTCTCCAGAAGGTCCAGACAGAACCAGGAATGTTTCACAGAAGCCAATAAAGCAGCAACTATTTCCTGTCCATCACATCAAAGTCTGAGGCACGATTACAAGAGAGAGAAATGGAGACAGAAAGAGAAAGTTCTCTTAAATGATCCAGGAGATCTGTGGACATGCCTCCCAGTTCAATTCTCCAGATGGCCAACATTTTATACAACGAGGAACTTGAAGGCGCATGTTTCACTACCATTGAGTCAAATCTATAAAAACAGGGATAATTTGATTTATGTGGCTTGTGGAACTCATCAGTGGTGATTACGCTGCTTAACCTGTTGGTCGGGACCCAAAACACTGTCTTGTCTCCTTTATGACTAAACAACAACAGCACTCAACATTGTGTGTGTTGTAATTAGACTGTTCCAAACTCTGGGACACATTTCTTGACTCGGCTTCCATTCGCTGCTGACGAAAGGATTTGTGTCTGAGATTAAGAGCATGATTTATTTTAGATGAAAGCCTCCTTCATACATTTATACAAATTTAGAACCCATTTTCTGTCTCTTTCTTTTTACCTGGTGTGTTTTATGTCAGTGAGAGGCGCCAACAAGCTTCACTCTCCAAAGCCTTTCCAGTAATCTTTCTCCGCTAGGCTTATCATTACTGTAATGACAAGGTGCGTCTCTATAACCTGGCTCTGTGTGTGTCTGTTTTCATTACTTGAGAGCATCCCTATGTGAAGAAATTGAGAGACCACACACACACACACACACACACACACACACACACACACACACACACACACACCCGCTTATGCACAAACATACACAAAGACTGAAAACAGACATCATCCTAAAATTCAACATACACACAGGGACAGCCTGGGCCATAGTGGTTGCCTGTCGGTAGGGCTGTCAGGATCATAACATTTTAGTTGACGATTAATTCTCATAGAAATAATTGCTATTGGTTAATTTCTTATTTTAAGTATTTTTCTGTTCATTTTATGCTACACAACGATGCTGTTGTGTTTGGCTTTGCGATCAGACCTAAATCCATGTTGTCAATTTCAATCTCATCAGAATGATGCATTTATTGGCAAAATAGTGTCAATTAATCTCCAAATAGTTAGCCAAAATAATGTTTTCTCTCGCTGAGCTGCACAGATTTATTTGAACTAGCTTGTTCTTCAACTGTACGTAACAAGTGATTTAAGTTAATTAATGTAGTTTTCTTGAGTTTTGAGGAGCTGCCACATTTATTCGTCTATAAACTGAAAGCTACGCTGTTCATTTACTACTACTTTACTGTACAACTTAATTGTCAATTTCTTCTCTGCTCTGATTGCCAACACCTGTCTGCTCTGAGCACATCCGCTGTCCACCACACAGTCGCTACGCCTGTACTGAGAGAGTTCTCAAATGATCCACGCTACTCTTATTACACCAAGTTTCCATCCAAATAATTTTATGTGAATTGTCTAATTAGAAAAGCTGAATGGAAGCGACATCTCCAGAATACCTCCAGAGCTGTTAAACACAATGCTGCACCCGTAGGGGAGAGTCCCTGCTATAAATCAAGAGAAAAGTCCATCAGCTCTTTGTTTCCGTGTTTCTTTTACTGACATTGGAAGCTCAGGTAGACACTTTATTCACCCAGCTGTTCTCAAGCTTTCTATTTGCTTCCACATTTGTAACATTGGTCTGAAATTCTCTTATGCTGGAATCTAACGGTTATGCAAATTGATCACGATCAGCTCGAATAGGGCAATTATGTAATAATTGCAACAGGCATGTGTGCGTGCAGGCTTGGTGACTGTGCTGAGGGAGAGCAGGCCTGCTTAATACCAGACAGGGAAACGTTGTAGGTGGTAGAGGAGTTTCATGTGCACGCCCCTTCTATTTTACAACTCCAGCTATTTGAGCGTGTGTCTGTGTAATGAAGGAAATGGCTTTACGGGTATTTACAAATAATTATTAATTTGGAAAGCAGGGATATGGAGTATGTGTGCGGTACAAAGTTGGGAGAGATAAGTCGGGGTGAGGAATTACAGATGAGGTGGTCCACATGCATCCGCCCAAACATTCCCGCTGACACACACACACACACACACACACACACATACACACATACATTGACCCCACAGATGAGACAATTATGCCACCAAACACTCTCATTAGCCAGGGGGATATCGGTGTGGGTGGTGGGAGAAGAACGGAGGAGCGGAGCGGACGAGGAAGAGAGGGGGAACTGATGGAAAATGGGGTTGTTTCACAGCTCATTGGAGATGCTCTCCCTGGCCTGCAGTGTCTGCTGTTTCCCTCATGGCTTCCAGATGCTACCATGAACTGCACTGACACAGTCAGGCTGTGACTCCTACTGTCAGGCAGTACAGTGCAGAACTATCGGGGTATGGTCTGTAATATGTTAGCAGTACTCTATACCTGCACTGCGGTTAGCGCTGAGTTGTGTGGGTGGGTGGCCAGGGGATGTTTCATTCCCTGCTAGATGAGGTAAAGTCACATAATTAGTGTGTGTGTGTGTGTGTGTGTGTGTGTGTAGGAGAGAGCGACTCACAGGGATAGTAGGTTGGGTAGGTCCCATGGAGCATCATCAGGAAGTCTCTCCAATTGGTTGTTTTGTATCATCCTGAAAGACACACACAGATTACTCAGTGGTAGGTAATAGCTCTTTAAGTGATAGAGTGTGTTTGAGGGCACATCAAGCAGAACAAATAATTCCATCATGAGGGAAATCTGACACAAAAAGGAAAGGGCCGGTGAAAGCTTGAGGAGAAGCAGAGAATGAAGGGTAGAATAAAAGAGAAAGAGAAGCTCCTTGGGTGGGCTGCTGATGTCATTCTCAGAAGAATGGAGCAAAACGCGAGGAGGAAGTGGCGAGCAAACAATATCCCTCTCTCTTTCCTCTCCCTCCCTTGCTTATTCTGTCTTTTGCTCCCTTATTCTTTAACGTTTTTATAATGACCAGTAGTCTGACATTAGCTCACAAGGCGTATCGTCTCCAGTGTGTCGCGCTCAGCTCTTTATTGTGGCATCATGGTGCCTCTTTGTGAGTCTGTGAGGCCTAGTGTCACAACAGTTAAACATCTTAGCCTGCAGTAAAGTTACTAAACAATCTAGTATCTTTTCTTTTTGAGCTTGATGCCTCGACTGCCAAGTAAATATCTGACTTATTTATTATCTATTAATTCATTTAGATATAGTGTAAGTGGGTGTCTCAAGATGTAAAGAGCATACGTTGCTATATTTTCTTACTTAACTCAATGTGTCGCATTCTTTCGTAGTGTAGTGCATTTCACAATAGTCTTCAGTACAATCAATGCTTCAGTGTAGAAAAAATGCTGCTCAGGTTTTTAGAGGATCGGGGGGAATGTTTCCACTGGGACGATGATGCGATGATAAATACATCAAATTGAGCCTTTTCCTGTTTCAAAGAAATTCCCTAAGGGAAGCTTGTACTCCACTTTTGGTTCATGACCTCCTGTGTGTGTATCTGTGTGTGTGTGCGTGTGTGTGTGTGTGTGTGTGTGTGAGTCAGCAGGAAGTCAGCTTGCGGTTACCCTACACAAGGTCAGCAGTCCATTTGTGACACAGCCTGACTTTAACTAATATATTGAGGAAGGAAATCAACAGCTCAGCTGCTCCGAGGTCAAAGAGACCTTACAAAGTTTGCGAAGGATGTTATAGTGCGAAGCATGAATACTTTCAGACATATACAAGTCCAGGATATGTATGTCCTTCTGCAGTAATGACATAATAGCCGAGGATTTATGGCTGGTTCACTCGTTCTGTCTCGGTGAGTTTCACAACACAAGGTGAAAGCATATCAACTTGTGGGCCTGGTAATCCCCCAGATTCCCTCAAATTACAAACCACAATTCTCTAGCTAAATATATTTTCTGTGGCAGAGCATCTCAAACATTTCTCAGCGAGGGTCTAAGAGGACTTGCGTTTCCAAGGATCATGAAAACCTCCTTAATATCCTTGTCTCTCACCCAGTAGAAATATGGTAGTAGACACAAGTCAGAAAATGCCTTGGTTTTTATGGTTGCTTTGCAATTTCTTCGTGATTTAATATGTCACTGCAGCGCCAACGGTTGGTGGCCATGGATCATAAACCTACAAACACACTATGAGAAATGCGGTGTTGAGAGAACAGCTTTGAATGGCATTTAAAGTGATTTTTTTTTTGTCACTTGCTGTAATCTAGGTGGGTGGTGTGACTGGGAGGTCCCTGCATTACACCTGTGTGTGTGTGTGTGTGTGTGTGTGTGTGTGTGTGGGCGCGTGTGTGTGTGTGTGTGTGTGCATGCATGTGTGTGTGTGTGCATGTGTGCTTGCTTACAACTGAAACAGGGCTTGTTTTGGGAATGAAGGAACCAGCCCATAAATTTTAACTACAGTTAATGATGCATGACCTGTGCATTTTATTCAAGGCAGGAGCACAACTCTATCACCCCATAATGCTAGAGTGGAACAACCCTCCTGGGATGTGGACCGAACCACCAGAGAGCGAAAGGGTGGGAGGGTGGATAAGGTTACTTACAGAACTTTGAGGTTGTGGAGACCCTGGAGAGCGTGGCCTGAGATATACCTCAGCTGATTCCCTGAGATACGCCTAGGAGAGAAAACACACAGATCAAAAAAGGGAAAACAAATTATACAAGTGAAAAGTGAAATTTAAGCACATACACGAAAAAAATTTACAAGTCTCAGAAGAGAAGTTTTGCTTTTTGCTTTATTTTAGGTTTTTGGATTGAGCTGTATGACTTCATCCTTGAGTTCCTGATCTGGGGTTACTGCTGGGGCAGTATGCAAATAACAATATTCGATTCCCTTCAATGTGGTTGCTATTGGCCCAAAGCACACCCTGAAACCTTAACCAATCCTGGGAGCTCTGATGAGTGAGTAAAGACTGAACTGAATGAGACAGAGACTGGGTCAACCAGTGCAGCCTGAAAGTATATTTGCTTGTGCGCCTGCAAGTGAGTTTATGCGTGTGTGTGTGTGTGTATATAGTAAGGTGTATACTATATACGCACACATGAGCACATGTGTGTGCAGTGTGGATGCGTGTGCTATTTTCAATGTCCTTGAGGTAAATTGGGCCCGTTCTGAGGGGCCTTGAGGACAGCGAGGGAGAGAAACCACACACATTCACATAAGCAATCCAATCAGTTTGTTTATCAAACACAGCACCTAATGGTAATTTGTGAGTGTGTATAAGATGTCCAAATAAATAACATTCAGTCCAACAGAGTGACTCTCAAGGTCATGAGCTGGAAGCTCAGTTTAAACACATTTTTGGTCTTCACAGCTCGAGACCACCCACTTTTATTAAACACACACACACACAAGTTAAAAGTCACTCATTGGCATGCTCCTGCTCACACCGTTGCTCAACAGGTGACATTTGCCTGACATTTCAGTCTCATGCCGACTGCCTCTGGCTGAGTTGCTCCATCAGTGCCAGAATATTAAAATATTGATATAGCACTCTGCCTGCCTTCCTTTCCAAGCCACTATCATCCAGATGGTAATGGACGAGAGCTCCCAGCAAACTCCCTCTGACATCTGATATTCATGTCAACATGTCTCAGTCTTATTACTGTGCGGTGGCAAACCACACAACCCCTCCCGCGCCTGCCAAATCTCACACTCCAGTTTAGAACTCTAGTGGAGCTTGTATTTATCAACACAAGCACACACACCCCGCTCATACGCGTAGATGCAATACCCACATTGGCATACTAGAATACAAAATGGACTGATCTTAATCCAAGCTATTGTGGTGGCATTTAGTCATGCCTCTCAAACCACATTTAAAACTCATTTAAACAGACTTTGACTGCGTCACATGAGGTCTTAATACAGATTTCAGACATCTACAACACAGATGACAGAGTTGGTCTGCAGTGACTGCTGCTCTTTGACCGCACAAATTATAATATTCATTCTTATTTCAAGATGAAGCAGTTAAACTTGCACTAAGATCACTAAGCACACAGAAAGAAACATGTATGGCCCATTTGTTGTCCCTCAACGGGCGATAGGTCTGTTACTTCAATACCTTTTCAGTTTCCTCTATTGCACAAGCTGGTCACCGGGGACCATTTTGATAGCTACTTTTCCAGAGGTAACTGTTTTAATAGACCTTTCTGAGGTCCTGACACCAGTAAAATAGATCTAAGCCCATTTCTGCAAAGACCCCTAAGTACCTTCTTTTGGTTCCTGTTTAAACACAATGATTAGTTACAGACGCATTGGACAAAACAAAGATATAGGTAGCACCAAAGAAAAATAAATGTCTTCAGTGGGGGCGGGATGAGCAGGGCCAGTAATTTAGAGTTTTAGAAAACAAACATTGTAGTTAAGGCCATAGTATGATGTGCATATCCTACTGCCAACCAGCCTTTCTCTATTAGCCGCACCATTGGAGCCAAAACAGCATTAGAGTGGAATCATGCTTTTTTTTGCCGACTTCATTTGTCAAATGGATAATTATGTCAAAAGTGAAGATGGATATTTAAAAAGGAAAGAAATGTTCAGACGTTCTTGATAGACGTCAACAGAAAACCGGCATTTGCCATTGACCAACTGTTTCCATGATATCAGTGTGCGTATTTATGTGTGTACGTGTGTGTAAATGATCGAACGTATGAGTAAATGTTCCGCACTTAGCCTCCTAGTCATTCCACATCAATCTCATTCTAATGAAAGGCGCCTTGCTCTTGTCAAACCGTGGCTCCGACTGTTTTTTCTTTTAATTTGATTTGGGGATGGTTGGAATTTTTCTTGGCCCCTGGACTGGGTTGATAAAAATTCCACCTCAGCATAATTCAGCTCGATTGACGTGATTCATAGATAAAATAACAGAGGCTAGTGTGTAGTTCAAACGTATGGGAGAGATCGTGGGAGGGATGGTAACAAAGGTGAGACCACCCTGCTATCGGAGCTGATCTGTGAGGGCATCACTGAAGCATACCGACTGCTGACTATCCCATGTATCACCATGTCCTATTGCCTCAAAATAATAAACAATAAAGACAGAATAAAGACCTAGACAGCGGAGACAGCATCATATTTTGGGATACTATCGACGCCATAACGGTAGCATGGCCAGGATGGCTGATAGGAGTCGATGGTGAAAGAAGAAGGCAAGGATAAACAGGTTTTATTGTCAGAGAGAGGGTGGCCTGGTGTGTGTGGGTGTGTCTATAAGTACATTTACATATATGACCTTTTTCACCCTTGGTCCATCAATAGAAATGTTATCCCTCCTTCTGTTCGGAGGTCCACCCTGAGGGTCAACCACTTAACCTGGCGTTAACCTCTGAAATTACTGGAGTAAAATATAGACATGTGGAAAACTGTGTGTGTGCGTGTGCGTGTGTGTATGAGCTAGAGAGAGAAAGAGACAAGCTGACAAAACCCAATGTTGGCAGCGTTAAAAAGAAAAGCTTTAAGTGACCTAGATAGTCCCAGCTGTGTGATGCACCTGGAGTATCAGCATCAGCGAATATTGTAAACCTTTAACCCTCACCTACATTATACTCCTGGCCTATCAGCTGACAGCGATGGCCACCACTTGCCACTTTTCTCCTCTAAGATTTGGACTGAAATTAGTTGATAGTCGGAGAGTATATTCCAGAGTTTTAGTTTTGAGCCGATAACACAAGCTATATTCCATATTCCAGCTTTCACGTAAGCTCGTAATATTGTGTGTAAAAAAAAAAGACAAAGCCAAGAGTTATAGAGGGTTTAAAAAAAAGTCGAGCGAGATTGTTTTTCCCACCAGGACACTTTGAATGGGTGATTTCACCTCTGTATTTAGGAGGTGAGTGATGATTCAGATAATGATAAGATGAGCGTGAGAGACTTGATCCAAACGGCTGATTATGACGGGATTCAAAGGAAGAAGGCACGGTGACATGGGATCTCTCAAGGTACAAACAGCATGGACTTTGATACTGATGATAGGTGGAGGGGATGATTGCCTTCGAAAGCAGTTTTCAGGAAGGGCTTTTAGGGTGACAATTTCCCTTAAAACACCTGCTGTCTGTTCCAAGTTGCAATTAGATAAGAAATAGATAGTGCATCTTTGATATTAGAGGAGAACATTTGAATACAGGGGACGTCTTTGATATGTCATTGGATGAGTAAGCAGTCTGAGAGTCTGTACCTGATTGCCTGCAATGCAGCCCTCTCATTAATCCATAGACATGCAGTCTGCCTCTCAGTCGCCTCTCTTCGTGCTCTTCATGTTGACTGACAGTTGCGTGCAGGTTTGTTTGTTTGAATTAAGAATAGATTCACTGATCAAAGCTCTAAATGAAGGCTTAATGAGAGGTGTCTGAGGTCAATAGGAGGGAGAGGTAATGCAGCACTGATATTGATAACAAGAAGTGTAATTACCCCTCCTGAAGCAAAGGGAGGTTTGCTATATGCTTTGTGAATTGATTTATTCACCGCATTTGAGGTTCAAAGGGATTAGCTGTGTGCACTTTGATACTACAGAGGTGAGAGCTAAGCGAGGCGATAAGAGGCAGCATGATACAGTTCACGTTCATGAGTGGTGCTCTCCTCCCCGTAGTGTAAAACAGGATGAAAGCTGGACTTCTTGCCATAAGCAGATTTGTCTTGGTTTGTAAGAATGTGGAGAGAAAAAAAAATAAAAAACTATCAAAGGCAGTGTCTACAGCTTGCAATAGCCTGCAGTAAAATGGAGATGGGGGGCTGTAGAAATTAATTGGAAAGGAGGGAGATAAAGTGAGGGAGTGCAGACAGGGAAGTAGAGCCCAACATCAAACAATTTATCACTTCCAGTCACAACATGCCTGGCCCTTGCTTCTCCCTGTGCTACCAACAAGTGCTGTGGACCCACATCAAACGCTCTCGCTCTCAAACCGACTGTGTTTAGAGCCTTGGTTTGTTTTTCTAAGCGCTATAACTTGCTGTAATTATAATGTGTTTACCATAACCTGCTATGCTCCATCTCGCTAAACCTAGACGGGAGTGGATGTCAGAGATGTGCTTCTCCCTGCCTTGGAACATCATCATCGTCTCAGCATGTTTCCAGAAATGGTCAGCGGGCTACAAAAATTTGGCTTTAGGGCAGGAACATCCTCCTTGGAAGAGATACAAAGCAACAGAGCGTCTCCATAAAGTGTCAGAACACAAGAGCAATACAGAGGAAGCAAGATCAACGGGGCTGTAAAACACTGGGAGGATTGTCTCTGGACAAACACTGCAGATCCAAGACCCCCACTCTCTTTTTCCCCAATGCAGACAAATTTCAGCATTGATGTTCAGCTTCACTCTGCACTGTGTGGTTCTGATTATTAGGCCATCAGCAATATCTAACCATAACCGTTTTTTACGACAGCAAAAGTTGAGATCAGCAATTCAATGCACATCAATAAATCAGGACTCTAACTTCAAGGTGTTACAAAACGTCATTGCTCGGCTTCGCTCTACACTTCAGATCCGGTTTGACTGCGACTCAAAGTCAACCGAATGGTTATTCAGCCAACCTTTTACTTTCATCATGATTAGCTCATGCGTCACAGACCGCAGCTGCGAGAATTAACAAAGAAAACAGCGGACTGTTCAAACACCACAAGCAGACCCACACAAACACCGCAGGCTTCAGAAGTAAGAGAGTCAGGTGAAGGCTGACATACACACACATTCACACCCTCAGGCCATATCTGAGGGCAGCCTTTGTCAAACCGAGACTTAGTCGAGTTCTGCTGAGTGGTCAAATCCGATACCGGCCAAGTCGACCGGAAAAATGTTCAAAAAGTTTTGTTGCGGCGTGTGTGCTTTCATCAGCCCTTTGAGAGTGAAACCAATACCTTCTACTTTGTGAAGTACTGACCAAATTGTGCCTGTAGCACAAAGTATAGAAGTCAAGGAATATGTCACAGAGGCTGAGTCAAATTCTTACTCTTGTTTTTATTTTAATTTGAACATTGTTTAATTTGTTACCAGCCAAGAAAAGTATAAAGAATTGTTATCTGTTTTGGCATTTAATTCATTCAGTGTATCTGCAACAATATGAAAACATTTCGAACGATACCCAACCGTTCGTACACTTAATGCTATATACCAAGAAAAACACAACATTCTCATTTTCCACGATTCTGTCCTGAAGTTCTCCTATAATGAGTTGTTTGTCTTGGCAGAGGCTTATGTCTATGTGTGTACTGCTCCTGCCGAGCTGTCCAGCTGAAACAAAGTGGGGAGGAGGCGAGATTGCAGCGACTTGGATGCTGAGCACAGAACCTGCTCTCTAAACACTTTAAGAACTATATATCCACTCTCTGAGTGAATATCAGGTTCTATTCGCCTCCCTCTTTTGTGCAGCCATCCCAGGATCTACTCATATATTGCTGCAGGCAGTTTCTTGGTAGAAGACATCAGAGGCAGGCCAGAGTCATCAATCCCTATCACTAGGTCTGTGCGTATCTCAGGGAATGGCTGTTTCTTGTCATGTGTGAGTTGTGATGATGGAGTTTTATCAATTAAATGTGAGTCGAATGATTTTTGTACTCACAGTTCTGATAACAGGTGCAGTCGGTGGAAGGCTCTGGGCTGGAGCTCACTGATGTTGTTCATGCTGAGATCCCTGGAGAGAGAAAAGGGGGAAACATGAGTATCAAAGTATCAATCAATGTGTACCTTATCAATGTTACTTGTACATGCTCTGGACATGTAAAATTACAAATGATTAAAACGTGGTTTCCACATGACGATCAATCATCAAGACTGGGGAGCAGTATACAGAGAGGTTAGAAGGTTAGGTAGAGAGGTTGGAGGACGAGAGGGAGGAGAGGGAGATGTAGAAAAGAAATTTTCCCCAATGATTCATTGTTGGGCAGCTGTAATTTCCTTCTCGTCCCAGTGACTCTTTCTCTTTTCCAGATGTCTCACTCTACCTTCTCTCAGATCTGACCCCTCAGTCTCTCTCCATATCTATCTATCTCTCTCTCCTCTTCTTTTTTTCCTCCGCAGGTTTCTCAGGAGACCACTTCCTTCTCCTTTTGTTCATGGCTGTAACATAGACACACTCCATTTCTCTGCCTCTCTGACACACACGCTGACGTGAGAGGGTGTGTTGAGGGGTGAGTGTTGACGCAGCTGCGTTGCGGTCAAAGAGGGAGAGGCGCAGGATGCTCCAATACATGCATGCACACTCACACACACGCACTCCCTCAACACACACACACAGACACACACACACACACACACACACGTAACCTACGTTTTTTACACTTGGGACGGTATGAGGACACTTTATGTGTCAGCCTCTGGTAGAAAACATACATAACCTTGTGGCCTCAGTCATGTAAGGTCATCTCTTTGATAAACACAATGAAAGCAAGGAGGTGCTACGTCACCCCTTCTTTGCTTTCACAGGCCTTGGGGTCTCGCAAGAGTCTTCAAGAGTGAGGCTTGTATGTGCGTGTGTCTGTGTGTGTATGACACTAACCATTGCTCATAAAGCCAGACCACCGGGCTAGCAAGTGTAAACTGTGCTCTCAGAAGCCCTTTGCAGTTGGGAGTTTTGACACGCTGGGTGTTTGTTTGTCAAGTCAGCCAAGCTGACGGGGGTGCTGGCTGAATCTATCCGCAGGCGGGATCTATATTCAGCTTCAGGGACGATGTGGAAAAAAGCACTGCATTGGCAATATACCGGTTCACCAATTTGGATAGTTGGGCCTGTCATTTAGCAGTTGTGACGAGACAAATTCAGTATACCAACAATTTGGTACCTCGTCAAGGATAACATTTAACGTCAGACGGTCAGGATGTGGACTCCCACCGTCACTGTGTTCTCACCATGTGATGAGCTTGCAATGTTAACTGTGTCCTTCTGCTTTGAGATTTTTTAGGTCAGATAATTACCGTATGCAGCCTCTGCTGACATTTAATATTTTCCTTATGAAAGCATCATTTTTGGCATGTTCATATCCCTTCATAGGAATTTCCTGCCCCTTCCTGTGAGGTCTGACTGCAGATAGAGGGGTTCAAGGTGTTTCTCAGGGTCTGGGACAAATTGGCAGGGTGGATGCTTTCAATCAGTGTTGAGGGGAAAATGGTTGATTCTCTAACGGTATTGCTTTTGTCTGTAACAGAATATAGAAAATAATCACAATTACTGACCTCAACTTTGTTGTATGTTTTAAAGAGCATGTCCCTGTATTGTCTGCATCTTGTGTTCTGATAAGCTACCACAATAATCTCTATAAACAGATTCTATATTTATAAAATGCAGAATTTAGGCAAGATTTATGCAACAGAAGCGCTTATTCCGTTTGTAGTCTGAGTAGAATTGACCAATCACGTTCGAGCAGGCTTTGGTGAAATGCAGGTAAACCGTCGCGTGGAGAGCAAAAAACATCTTGGAACCCACTGGCTATCGTCTGACGATGATTTGGCTTTTTATTTATTTATTTTTCATTCGCTTGTAAACTGCCTATTTGTGAAACAATCCAGTTGTACACGTCTCTCAACTCCCACTCAAGTCTTGTATCTCAAGTTCCTAATCGGACTGTAAACAACGAGCAGCGCAGGGAAAGGGAAGTCTTGGCCTGGATATCCACTGGCTTCATCGGATCGCTAAAAATATATCCCCTCACCCCCGGAGACTTATTCGTTGTCAGACCGACAGCCAGTTCTGAGATTGCCACCACAAGCACAGGAGTGGCACTGTACACATTTACTGTATGCTGCGGAGAGTGGTAATGCATATTGACAGCTGGTGGTGGTAATGCACCATAAAAGGTAGCAATGGGCCAATAAAAGAGGAGAAGAAGGAGACCGCAAGCCAAAGTAAATAATGGAAGTTTCGAAAAAACAATCAGAAAAGGCTTTGCAAATGTTTTAGGAGGTTTGGAGCTTTAATGATACACATACTGCAGTTTGGCGTGAAACATATGATGTTGCAAGGTTTGCTTTCAATAAAAAAACTCCACAGGACACCTTTAAATATTATAGCCCAATTTTAAGTCCATAAAATCTTCTTATTACATTGTAATCTAAGATTGTATTGAAATTATTGCAGTAACGAACGAAAGACACATTTCAAATGTTCTTTTACGCATCAGCACTCCTCAAAATGTAATGCAGCGTAACTAATTACTTTTCTTAAGAAGCAACAATAATTCAGAAATTTAAGAAAATCAACAAATGATGTGTAATTCATCACTCTCTTTCCTCACATTTGCTGACCTCAGGTCTCCCTCTCAGTAAAAGTACTGTGGTGATGTCATGTGAATTATTTATTTCATGTTTTTCCCATTCTTGTCCATGGAGTAATTTGGGGGCGAATGCAACGTGAAGTGTAATGCTGAGTGTCGTGATTAAGGGGTAAATATAAGTGATAACAAAGTTGCCATGGAGATGACACAACCAGCAGTAACGGCAAACCAATTGACATAATCAAGACTGGGTGACATCACGTATAATGACACAGGAAGCACACGATTACCTCATGGGACCTCATGAACAATACACACACACACACACACCTTAATTCTATTTGTTGTCCCTGTACTAATATTCTGGGAAAAATCCTTATTGGAACATCCTGGGGATCATTAAAGCATAACAACACACTCACATGCAGACCCACGCGTAGACACACACACACATCACCCAGCTCCTGGGGATGCGCCACAAAATTGGAGACAACTCTCCATTATCTGGTCCTGATTAAATAAGCCATAAACAAACGTGTGAAGTCCATAACAGCGGCCTCACTTAGACAGAATAAACACACAGCAATGGAGAGAGAAAATGTTTAAAAATAAAGACACACAGTGGTGAGTCATGGGGAAAGGTTGAATGCAGCTCAGCTCTGCTGTGCTCTCCAACACGCTCATTGGGAAGCCGGAGAGAGAGAGAGACATTTCTGCTTCGCAGGCCAAGGCCTCTGCTGACAACTTGACGTATCGTTGGAAGGCGCTGCGCTATGGCTTGTTTTTAAAATCAAATAACAGCTGTGGCTTTTTTAAACCATGATAATTATGATTGATGACTACCACATGTGCATTGTGTCGGCTGGCGCTGTGACGTGCAGATATTTTCAGCGCAAATAAACGGACGCAAAAGAAATGAGTAACAGGGCACTTAAAGATTTTGCAGGCTCCGCAGTGTACGGGGGTTTCACAATTACAATAGGGTTTTCTGTGTCCCCATTTTAAGGGCACCTCTAATGTGTGTGTGTGTGTGTGTGTGTGTGTGTGTGTGTGTGTGTGTGTGTGTGAGGGAGAGAGAGAGACACAGATACTGACACACATACTTGCACTGTGTGTGCAGTACAATATTTCTTTCCATTTATAGGTGACTGCGGTGTGTGTGTGGTAAGATGTCTGTCGCTCATTTTCACACCCCTATTGTTTTCCAGTGAGCCTGCAGATGTGGTGGGTACAGTCACTGGTTGCGCTTTCACCACATCATACATGAAACTCTGCCAGGGCATGGAAACAGATTGCCGTGTGGGTCTGCCTGTGTGTGAGAGGGACAGAGAGGAAGTCGCTGTGGTTTCTTTTCTTTATTTTTCATGCGAGTATTCAGCCGGGAAGCGTCATGCCCTATCTTTGCCATCGCGGCGTCAACAAAGCCGCCTGATATTGCTCCCAGGACAACACATCTCTCAACCGACGGAGGCACACAGGCCGTCTCCTCCCCTCTGATCTCTGTCTGCTGCTGAATGACGAACTAAAGACTCCTGAGCAGTTTTCGGAGCAGAGGATGCAGACATGGAGACCCATGCTCATCCCTCAACAAACACAATCCCAAATGTGCCTCTTAACTGTTCTTTTTATCCCGATCTGCTCTGAACCCGCAGAATGACTGACAAAGCCCCCAGTGATCTCTTTCTCTTTCCCAGGAGAGGAATTACATTTTCATGTGCCGGCATGTAATTTAGTGTGTTTAAGCACAGTAGCGTGTGTGAAATTGTGGCCAATGTTGCAGCAATTGGAAGAGTAAGAAAAAAAAAAACGGACATTTTTCCATTCCTATTCCTTCCATCGTTCCGTGATTTTCAGATACACAATGTGCTCTGATAGATCGTTTATTCTTTCCTCTCCAAAGTGTGTGAGTGTGTACGCTTGTGTGCATGTGAATGGAAGAGAGGAAGGTTTGGCATGGGAAGAAAGGTAAATCACTGGATATTTTACTACTTTAGGCTGTGATTGATAGAGTAACCAAGGCAAGGAGCTTGTCTTAAGGGGGGAACGGAAGCATGAAGAAACAGAGGTACATTTCCATTCATCAGCCTCGGCCCTTTCTCTCCCTCTCTCTTATGCCACTCTATCGCTCACACTCACTCTTTTCTCCCCATCTCTGTTTCAAATTTCAACTGGAGCATGGGGTTACACAGTCCGGTAGTTACAATAATGTGATTTATCATATTTCCTCTTCGCCATCAACAGAACTACTGAAGTATGCTATCGGCTCTGTGATCAAAGGCAGTGTGTGTGTGTGGGTGTGAATGTGCCCCTAGCTCCGTTGTAGCCGATTTCCAACTAGAAGCTGACAAGAGTTGGTTGATTTAGCTGAAAACAACTCGCCACATCATGTGAAAAAACCACCCCTATATGAGACAAACACAACCACAGGCACTCGTACACACTCCAGGCTCCGGGTGGCTTTTGTGGCATGGACGACGGACCACCCTGAGGAGAGAATGCACCCTGAGAATGAGACAGATGTAATCAGCAGTCAGGTGTCTGCTTCTATCAGCAATGAGGAAATGTGTCAATCAGACAAAGCTGTGGGGGAGAGAGCTGAGGGGAGATGAGTTGATATATTTCACTTTGTCAAATGTCATTGTCTCAAAGTAAAAAAAAACAACAAAAAAAACCGGAAAGTATCTGGCATGTTGCTCAAGCATATAATTACATGCAGGAATAGTACATAGCAATGCAGAACAAGCATGCAAACAAACATGCATGCAAACAAGGCTTACTCTTGAAAACAATGTTTTTCATGACTCTCTCTCTCTCTCTCTCTCTCACAAACACACACACACACACACACACAAAATCACTTCACAAGAGCCATGCCCTGAGGTCTTCCCTCTCACTTCCTTCCCCTCTCTCTCTCTCGCTCTCTCTCTCTCTCTCTCTTTTCTTGCCTCCCTTCCAATCCCTTTCTCACTCACTCAGGTGGAGACTCTTACCAAACAAACAGCAAATAATGACAGTAAGCTCTGGACCTTTGAAGGCGGCTTATCCATCAGGAACATTAGAGTAATAGATCTTTAGTGGAAATCAACAACCAAAGCCTTGCCCAGAGGGCAGGAGTTCTGCATTAGCGGTGCTGGAGCCACACCTTGGCTGTCTTTTACAGTAACTATGACAGTAATGTCTTCAGTCGGACTCAGCCAGTCTGATCCTCTCCGCTTAGTGCTATGAAACAGTTAAGGCCACGATGAAAGAGGATCTTTTATTCCACACAATGCAACTGGTAGTCAATGCTCGGGCGCCGCCTTAAAGAGGGCCTAAATGGTTGTGTGTGTGTGTGTGTGTGTGTGTGTGTGTGTGTGTGTGTTAGAGAGAGAGAGAGAGAGAGCGAGAGAGAGGGCAGAATGTGTATGTGTATGTGTACTGTGTGTGAGGGTGAGGTCTAAGTGTGTTAGCTTTTTCAATCTGAATAGACTGACTGCTTTGGCATTCAGTTTCCCTCGTGGTCACACAGCTTGCACACACACACACACACACACACACACACACACACACACACACACACACACACACACACACACAGGCATGCACACACACACAAAGAGTCAGGAAGGAGGGTACAATGCTGTCCTCCCCTCCTCCTTCCTCTAAAGATGTGGGTTTTTTTCTTCCTCCCAGACTTCCTGGGAGGGGTACACTGCCCTTTGTGTCCGAAGGCAGTCTCTCTTTATCTTTCCCTCTCTTATTCTCTCTTTCTCTCATTCACGGGGCACAAAGAGCAAGGGAGAGGGCGAGGAGAAGTCTTTCACCTGGATAAGGAGGGCCACGGGGAGGACCCGGCTACAAAAGAACAGAGAGGGAGGGAGGAAGAGAAAAGAGGAGATAACGAGACAGAAAAGGGAGATGCGTCTGTGTTTTTGTCTTCCCGTGTTTTGTGCTCTTTTCTGCTCGCTGTGGTTTAGGGGAGAATGACAGGCGGATGTCTGGGTGGAGAAAACGGCTGTTTAGTCTGAGGCCATGTCATGGGAAACATATTCATGCCCTGTGGGACTTATTCATACCCTGGTATACTGCACATACACATGTACATGTACTCACTCTCCCACACACACACCCTGTCATGAGACGGAGCGGGAGGGGGGTGGGGGGGTCAAGCACTTCAGTAATGGAACAGGAAGTGTTGGAACAGTCGGCACTACACAACATACAACTGCCTCCAACATGTGGACAGGACTGACAGGCAGCTGTTGTGGGTAGGACATAGCTTTGGGAGCAAAAGGCATCCATAGCCCCGTCCGTAGTCCACTAATCTGTTATTCTGGCATGTACTGTATACTTTGTCTGGCTTTCATATATGTTTGTTACATGACTCACGTGGACAGCGTGTTTAGTTTCTCCGTAGATGGAAGATGACAGTTCATGCCACATGAAGGAAATGTTTCATGAGCATAGGACAACCACTTTGCCACAGAAATCTGTTAAAAATAATGGCAAAGATGTGTGGAAAAGGGTTACAAATTTCATCACTTTTCCACACATCCTGAAAAGGTATCTCTTACAGAGGTGTCCTTTCCTGCACACTGATTCGAGGCAGATTCTCAGCAGTGGATACAACAGTAGATGAAACCCGATGAGTGTTAGTGTCAGGCTCTATTATGACTTCATTTGGTTGAATGGCAGAAACAGGAGGACACTGGATCTAGTTAGAGGACTGCTCAAATCCACTCCTGGCTCACTCCTCTTTTACTGCTGCGCTCACAGATGATCAGCTCGTCTGCTCCATATATTTAACAGTACCCACGGATAACATCTAGACCTGAACTTAGATCAGCACTTGATGAAATCTTACCCCATACCAATGAGGACATATGGCTGCTGTTGGTTTAAAGAGATTTAGTTTGGCCTCTTGCCATGCATGTAAAAACTCCAGATTTCCTCTTTTGCTGCTTCTCAGACATGTAATAGAGACGTGAGTAAGTCTGGCTGCAGTTGCAAAGGCTCTGAAGTGGCAGAATTCCCTCCAGCCTCTCTTTACAGCAGATGGAAAATACACCTGTGAAGTCCAGGCTTAGCAGGAATTATACGATTGCCTTATTCCATCATAGGGACCTGACTGCTGTTTCTGCATTCAGATCAGTTCACCTAACTAAATCCTGAAGAGTCATCTCTCTCTCTGTCTCTCTCTCTCTCTCTCTCTCTCTCTCTCTCTCTCCCAACTTTATTCATCTCTCCACCTTCTCTTTTCTACATCCACTCCTCCACTTTCTGGACAGTCCTGTGCAGTACCCCCATTTGGCTTCACTATGTGTGTGTATGTGTGTGCCTTGAGGTGTGTGCGCTTGTGTGAAATTTAAGTGTGTCTGTGATTGCTTCTTTGTTCCCGTTAGCTAACTCCCGTCCCAGTGGTCCATTCTCCCGATCTAATCCCTGCTAGCATCGCTGTATCAGCACTGCTCTGAGGGATGCTTTGATGCTGCGTGTGTGTGCAAGCAAGCAAGCAAGCATGCATACATCCATGATTGTGCAACGTATTTCCTTGTGTGTAATGTGCACACGGGGGTCTTGTGGGTACTTGTGTGTGTGTGTGTGTGTGTGTGTGTGTGTGTGTGTGTGTGTACATTGTTGGAAAGGGCATTAAGTATCATTAGCTCTTACTAGTCATCACCTGCACACTGCCAGCCAAACATGAACCACTTTAGTCGTCAGGCCTGGCCAGCGATCACACAGATAGGCAGACAGAGACAGACAGACCCATATCAAGGAACAGGGGGAACTTGGACAGCTATGTCCTACACTCAATGCTATCAAAACTTATGTAAAAATCCTCCTTTATGTCTAGAGCTCACTATTTTTGTCATTTTACGCCTCACTTCCTTTTACCCCTATGCTTTCTGAGCCGTTTTCACAGATAATAAACTTATAGCACCGACGCTAAGTGCTTTACAGAAGGGAGAAAAGAATATGTCGGAATAGAAGAGACACACAAGATAAGACGCAAACTACACAAACCACAAAATCTAACGGTATACGATAAAAAAAAAAGCTAAAGAAAAAAATGCATTTCTACATAATTTTTAATTAGTAATGTTTGCACTTCTCTAATTCCTCTGTAAAATTTGACAAGCAACAACCGCAATAGAGGACCTTGTTTGCAGCGAACTTCAGTAAACTGTGAACAACTTTTGTGGAGAAATCGAATCCTAAATTTGGTTTAAACCAATCTGTTCCTTTTAAGAAAACGTGGTATTTTACTCTTATATACAAACAAACATAAGTAGTTGCATGTACGTATGTGTTATCTAACCTTAGCCACATACACTGACATAAATGACAGCTCGCAAAGTCGCAGGTCATGGATGCACATATGTATATGCATGTGCACGCACTTGAACAGTTAGGGACATTTGTCGTGGCCTGGCCCAGGATTGGACAATGCCTTCTCTGTAGTGGAAAAGAGAGGGCTAGTGCACTTGCACAGATTCATGCACACACACACACTCACACACACAAACATTCCCATGGATTCCCAGGGTTGGGAAGGGGCTGAATAGGAATCTGGGCCATGCAGGCATTCTGAATCCTCTCAGTCAGAAGCAGCCCTTCACCCCTCAACCACACATCGCACCAAGCACATTCCTCGGTCCTGTGTCATACTCGTGTCATACTGCTATCACACGAAACATACAGATTTACATATTGAGTCGGTTGGCACAGGTCTGACCCCAACAAATATCAACCACGATTGTGTTTAGTCCACAAGCAGGCTGTGCATATACTCTCCAAACACATTCCCCACTTTACTTCCCTGATCTCCACCCTAGTTCCTTTTAAGATCTTGTGTCGTGATTGCTTTCTGCTTTTTTCTAAAGGACAGGATATGGAGCGGTAGAGCACACTATGGCCTCTGTGTCTTCTCTGCCTGCCGCTCCTGAGGGAATCGTCATTGTTTCCATTGTTGTCCTCTACCTGCCTACCTGCCGTCTGTCCCTGGGCGACATTTAAAAGCCTCCCAGGTTGCTCTCAGGAAACCACAAACCGCAGCACTATCCAGCGCTAACTGCCTATCCCTTCTCTCCAACACCCTTCTGGCATAAATATCACTTTCGTAGCAGGCCGGAGTGCCTTTTGCTGCTGGTGTTCACCGCTGGGCCTCCAGGGAATCTAGGAGAGAGCTGAGGAATTGGCACCTGAGGCAAACATTTCAAGTTTGCAGGAAGGAAGGACGGAAGAAACAAAGTAGTAAGGGAAGGAATGGAGAAAGGAAATACTTTGTAACTTTGATGACATACAGTATGTCACTTAGGGATGGGTGATATGGAGAAAATCAAATATTACAATATCTTTTACCAAATACCATAATATTGATATTGTTACAATTATTTTTAGAGTTTTGACCATTGGTGCTTTCCCAAATATTTACACAATGAGATTTTTGGTAGATTCTCGTCGGATATAATGACTAATAATAATAGAAAGCCTAGAAAAGTCTGGCAAGTTCAGAAAATGACAACTATAATGCATTATTGAAACCAGGAAAAGACAACGCTATCATACAATATCCAAATTCTGAGAAGATATCTAGTCTCATATGATACCGATATAATATCGATAGGCTACATTGCCCAGCCCTAATGCAATGTGTTCTTTCTCTTTATTATGCCTTTAACTCTCCTCCCCAACTCTGATCACAGCTGCTAGTTAGTTGACTTGTTGCCAAAGCACCGCCTCCCTCAACCAACATACACACACACACACACACACACACACACACACCTTGAACACATTTACCATTTGGCTTCGGTACACACCCTACACTTTCATCCGCTGCCATGAGCTATATGCATTCATTGAGATTTTATAAAAGCACATTGCACATCAATGATTATACATTAACATTTAGTGCTGCAGAACCAACTTCAACACCTGCTTTGAAGACACACACACACACACACACACACACACACACACACACACACACACACACACACACACACACACACACACACACTCAAGAAGTTAATGTGTGAATTATTGTTCTATCTAAAAGTGAAGGCCAGAGGAAACAGGTAAGGAAAGAGACTAGGTGGGGAACGAAGGACAGATATAGTGAAAGAGAGGGAGGGCAGTATAGTTCAGGCGGGGCAGGGGGAGGCCTACCATAGACGTCTGGAGCCAGGACACTGATGCTGGAGCTGATAGCTGCTAAATAGAGAACCTTCCACTGACAGCACACACACACACACACTCACACACTGTTCTCTTTTTTTCCGAAATTCTCTCATTTTTGTTAATTTTTTCCTCACAAATCCTCCTCTGCCTTCATCCCTTACATATTCTCTCTTTCTTTCTCCCTATCTCTCTCTCTATCTCTCAGACATGATGTTTACAGTGTGACCCCCGGTTGCTCATGATAGGAATCATTCCATCAACGTAATGGCTAAATGACACGCACACGACTGTTACAGTCACGGCCACCATAAAGGGGCAGGACGTTGTCCCCTGTATGTCTGTGGGTGTACAGCGTGTGTGTGTGTGTGTGTGTGTGTGTGTGTGTGTGTGTGAGAGAGAGAGCGTGTGTGTGCGTGCATGCGTGTGCATGCCTGCTTAACCTTCAAAATCTTCAAATCCACATTTCTTTGTCCCCTTTTTCCTCGTCAATTTTCACCCCTGTTCTTCATCTTCCCTCTCTCCATTTTTTTTACACTTGCTTCACTTCCACTTTCAAGAAGAAAAAAAAACCCTCAGCAGTCTGGGTGGTCTTTGCATACACGCACACACATACACGCACACACACGCACGCACACAAGCACAAACACACGCCTCAGTTTTCATCTGTCTAGTAATGGACTAGCTGTGGTTTCTCGGCCTCGGCCAAAATACCGTTAGAAGTTCACCACGCTCGTCGCTACCAAGAAGCATCACCTAATCGCTGCTCAACTCCATCACAGACCAGGACCCACACACTATTTCCCTCTTACTCACACATGCACACTCTGCTGACTGCTGAAGGAAGTGTGAACATGTACACCTGACAACCTTAGAAACAGTCTATGTACAGTATAATCAACTTATGAATTATTTCCATGAATATGTATAGCCTGTGTCTATCAAAGGGACAGCTGACTAATTAATTTGCTCCCAGCTAACATTTGTAACAGACAGGTACTTATGGTGTCACTCTGAAGCCATCTCATATGACAAGTTACCTCACTTGCAGCTACACATAAAACAGTACCGATCCCCCATGTGCATACTGTACGTAGTGTTCTCAAACTCAACACACATGCAAACACACCCACACAGACACACACCCCCTGGGCACTGTCTTTCCTCTCTAATCTGATATCAAAGAGGTCTTTCGAAGCTTCTCACATGACAGCTCATTTCATGTGTTGCCCACGGAAACGATTATTGTCATAAATCTCGACCCACTCCGCTCGGAGTTGCTCGGAGCACCATTGCCTCCGAATAGTTACATTCCACTGCAGAGTCAACCTGCATTGGCCTCAGTGTTGTAAATATAATTATTTTAGTTTTGATTTTTCTTTCCATTATGCATCTGCCTTTAGGAAGTGTGCAAAAAAACAACAACTAGAAAGTAGAGTGAATCACGCACAGCCTGGATTGCCCTCTCGGCCACTATAGCATGAACAGTTGAGCTCACTTTGAAGAGCTCTCCGATGACACGGGTGAATGATGTCATATACTTTCACAGCATTGTGTGGATGTGGTTTGTAATGTGGACTGTTCCCAAGCAAATCCCTGTGACCTCGACAGCCTACAGTATGTGCTGGGAGGCTAATCCAGCCTCCACAGCACAGCGGGGCGTGCTGGACAGTTCGACAGATCCTGGTGGGGTTTGGACCCGCTCTCCGCTGTTGTAACCTTTTATACTCCAGGACGAAATGAGAAACTGTAGCCTGCTGTGTGTGTGTGTGTGTGTGTGTGTGTGTGTGAGAGAGAGAGAGAGCATGTAAGCAGGGTCATGAAGGGGAGGCTGCTATGTTTGTGTTTGAGGATTTTTTTTATCAGCGAGGCATAAGAGAAATCTGTGATTCCCTTATCTTAATTTGTTGCGGCATCTCTCCTGCTGTCCCACGTTCCCTTTTCTCCCCTCAGCAGTTGTGTGTGTGTGTGTGTGGGTGGTTTGGGTGTCACTGTGTGTGTGGGCATGTGCGGTTGGTCTCTGAGTTTATTTATCTTATTCTAAATCAGCCCTCAAACTCACTAATTGGTCCAGTTCCACTGTTAGGTAACGAGGGGGAAATGAGCAATTACTCTTGTGTTTGTAGGGAATGAGTGTGTTTGTGTGTATATCTGTTGGGCCAACCCCACCGATGTTCTCATAGGTAGAGGGGTTCCTGGATGGAGTTAGAGACCGTATTTCACTTCTATAAACTCTTCATGTTTTATCGCTTGAAGAATTCAGTGAAATCTGGCCCTCACAGGCTTCCATGACAGCCAAAGGAGTCGGGCATCATTCAAGTAGTCTTATATGTGTCTCCTTTAGAGTCGTTCTCTACATAAACTGTGGCTCTTTCCTCCCTCGATGTAAATCCAGTCCCACCACTCATGTAATACTTTTAGAGCCCCTAGTGAGCAACTTCTCTATGACACCCTGTTTCCTGGATTTGACTTCTATCATTTCAATATCAAGTATCACAAAGTGTCTCTAATCTGTCCTCAGAGGCTTACGCAGTGAAGACATTTGAAAGGTCTGGCTTCAAGCCACAGCAGGGTGGTGTAAGAAACTGATCAGATCTGCTGACTTTTACATGAAATAAGTCTAAAGATTATCTTATTGCTCGTAAAAAAAAAAAAAAAAAAACCCTCCGGTGTTGAAGTGGACCTAATTCCTGCAACTCTTTATGGTAAAAGTTATTAATAAGTAACGTCAATTAGCATGTTTCTAATTGTATTTACAGCATGTGCCATTTCTCTAGCCAGACTTTCAAACACATAGTCAAGTATCAGATTTTAAAATATTCAGTCAAAGGACTGAAAGAAAGAATTTCCCTCAAAGAGACAATTTTGTCAGGTTATCAAGAAAAAAAAAAATACAGAATTAAATCATTTCTGCCACAATCATTTCCATCTGTTTAACCATTTTGATATCAAACAATAGTGAGATACAAATAAGTGACATGACATGGTCATTAAACTTCACTCACATTTAGACATCTGTGTTTCACACACACAAACACACTTACATATATGTACACAAAGGCATACACACACACACACACACACACACACACACACTCACGCTGGGTCTCCAGTTGGCGCTCAGAAACCTGATACTGAATGAAGTGGTCCAGTAATTTTGCCATAGTGGTCAACACACACATGTTCCCTCTTGGCCCCGTCTGTTTTTGTGGAGGCTACATGCAGATTCTGCTGCTGTTTCCTGGTCACGCATCTCAGTGACTGTTGCCTTCTACTCTATTTTTAAAAGAGGAATCCCAGCTTGACTAGCTGTTTTTCAATCACAAATGAATGATCAAGATTGGCAGTTGCAAAAGCATGGCAAACACAAGAAAAGCATGATTGGGGTCAAGGAAACGGTCGGGACAAAGTGAAAGGCCTGGAGCTGGAAAGGTTAAAGGGAAATGGGACAAGATAACACACCAGGAAGTCCCAAACTGTGAACATGTGGTACTCACAGGTAAGTGGTGAGAGGGCTGAGGTTGGTCGGCACAGACGATAGTCCCAATTCCGAGCAGTCCACCATGACAAAGATCCCATCTTCTTCACACTGGCACGGAGACGGGCACAGCGCTGCCGCTGGCCCCTGTCTGTCCTGGATCCGTCCGTAGCCCCACACTCCGGGGGCGGACCCCCAAACTCCTACAGGCACACAGAGGAGCAGAAGCACAGGCAGCATGTCTGGCTGTCCACCTGTCTTCAACTACACCTGTAGAGATGTCTGTCTTGTCACACTCTCTTTTTTTCCTCTGTGATGTTTGAAGAGGCAGCTTTGATCAAGTGAGGAGGTTTCAATGTTTCTTTGCTTTTCCAAATACTCAGCTCCTGGCTCCTTTTCTCCTGGTAAGGTTGTCCACACTGTAAATCGGTCCCTGTCACAAGTTCTATCTCCTCATCTCTCTATCTCTCTCAGTCACCACTTCATCCCCGGGGGTTGTTGTAACTTCTTGCGTCTTCCCTCTCACTCTGCCCTCTCCTTTCTTGCTCTCTTTCTCCCCCAAACACAGTGCCTCTTTCTCCCTCTTTCACTCTCTCTCACTCCTTGTATATATGTGTCTCTCTCTCTCTCTCTCTCTCTCTCTCTCTCTCTGTATATATATTTTTCTCTCTCTCTCTCTCTCTCTCTCTCTCTCTCTCTCTCTCTCTCTCTCTCTCTCTCTCTCTCTCTCCCTCCTTACCTATTGTAGAAGGAGCGCATGAGTTGTGAATGAGCCACCCTCATTGGTCCACAATTTAGGGATGGGCTGGAGCATCTCCGGAAAGTAGGAGGGACCCGCAATCCTCAAACTCTTCCCTCTCTTTCGCCCTCTCTTCCTTTCCCCTTGTTTTACTTTTCCCAAAAGCTCAATGTGATGAGAAAGAGTGAGTGTTTAGTTTGATGAAGGGGGTGGCTTTGCAGTACAGTGGTGTGAGACAAGATTTCTTCTTGTGGGACCTTATAAATGGAACTGGGAGTACATGAAGGAGAGTGTTTATAGCTGGAAGAGAGAAGATGAAAAAGAAAGCTCTGAGGGATAAGACTGACTGTGTTTGGCTCTGTGAGAGGGATGCAGAGGGTGAGAGTGTGTGACTGGAAGTGACTGTTTGGAGGAAATTGGAATTCTGACACTTCAGCACCCCTCAGTCCCTAGAAAGAGCCAAATCCAGTGTCTCGTAAGTCACACCTTCTCAGGTTTCTGCTGCTGGAATGTCGTGATCGCACACACGCACAACCACACACACGCACATGGGTCACCCATAGAAAATAACAGATTATGAGTGACCGGCGCAAAGGAGCTCACATATCCATTTCACATATACACACACACTCCGGTCTATAGAGAGAGGAGTGTGGATTTGTAAAGAAGTGTCAGCTGCCTCGGGCTAAAGCCTATCTGTATTTCATAGTCGGTGTGCTCACTTGCAGTTTTTCCTGAGTATCTTGAAAATAATCTCAACCAACCTCCATTTCTTTAACTCAAACACATGATTCTTGTTTGTGTAGACTTTGTACGAAAATCAAATCTGTGCGTTTCCTGATACGCTGAAGTCAAATGATGGCCGTATACTGATAAGAATGCTGTAGAATTAGACACTCCGTTTCCTATATTACACAACTTAGCTTTACATGCTTTACACCTTTAAGTACAGGATGTTACAAAACCACCTAATGATGCATTTTATAACTATAACAAATAAAACCAGCTTCCCATTCAAAGCAGAGCTGACGTTATAACATCCTTTTGCTTGATTTTAGGAGTATCTCCCAGAAGCAAGTACTAAGCAGTATAGTTTAGTACTTGAAATAGGGAGGGGAGGTAATTAATTTGCCCAAATGAAGATAATATTACAATATAACAATGCACCTATTGATGATTACAATACATTTGAGAAATTTAGCAGACATCCTTAATGGGGTTAACATTAAATCACACCTCATAAATCACGTTTTGGTGATTTTCATGGTTTAAGAGGGATTACATGGTCTTCAATGAGTTGATAAAATCTGACAACCACTTGGGCTCACGATATATTTTCAAGCCCCTCTGGATTAATGGAAAAAATGCATGGTAGTCAATGTTGAAAACAAGGTTCTCTTCATTCCTGGAAAGTTGAGGATTGAGGAACTGAGGCTTTCAATAGACAGCGGCAATATGTTGTGTGCACGCATGTACAAAGCCAAGAACAACAATGCAAACATGAGAATTTATTCCCTAAACAGTCTTTGAAAGTTGCATAGAAACTGGACCTAGAATAACTGCACACCATGCTATTATAACTATACAGTTATCAATGTCTTTGCACCCAGTTGAATTTGTCCACCGCTCCAGCTGGTCTCTCTATCTATCTCTTCTGTCTTTCTTTCTCCACCATTCTCTGTAGGCTGAATAGTTTCTCATTAATTAATTAACATTCCTATGCCACTGTGTTTTCTGAGGGGCCTTTGTTATGGCTCCACAAAAACTCTTTCAGAGCAGTTCTTCACATAGTCTCTCTTTCATGCTCTCTCTCTCTCTGCTCTCGCTTTTCTCCCTCTTTGTAGTGGAATGTGCGTTGATGCTCTCTCTGTCTATTGTCGGTTTTAAAAATGTTGCGTGAATTGTTTTCAAGTGATGTTTTATGGTATTTGTTTCTTTCACTACCTCAGATGGGGCGATATGCAGACCCTTCAGAGCAACACCTTGCGTGGTCCTACACTACAGCCACATATACACACACACACACACACACACACACACACACACACACACACACACACACACACAATCCCAGAGGCACACACGCTCATAATCCAAAAACATGCACATGCTCCTCATACACCCGCAAACACTCCCTGGGCTCTTCACCTCACCCCTTCTTACGCACAGAGCTCTGTCATCTTTTTAAATGCTCTTTAATTGTCTGGCCCCTGGGGAAGCCCTAAAACACACGTACTGTAAAACCTGCATATCTGGTCTACGGCCTCTCCTTCTCTGCCTGTCTTGCTCTCTTATTGGTCTATATATATTCTTTTCATTTGTTATCCTTCTTCCCTTCAATCACAAACACAGTATGCTGACCACCACGCACGGTGCACCTTACTGTTAGAAGAGTCAGCTATATATATTTATTGAAATTGCACCTGTTCTGGCATTTATTTCCCATGACTTTCTAACACTCCAGCAACTGATTTCAAATCATTTTCAAACAAAGAGATGAAAAGCGTCTTTAAAATTTGTTTGTAAAGAAGTTTGTTTGAAAGTAGACGCATATTCTAAGGCACGGGGCTAAGACATAAATGTGTGTGTACATGTAAAAATGATTATGTATTAAAGGACCACAGCAGTGGCAGTGTATTTTTAGACAGAGCTGCTACTGATCCCTCAACATCAGTAATTTAACTAGCTAATCTCACTTTCAGCATGCCTTCTTACTTCACACAGAGGCATACAAGTGCACCTGATATTGTGTAAGTTTGAATCCCAATAAACCGGATAGGTTCTTTAAAAAAACAATTACTATTGCCTGTATGAAACCTTTGTTGTGGGATAAATCTGTCAATTGACGTACGTTACGGTTTGTGTGTTGCACTTTAGTGCAATACTTCAGTATCACTCAGATTAATGAGCCCTGTGTGTCAATAATTATCAAATCACACATTTTATTTTACATAGTGGGGGTCACATCAAATTCTTCTCAGGGCTCCGGAAAGGCTTGCTAACAGTTGTTAGCATTTGTTCATGCAACTGGAAAAAGTTTGCGTGCGCCTCTCTCTCCTTCTTTCTCACACTCACTCCCTCGCTCTCACACACACACTATCAAACAGTCTGCATCAGATCAAAGCCAGAGCTCCCTCCCCTCCCCTCTCCCTCCCTCCTATCCTCCCCCCCATCCTCCCTCTCTGGGCTGTAAACACTTTCCAAGCAACAGCAGCCTTGAAGACACAAAGACAAGTAGCTACCTGACACCTGACACTAACTTGAGAGCACTCACCATGGTCTACCTGGGAATACAACACGTACACACACACACACACACACACACACACACACACACAAGGCTACCTGAGCTCCTTGCAGCAAGAAGAGCCCATTCAGGGAGAGAACAGAGAAAGTATCCGGCACCCCCCCCTTCCGCCCCCCAACATACACACTTCATCCCACCTCACCTCCTCACCCACATCCCCTGCCCCATCCCCCTCCCTCTTTCCCACCCTGTACATCTAACACCTACCAGAACCTTTCTAATCCAAGCCAGATAAAAAACAACATATCCACAGAAGTATGTGCCTAATTTTGCACACTTGCATGTCTGTAGATGCATTTACTGGCAAATGTGCCTGTCTGTATTCGTGCAGAGGCAATTGAAGGTATACTCAGCGGAAGCAAGTGAGACGCCGTAGGTCGTCAGTGGCGGCAACCTAGGTGTGTACTCTGGCTTTTCATGTGAAACCACCTGAAAGCCAACAAAAGCTCCCTCTCCTTCCCTCCATGCCCCCCCCCCTCCCCTCTCCCTCCCTCCCCCCGTCCCTCTCTTCCTCTCTGCGTCTCGCAGTACAAAGGAAAGAAATGAATGAAAGAAAGAGCAGCGGCGGAAGGGGGATGAGGTAAGGGGATGAGATGCAAGGGTGGGGCAGGGTGGGTGAAGATGAGAGGGTGTTGGCGAGTGGGAAAAAAGCGGGTGGAGGTATTTTCCTGTGTGTTTTGTAATTTGTGTGGAACAATAGTAGGCCCAGGGACATGGTTAGTCATGGTGTTAAGCAAAGCAATCCATCACAGGCTGGCAAGCCTCTCTTCACCTCATCTGAAGGGTCGGAGGTTGGTGTCTTTTCTGGAACACAGGTCCAGAATTGTTATCGATACAGCATTTGTGTTTTCATGAATCATTTCTAATTAAACACGTGTTTATAGTGGCGGCCGCTGATAACGTCGCCCCGATTGATGGGGTCACCACGGAAGCTTCGCGCCCACCCTCGGGCTCCCCCTTAAGTAAACACTGTTAGCTCTGTCAGCACCGTTGCATAGTTTGAACTGTTTGTGGTGTTTGCACTGTTAGCTCCTAGCCACCGACTCAGCGTTCTAAATAATGAAAGTTGTGTGGAGGCAATAGATATGCAATGAATTCTATTTGATCGCCAAGAGATGTCACATTATATCCCAGCAGTGGGAGTGATTTGTTTATTTATGTATTTCATTTAATTGTACGGGACCTTTTTGCAATATTAAACATACATGTTACCATTTGATCTTAAAACTAATTCAACAGCACTTTACAAGCAGGACAGGGCACGAATGCAAAATTAAAATCCAAATGCATTTTAAAATGTACATTCAAAAACAACAGTTGACCAAAGTGCTTATTGCCTACCCAACAGAACATCCTACACACGATGTCCACAATAAGTATCTGTTAGACAAATCAGACAGAAGGATATTATGTACACAATGCAACACTAAAAATCTGCAGATATTCTAGCAGCGCTGTGAAGCTCTGTTTAGACGTCAACTTGCTAACATGCTGATGTTTAGCAGATACAACGTTTACCATTCTCACCGTGTTAGTTAAGCGTGTTAGCATGGTAACGTTTACGAAGTAGCGCCAGACACAAAGTACAGCTGAGGCTGAATGTCATTAGTTTTGCAGGAATTTGGTCATAAACCAGAGTGTTGAAAAATTCAATGTTTTGACCTGAGGATGGTGCTAGAAAACGCATGAACCAATTTCCTTGGCAATCATCTGATAGTTGACTTTGACGTTTCACTCAAAACGTGCTCGAGAATAAAAGTCAACAGGATCTATCCTCTGAGGAGCATTAATGTGTGTACAACATGTCATTGCAATCAATCCAATAGTTGTTGAGATCTGTTAGACATTGCCACACATTGCTAGCATTTCTAATAAAAAACTGTCAATGGTCACAGGGTTGAGTAGCTTTTAGGAGACTTTCCACACTATTTTATTCACAAGACACAACATTGAAAATAATATCATATTATCCAAGTTTAGAAGATTATGTTTATTCTGACATAGTTTTATGTTTTTATTCGCATAATGTGAAAATATTATATAAGGCTGTAAAATAGTAACGGTATTAGTTGCATCACATACTGAAAACTGGAAACCGTTAATCCAAAAAAGTTCAAATATGCCACTTAAGAATTGGGACGATAACAATACCGCTAAAAATCTCAATGAAAAATACAATGTTTTATGCTGGTGCCTAAATGTTTTTTGTACTCTCTTTGGTGTGATAACTAACAATAAACATTAGAGGGAGCCCCTCCTACTGTTAAACAAGAGCAGATAGATTCAGGTGGAGAATGTGGTCTTCTCAGCAGTGACAGAAAAAAAATAAAATAACTTATTTCACAGCTAAAAGCAGCAAAGGAGAACACACAGTTTTCCCTTTGTATATTTTGATATTATTCAAGGAGTTTTATCCCATGACTTTTTCATGGACATGTCACGCAATATATCTGTGTATTAAGCTAAATAATTGATTAAATCCAGAGAGTACTATGTACTTAAACATGCCTGTGCTCGGCTAAATAAAATATTCCCCAAAAAGAAGGGAAGATCACTTTAAATGCTCGACACACAAACACGACCTCTTACATTAAGTTGTCTCTGTCATAAGACAAAGCTTTCTTGGCTTTTGATCTTCACTCTGCTTGTTTTCTCTGCAGTCACAGTGTGATATACGAGGGTTAATATGGTGAAATAGGTTGACTAAAGCAGACAGGTCTGCACCTGTACACCGCCGAAGAGATACTCCACTCTGTTTGATGCTATTCTGAGCCATGCCAGTGGCGCTGCAATCAGAAGGTGTGTGTTTTTGAGTGAGTCTGTAGGTGTGTGTGTGTGTGTGTGTGTGTGTGTGTGTGTTTGTGTGTTTGTCTGTGTGACTGTTACACCTTTAAATGTTATTTATGAAAAGTTGATTGACCTAGAAATAATGTTGTGATCACTGCGGCAAAGACTTTCTAATCATGCCTCCACACGTGTGTGCGTGTGTGTGTGTGTGTGAGTTCATGTTCGCAGCTGTGTGTGTGTGTGTGTGTGTGTGTGTGTGTGTGTGCGTGTGTGTGCGTGTGTGTGTGTGTGTGTGTGTGTGTGTGTGTTTCATGTTCGCAGCTGTGTGTGTGTGTGTGTGTGTGTGTGTGTGTGTGTGTGTGTTCCCGTGCACTTGTGCGTGCATGTGTGTGAGTGATAAATGTTTGTGTCGTCGTAGTTCTGCCTGATAGTATCAGCCGTGTCAGTGTGGAGGGAGACTGATGTGGAATGTTAACTGTGACGGAAAGTATTGGTCTGTCTCCATAGAGTCCCATTCATGCAGAACCTAGATAGGACGAGCAGGAGACTCAACACAATGTAGTGAGAGATGAAGAGAGGAGCCTTATTATTGTAGGCTTCAGACAATTCCAGTTATCTGAAAAGTACAGAGCAACAGTTGAAAGGTCACGGCTATAATTACAGAAATTAGACAGCTGGTGAAGAAGGAAACGGATCCTCGACCAAAGCATGATTACAATGATCTTACTAAATCATACCATTATGGTGTGTGAGTTGCTCTTTACGGGCTCTAGATTAGACTTCACATTTTAGATGATGAAATGGCGCCATCTGCAGACAAAAGAGAGAACAGCATCACTGCAGCGGCGAAGGAGCTGACAACCAGCTGATGGCAACAATCCTCTCTTCTCACAGTTTGACAAATTCTTAATATAACGAAGGTCCCTGTGTTTTACATGTACAACGGCAGAAGATGATGTTAGTCTTCATGACTGTTTGCAAATAAATGTCCCGTTGAATTTACAGACAATACAGTGACATTTTTACACTCATAGAAACGGCAGCTCCTTGAACCCCGATGAGATAAACATACAACATTATTTAAGCAGTCATTTTATTAAAAAACATACATATTCAACAATTTATAAAGTACAAAAACGTGTTTTCTGTCCTTTTTTTTCATGCTTTTGTAACTGCAATATGTTAACTGAAAAAATCCAAAATAAAAAATGTAATTGGGAAAAAAAAAGGAAGATGTTGTCCCTCATTATGTTAAAGACCTAGGGTTTAATTTGTTAAGAACATTGCATATACAACTATTAACTGTAGGTGCATTTACATGTATTGTTTGCATTTATCATACCCACTCAGTTGTTTTCAGTTCTCAGGTTGAAGTTGCATGCTGGCTCACTGTCACACGGTGATGGCTTACTGGCTTACTATTTTTTTAATCATACCTATGAATTTCCTACAAGTAAAAAATTTTCCTACAAGTAAAAATATTGCCGTGAATAAGGGCTATTGTCGTCGGCAGTGAATAGTGGAAGTGTAATAAGTACAAAGACTGAAGAAGCAAATTTCAACAGATTCCGCTGTAATCTTAGATAAGTCACAAGTAATTCAAGTTCACTGATATCAGTGAGCTCTAAACAATGCCTTTTACTAAAATAGTTAAGTTCTAGTGTGAAGCATGTCACTGTTACATTGTCAGCCTAATATAGAGTAAATCAGTACTATTTATAAGAGCATGAACAATAAATTAGCACATTAACTTAAAATAGCATTGCAGTACAGAAATGCCAAAAACATTTTCGAGGGTATTTTTAAACTGTGTCACCTTTACATAGTTTGTTCAATTGAAAGCGCTGACATGTTTCTATTTCAAACCACTCATACATGTACATATCTTGGCCACAATTCCATAAAGAAATTGAAGGATCCTCATAAAAAATGTGTGTTTATATTGTGTATTTATGAGAATAGAATTAATATCGGTGTGTATAGTGTCAGGTTCATTACTCTAGATACAACTAAACTTGCTCATGTTTACCACCATTGTCTTTCCTTTGCATCCACCTTTTCTATCAACTGCCTATTGCAACACATCCGAGTCCACCCCCTCTTCACAAAGAATGTGCCTTCTCTCGCTTTTTCCTCCAGTCAGTGTTCATCTGTGGTTTTCCTCTGGTCCTCCTCGCTGCAGGCCTGAATCTCTTTCTGCTGAGGAGGCATTTTAATGTGCGGTGTGATATGGGTCTTTCCTTCGGAAGGATTGTGGACAGAAGTGGATGTAGTCTATTGTGCAGCCGGAGAGCCCCCTCCAGGTTCCAGTCAGTCGGGTTACATGCTGTTGTGCAATTGTGACAGTCAAGCTTCAAGTGTATACTTTAAAAAAAAAAAAAAAAAACATGTGCAAATAAAAGTATTCTCTTCATGGGCTTTTTCATCCCAATCAATAATCATACATACAATAATTTCACAACCACAGTGGTTTAGTGTTGTAAAACAATACAACATGATGAAGACCAAAGGGGGTTGATACTTTTCATTAGCACTGCCGTTACCGTTCTAGCTTTAACGCTTTGATTGTGTTACTCAAACCACAGGAACTCAACGCAAACTGTCCTGTCATTCTTTTCTTTTTTTTTTCTGACCACACTCTGGCCTTTGAACATTTCAGAAAAGCAGAAGTGATAACTATCCAATAGTCGCCCAGACAATGACGTGGTATTCTGTGGAAAGAGGAAGCCTTTTCCCTGCCAGAATATTGTAAACTCTTTCGAGAGCAGTAAGGCTAACCATAAAGATGCCGTACACGCATGCTGACACAGTCGCCCCTGACTCTGTCGGACACTCCTAAAGGTGCAGAAAAAAACCCGACTGGATGTAGTTTCCACGGATTTAACGTTGATCGAATAAAACCATGAAGTGCATTGTTGTGATGTGGCAATTCTTGAATTCATTCAATCCCTTTCTGATGTCTATTTCTTTGTCATTTTGTTTTATGTTTATGTCACAGCAGAGATGTGGACATAAGAAGAAGAGCATGAACTAATGGCAACTCAACTTACCTTTAACTGCAAAAAGACATGTGACTTGGGTACCCCCGGCAAGCGTGGACGCCTGGCCCTTGAATGCTACGCGGGGCCAAGAAAAGCAGTGAGATTCATAACAACGATGCTGTGCAGAAGCAGAGCCTCGCAGAGCTGCTTGAATGGCTGTTAACTCTTAGTCTTGTTTATTGTTAAATTCAAGGTCAATCAGATGTTATTTACCAGTTTATGTTCTATGCCAGTTTCTCAAGGCTGTCCATGCAGACAGACAGCAAAACATGGCAATCTTTCTTTTCTTTTTTTTCATGTTACAGTGTCAGTATCATGAGCAAAGGGTGGCGGACGGACCGCAAATCAATTTGTTCTGCAATGTTAACATTTGTAACGAGATCAAGAACCATCACCCCTCTGACAGACACATGTGACGTAAAGCGGGACGACGGACAGATGTTGCTGATGAGTTTGTTGCGTTTGAGGTGAAGAGTTCAGCTGTGGGAGGTTGATAGAAAGAGAGCTATTGTTTTCATCTACCCTCCCTTCATGACAACAGCTGTGGAGTGGAGGTGTGGGCCTCCAGGAGGAGAATACACGATGATCTGGTCAAGCTGTGCTTACAGATAAATATCCATGGCTTCCCTGAGTGTGGCGTGTGGGCCTTTCTCTGTGCAACAGGGACTGATTTCAAAATAGCTCATCAAAGACCCTCAGGCCATTTTATTGCACTCTTTATGAGCGAGATGGAAAATCTCATGGAAATGTTTTATTTTATCCTCGGGGCTCAGAAGAAATTTCACTCTCTTGCTCTGCCTCTCTTTGTCTGGTGCTTATCTCACTGTGAAAACATATGATTTATGTACAGTCGTTGCACTCAAGTTTATGTGTTATTCCGATAAGGAGGGTGGGTTTATGCGCGTTTCTGTGTCTGGTTTATGACTGTTTATTGAGACCACAGATTGTAGGACTGCCTACTGGAGGACACAAACAATCCGTGGGAATGCAAATTCCCACCAGTTCCCAATCCCATTCCTTATCTCCAGCATTCCCATATGAGGTATGTATGTTATCCTCTTTAACCGAGACCACTTGCCTACTGCCAGTGACTATATGTTAATGACATGTATTTATGTGCACACTGCAATTTTGTTAAGATTAGTTAAATTAGCATGAAAATCTTGAAAATAAACTGCAGAAAGTATAGTGCACATTAAAAAAATGATTATAAAATACCATTTGCAAATGCATAACAAATATAACACTAAAGTAAGGGTTTAAAAAATAGTTAGAACCAACAATATTAAATAGATTTCTTTTTTTTTTTTTCTTTTTTTTTACATTGAATTCAAAGAAGTAAGAGACAAAAGAAAAATACAAGTGACAGAAGTGTGTGAGAGCGATACAGAGGTGGTGGAGGTGGAGATGTTGGGGGGTCAACCTCAGGTTTTGCATACTTGACAGTGTCTCTGACACACAACACGTACACCAACACCTCGCCATGTCCAACTGCCTCCTCACCTGCCAGATTGTTCACCTGACTCAACTGGCCTCCACTGGGACCCTGCCCAATGCGTGTGAACATCAAATAGATTTTCCAAAAAGCTGTTGCTCCTCACAAATCATTAAAATCGTCATCAGGCCTACAGCAGTACAAATGCATAAATTAACTGGAGTGATGTGAACTAAAGAAATGAAATGAGAATTTTTGCCCTCAAATGTAATGCAATTCAGTCAAAAATGGGTGCAATGTCCGCTTATGAATATTCAACACATTACTGAGTTCAGATATTCAACTGTATGGAGTACATGCTGATGTTTGTTTGTGGGTTGATTATGGCTTCATGACTTCTTTGTAAGTCCATATTACACAAACTGTCTCCTTATGTATGTTCTCTTCTGACTCCTAATACTATCAGCAACTGCAGCCTTCAATCACGCAGACAAATTATGTTTGTCTTTTGGTGAAAGTGCCTTTAAAGTTTTCACACCCTCATCTAGGTGTGAGCTCGATAGTCACCTTAAACTAGAATATTTTCTCAGCATGGAAGATTATATAAACATGCAGGGTTAAGGACTATTTGACCTATGAATGTACATGTTGTGTTACTGAACACTGCTACCAAATTGTTTGATGTAATTTGCTGTTTGTTTTTAGTCTGTGGATTGTTTCTTTCATGTTAAACTTTTTACAAAAACTGCCTTGGCAATGTCTCAGTCTTGATTCTTAATGAGAAATATTCCTGAAAAATAAAGGTTCAATTTAAAAAAAGAAAAGAATCACTTGACACACAATACAAACATATGCACACGCCTTTTTGTCTAGGTGTTAGGGGAATTCCCAGTAACCTGCATGTGTACAGGTGATTTGCGTATGTGCACTAATCTACGGGGCTTGGCTATAACTGTAAACGCACTACACCTGGACACATATACACACACACACACACACACACGCACACACGCACGCACACACACACACACGCACACACACACACGCACGCACGTGGCCCCATATTCATCTGCAACTGATGGCTGTGTTGATAAGACGAGTTCAACCCCCAAGTGCTTCACACACTAATGGTCAACAGTGTGTGTGTCTGTGTTTGTGTGTCTGTGTCTGTGTGTGTGTGTGTGTGTGTGTGTGTGTGTGTGTCTGTGTGTCTGTGTGTCTGTGTCTGTGTGTGTGTCTGTACATTCACGAGTCAGTTTTCCAATTCACCTGCCATTCTGTGACCGTTAAACATCACAAGTGACTCAGATGCAATACAGACAGACAAGCAATCAAGTCTCTCACACACACACACACACACACACACACACACACAGCTCACACACATGCTCAGCAACATAGGATATGTGCAAGTGATATTAAAATTGACAGCAATTGCCACAGAGTGACAGTAGTCACTGGTCAGTGGCGTGTAGTCTGATATTGCAAATGTATTTCTGTTGAGAGATTAATATACTGAAATAATGTGATATATAGTATCCAGTAGCTGGTTTGTCACTCGATTGATTGAGAAAGAAAGTGATCTTGTGTCTTCTGTTTTGACAGTATGCCTGCACATTTCCTGAAAACGGATTCAAAATGTCACCATCTCTAAATTGCGTCACAACCTTTATTTTTAGATGCAAATGCTTTTTTTTTTACAACCGGGTTTCCCTGCTCATACTTAAAATTGATGATTGACAACATTTTGAAGGCAGTTCCAAAAACACAAATCAGGGTGCAAACCTTCACGTCCTAATAAAGCAACACTTCTCTCGTTACACCTGCCTCACTCTGCTTGTTTCTGACTGCAAGGGTCCAATGTCTCTCTTGTCTTATCACATTGTCTGAGTCCTCCAGGTGCAAGCTGAATTATAGGAATTCAAACCGTCACCCATTTCACTGAGCACTCAGGGTTTTTCCGAACACGTTTAACAAGTCTATATAAAGCTCTTGAGAAATGTCTCTATCATTTGCCAGCAAATAACTTCTCCTGCTTCTCCATCAACTACTACTGTTACTGCAACATCTACGTCCACTACTAACACCCCCACTCGGTTTGGGTTCAGGCAGTTGTCTTTCTTTGCCTATTGGTAAAGTCGGCCTCTAACTTCCACTACAACCACTGCTGCCACCGTTTTATTACCTCTATATGTGTTGTTATGGATAGAAATGCAATGCTCCCCCAGAGTGGTATGGATCTTCTCCTCTAACTCTCAGAGAGAAAATGAATAAGCATATTTTCCTAAATGTCCATTCCTTTAACCAAACGAACCCTCATTGAATCTCACCTCATCACTAATCTTAATGTAAACCTGTGTGTCTTAGCTTTGTATCTAAATGTAGCCATGTCAAGTTTTAAACTTAGAACTGTCATCATAATGCACCTGGCAGGCCTTGTTTAGATATGCATCATAGTTTGCTGTTTTAATATCATAGCCTATGACGTAGAGATGGGTCGAATTTCAGAAAATCCTTCTTGATGTCCAACGTGTGTTTAGACATTTTTATTATCAATCTAAGACATTAAAGATCACTCATGGTTTAGACTGGTTTACATCTTTACTTAGTTTGTCTACTGCCGTTGTGGTTGTTATGGTATTGGTATTGTATTGGAATTGGCATCTGCCTTTTCTAAAGATATGGGTATGGTATTGGCACTGATATTGTTTTAGCTATTGTCAAGAAAAATACATAGGAATAAAATTATATATATATATATATATATATATATATATATATATATGTGTGTGTGTGTTTGGACAACTAAATCGTTGCCCAAGCTTCATGGGCAAATTATTGAATGACAAAAGTATTGGCTTGTAGTTTTTTAATGTTCGCATGCTTGCGTGTCTAAGAAAGATACACCTACAACAACATATATTTGGCATGATGTCAATTTCATAAAAAAAAAGTATCGCTAGTGGATGTGTGTCTGCGTCACAGACAGAGAAGGTTCATGGAAAAGATAATTACTATGCATATTGTGGGGGCGGTTGAGGATGGTTCTATCTACCGTGAAAATAGTTATATAACTTTAATAAATATATTTATAACTTTTGCGGTGGAAGCAAACATTTCACATACTAACTGTTGTCTTACCACATCATAAAGATTATGGGCTACTCTATGGTTTGATTTGTTACTTTTGGATGTGCGCTCATCTGTTTTACATACACAGTTAGAATCCTGAAGGTTAAAAAGGGAGTATGCCATCATGTGCTTGAAGTACAGTAAAGCTCCTGATATTTCGCGGAAGCTATTTCTCCACCTTGCCGAACAGGTTTCCCGACTACCTCAGCACTGTGAAATTATTAACAAACAACTACTGTAAAACAATCAATTTATGATCAGATCTATCAATCAAACCAGAACCCGAACAATTGTGCACAGTAAGTTCTTATTGTTTGTATCTGCACATGAGCAACATGCACCTGGTAAACAAAGCTGTACTATGTGCATACAAGAACAGTAATATTTCAGTGCTTGGCAGTTTATGCATGTGTGCGTGTGTACGTGCGTGTGCGCGCGTGTGTGTGTGTGTTTGAGAGAGAGAGAGAGAGAGAGAGAGAGAGAGAGAGCGGTTCATGAAGACTGCAATATTGCAGATGGTCAGGTGGTCACGCCGGTGGGAAATCACGGGCACTATTAGCTCAGCTGCTGCTCTGTTTCAATCAATTACAAAAGACTGGAAACCAACTAAGTTTCTGATACACTTTGACTTAGTGACCTTCTGTGACCCAGTGTTGTTTCTTTGTGTACTTTGATAGGTTTACAGTGTAGTGGCCTGTGGTAATAGTTCACTGTTGCGAGTGACGAAACTTGCCTCTACCATTATGTCGTATATCATCAGTCGGGTGCTACATTTGGATTTATTATGACACTGCTTATCAGGTCATAAATACCCGTGTCAAAGGCCTTTTTAAAGGAGCAATATATGACATTCAGAGCTTTAATATACCAACTATTAGCAATGTAAAGATATAGTGTAGTAGTGTCTACCTGTGCAGAGAATGAAGTTGTTCTCCCTCTGTGTGTGTTGTTATCCAAGCTTCTCCTTGCTTCGTATACTTCTGACCATCAGTTTTTACCGTTTTACTGACAACAATGCACACTCTAATCTGGAGAAATAGGACTGGCGGTTGAATGGAAAGTAAATTCTGCCTCTGACAAAGCTTCACCTTCAGCCTTTGATTCCAATTCAGTTTTACTTTTATTATTGAATCATCACCCTTACTTTGAGTACTGAGCCACTGCATTGATGTAGCAGTTTCAGAATTGGTTTACTATCTCATTTAACTCCAAACCCCAGACATATGTTGGTTGTTAATACATGAAGTTGTCCTTTAGTAACTCTGTATGTACAACTCTGTATGTACAGCAAGTCAAGCGAAGTTTGTCTCAAACCTAGAACGTTTTGGGGAAATCCCTTAACTACCTCGGACCCTGCCAAAAAAGACGCATGTTGCAGTGTCAGTAGTGTACTGGAATCTACGTCTGAAATAATTAAACACGTAACAACAACAAAAAGGAACCTGCTGTGTGAACTGTGAAGTGCTGTCATCTGTTCCTAATGTGGGTGTGTTGCAATATATGTGGCTGTTTGTTTCCCCGTTTTTATGGAGCAGCCTCATGAAGCTGATTTTTTTAAATACTATATATTAGAGTTACAATTATGTTCACGGAATTGAGTGATTGAATGTCTGACTTTTACTCAATAACTAATTATATAAGTGACACCATTCTCCAAAGCAATATTTCTAGAAATATGATTTCTAGAATACTGCTCATTATCTATGGGTCAGATGTGTGTATGGCCAAGCGGAGTTGATGATGAATGAGCGTAACATTATAGCCAGGAAAAAAATGATTAACAGTTTTTCAGTTTACATCCCAGAAAGACATCCATCTTTCTTCAAAACATAAAGTTAGTACATTTCACACATAATCTCATTGCCATCCATCTCTGCTCTATCTTCACCATTGCTGAGGTTATCCTAACATTATTCAGTCAATATAAAGCCACATCATGTGAATAAAATGATAAGAAACCACAAATACACTGCAAGTTTTTATTCCATGAAATAAAACCTCACAAGGTAAAAACAGTCACTGAATAGCTATTTGCTAAATGAAATCGACAAACAATCTGCCAAGAATTTTTTTTTTTTTGTAAACCACTCCCACCACTCTAACAACTTTTCTGGCCAAAGGGGTTTGGCCAAAAGTGTGCAAAGACTATAAGAGAGGTGACATCCAGGTGGAGCATCACACAGGTGAGGCATTCATATTCTCATGTCTCCACCCTCTGCTGCCTGAGGATACTACATTGCTGTACCAGACACAGGAGCACACACCTCTGACTTAACAAGGTACAGATATCCTCGTTGTGCTAAGTAAATAAGTGAGAGAAGTATGAGGGACAGCTTCTTTCACTTCTCACTTTTGGGGTTTTGGTGTCTCACAAGTGTCTTTTTCTCTTTCCAGATTATCCTTTGAGTATGCTGGCCGAAATGGAGACGGTGGGTCTTATATCATTTTATTTAAAAAATGTTGTACGTGTTGTTCTTTGTTTTGTTTTTAAGTACCCCATGAATGACAAAGATAAATAATTTATATTATATATAAATGGATGTTTCAGTAAAAGTGTCCTCTAAAATGTCATCGTGTTAACTGTAACTGATGTGTGGCTGATGTTGGCTGAGGGTAGAAGGTTATTTGTAAGAACAACAGCTAAGCCACACTGCTACCTGAATGTTATCTCTGCTGATGAAAGCACAAACACTTGCATAAATTTGCCAGTCAAACTTAAATACACATGGTCACAGTGTTGTTACCTGGCTCATTCCCAAGACAACAAACACCGACACACAGCTCATATACAGCTCACTGCTGCATGTAAATGACATTAGCATGTGTCTAATCAAATTTATACTAGATGGGGAAAAAGTTTAATATTACAAGAATTTAATGTTCTGTAGAAAATGGATGTTTCATAGATTCACCGCTCATTTAAAATTCATGACTGAGTGCATCCCTGATCTTCAGATCTCTGAGTAAAATTATTCACTGTATGATGCACCACAATAAAACAACAGGAGCTTTGCATATAAAAAAAAAAAAGAAATAGCAGTTGTGAGGTCTGATGATAAAAACACCTTAGGCTACGACTGACACGAGATAAATGCCACCCATCGAGAAAAGTAGTTTTTCTCTGTCAGCATCACCCAACATACTCTCCCAAGTTAAAAGATTTCTGAATGCCTCTGTCCTGCTCTGTGTCTGTTAGATGGCTTATGTAACTGAGTTCCGACTGAACGGAGGTCGGGGGGGCTGGAGCAGAGTGGCTCCCTCCTCCTGCCCTGAGGTGGACCTGGAGGTCATCGAGGAGTACTTGCAGGAACACTCACTGGAGGTCCAGCCTGCACACACACCCGCTTCACCTCCAATCACCATGGGGCAACAAATGCACGCACACTCCCACCAGAGCACCAGGATCATAGGTTGGTGTAATGATAGTGGGAGGATGTAATTGCTTGTATATTTCTACATCGTTTATCTGACTGTATGCTTTGCCTGTTTCTCCATAGAGAACAGCTGGTCAGGTCAGCATCCATATGAGTGGCACTCTCACACTCCTAATGAGGAATATGAAGAGCAAGCCCTGCCTCCCACCTGGCCAAGTCCCCATGACAACCAATGGGTGAGTTCAAGGACCTCTGCCTCTTAGTGAATTAAAGCTTTATTACCTTTTTCATAGCTAAATGTGACAACACATCACTGTGTTTGTATTAATATGTTTTTAATCGCATTTGCTTCAGGACCACATTGCGTATTCCAACGAGGCAACTGCATACATTGACTCGGACTCGCTGTCCAGTAGCTCCCAGTACCAGGAATACCAAGATTCCCCATCACCATTGTCTGACAGGGGAGGCAGGAATGACAGAGACTCTCTCCCTCTTGCCCCACTTTCAGGTATACACACACATATCCCCAAAACTCTCAACAATACAAAACTTCAACATATCTACACAACATATATATATATATATATATATATATATATATATATATATGGGTTGTTTGTTCACACTACACGCAAGTTAGAGTCATTGTTACCTCATATTTGTATTTGCATCCCCTTCCTCCTTGGCAGGAAAGAGGAAGGAGCGGTTGTTCCAGTTCCTTTTCGAGATGCTCCAGACTCCATCGATGCGGAGCTGCATCTGGTGGGTCCAATCCTCCTCTGGCACGTTCCAGTTCTCCTCCCAAAACAAGGAGCGCCTGGCGCAGCTGTGGGGACGGCGAAAGGGTAATCGCAAGACCATGACCTACCAGAAGATGGCCCGGGCGCTGAGGAACTACTCCCGCACCGGTGAGATAAAGAAGGTGAAGCGGAAGCTCACCTATCGGTTTGATGAGAAGACACTGAGAGGCCTACAAGGAAACTCTAATACAGTGTAGGAAACATGATGGAGGGTGTATATACGCATAGAAATAGAATAAGCACAATGGATGTTCAGATGGTTGTCCCATTAAAGTGTAACTTCACCCCCAGGTCTGAGCCTAGCTCCACCCGCTGCTCAGATTAGAGGGCGTTAACAATATTATTTCTACATTAATTTCAGGATATAGATAAGTCCCAACTGGTTCACTCTATGTCAACATTGGCCCTATAAGGTTTAGAGCTGATATACCATGGATGATGATAGATGGTGTGTTGAGCAAGTTTCAACCCATGAAATTCAGAGTTTCACAAATTTATTAAGAAATGTCAATATTAACACGAGCCTTTCTTTATTTTTTATCCTAGTACAGTCTTATATTTTAGTGTTCAGCTCAAAAAAACATCTTCAATGTCCTTTCTGTTGATTTCTAATTCTATGGCATGTAGAAACAAATGAGTACTACGTATTTGAAAAGCCAGAGGATGAAACACTGTAGGTCAGACTGGCAGTAAAACATTTGTAAATCTAAAAGGTTATCACATAATATCTACTTTATAAGTAGAACTTAAATCCTTCTTAAAATTAAGGTGTGTTTTACTGATTTTGTGATTCTGTATTGCAGATATTCAGCAGATATAATAAAATGTATAGACATGTATAAACATGTGTTTGTGTCAAGTTGTATTAAGATGAAATAAATTAAAATATTTTCAGAATAACTGATATATTTTGTCTGTCTGTCTGTCTGTCTGTCTATCTATCTATCTATCTATCTATCTATCTATCTATCAAACACACACATTCATATACAGACACACCCACAGCCAAAACGCTATGCAAAGTCAACATTGAAAAAGTGTCTCTAAAACAAACCTGTTCATCCGTAATATCTACTGTTTCAGACACACTGATATGTTTTTACACTGCATGGTGACCCTTGGATGACTTTGTCCCTTTTCACACACACACACACACACACACACACACACACACACACACACACACACACACACACACACACTGGGATAAATGTCCGTTGGAACATGTGACCGATTTACATGACTCGTGGCTACTGTTTAACAGATTGTAAAACAAAAACAATTCATATTCCAGTGTTTACTTTATCCAGTTTCCACTGGCAACTTCAGACCTGTGCTTAGTTGATTTTCAAAGGATAACCACACAAATTTGAGGCAAATCCCGCTCCAGAGTACATTACATTACATTACATTTCATTTAGCAGTGTTTAGCTCGCAGTGACGGAGCTACATGCCGATTGGCAGATGCAGAGCGGAGTGAGCGGGCTGGGGTGTAAGGTTTGACCATGTCCTGGATGTAGACTGGACCCCATCTGTTCGCAGCATGGTATGCAAGTACCAATGTTTTGAAACGGATGCAGGCAGCCACCGGTAACCAGTGAAGGGAGCGGAGTAGTGTGGGTGAATTTAGGAGGTTAAAGACCAGTCGAGCTGCTGCATTCTGGATGAGCTGCAGAGGTCGGATGGAACTAGCAGATAGACCTGCCAGGAGGGAGTTACAGTAGTCTAGGCGTGAGATAACCAGAGCCTGTACCAGAACCTGAGCCGCCTTCTGGGACAGAAAGGGACGGATTCTCCTGATGTTGTGCGGCATGTACCGACAGGACCGAGTTGTTGCAGTGATGTTGGCAGTGAGGGAGAGTTGACTGTCGAGTGTCACGCCGAGGTTCCTAGCAGTCAGGGTCGGGGCTAACACAGAGTTTTTGAAGGTGATAGTCAGGTCGTGGGTGGGAGAGCCTGTCCCTGGAAGAAAAAGTAGTTCAGTCTTGTCAGGGTTAATTTTCAGGTAGTGTGCGGACATCCACTGAGAGATGTCTGTCAGACAGGCAGAGATTCGTGCTGCTACCTGAGTTTCAGATTGGGGAAACGAGAGGACTAGTTGGGTGTCATCAGCATAGCAGTGGTAGGAAAAGCCATGTGAGCGAATGACAGAGCCGAGAGAGTTGGTGTACAGAGAGAAGAGGAGGGGACCCAGGACGGAACCCTGAGGGACCCCAGTAGTGAGGGGACAAGGTTCAGACACAGACCCTCTCCAGGTTACCCGGTAAGTGCGGTCATTGAGGTAGGATGAGAAAAGGGAGAGAGCAGTGCCTGAGACACCCAGGTCCTGTAGGGTGGAAATAAGGATCTGGTGGTTCACTGTGTCGAATGCAGCAGAAAGGTCTAGAAGGAAAAGAACGGAGGAGAGAGAGGCTGCTCTGGCAGTGTGAAGTTGCTCAGAGACAGCAAGGAGGGCAGTCTCTGTTGAGTGGCCTGCCTTGAAACCAGACTGGTGGGGGTCAAGAAGGTTATTATGGTGGAGGTAGGAGGACAGCTGGCTAAAGATGGCTCGCTCGAAAGTTTTGGAAAGAAAGGGAAGAAGAGAGACGGGTCTGTAGTTGTTTACTTCAGACGGGTTGAGGGTGGGTTTCTTCAGGAGAGGGTTAACTCTTGCCTCCTTCAGAGAGTTGGGGAAAAAGCCAGAGAGGGAAAATGGGTGAAAAAGGGGAGAAGGTCAGGAGCAATAGCCTGGAGAATGTGAGATGGGATTGGGTCAAGGGGGCAGGTGGGCTGAGTTAACCAAGGTAAGAACTTGATTGGGAGACAGGGGGGTGAAAGAGGAAAGGGAAGGGGCAGAAGATGAAGTTGATGGCAATGTAGTTATAGAAGATGGATTAGTAAACGAGGAGCATATGTCATCTATCTTCTTTGTAAAATAGTTGACAGAGTGGCTTGGTAGAAGGTTGGAAGGAGGAGGGGGACTGGGGGGTGTGGGGGGGGTCAAGGAGGTTGGAGAAGATAGAGAAGAGTTTTTGGGGGTAGAAGATGATGATTGAATTATTTTGGTAGGAGAGTAGGGCCAGCAAGCCATATGCTCAAGTCGGGGTTACTTTGGTATGTACCAGGACTGTGCCAGTGTGAAAGCTTTCTACGTCCCAGGCTAAACCGCTCATTCAGCCCCAGGCTAACAGCTCTCTTAGCCTGGGGCTATGCCTTTCAGTGCAGTGTGAAAAGCCCGACATAGTAAAAGGACACACGCACATTAGATATGTTACTTTGTTTGAAGTTGCCAAAGTACAGCAATTAAATTTCCATAGTCAAATGATGGGGCCACACACATACATGCTGATAAACAGGGGACATGGGAGAAAATTATGTAATCTTCACACAGGGGCTATCATTCCTGACCATGTAGGATAGGATACAACATAGGACTGTGCTACTACACTACATTTCTAAGCAGAATATAATATTTTAATTCACTACATTTATTTGACAGCTTGGGTGACTAGATACTTTGCAGATTTAAATTTTATTTATAAAATATATGATCAACATATAAAATATGATGCATTATGATCAATCAACCTACCCAGCAGCGTATTGAGTAGTTCAAATTGTACAAACAGTTACAACATTAAAACTATGTTTATGAATAATAAAATAGGTCTCAAAATATGTCCCTCTAAAAGAGGCCATTTTGATATTTAAGAACATTTAGCTTTACTTGTTATTCTGTATTTCTACATTGTAGTCGTAATACTTGTAAAGGAGTAACACACTGAGACACACCTGTTGTGAAATGGCTTGTTCAGAGGTCCTCTCCTCTTCTGAGGCACATTCATCAGAGTGATGAAATACAGATGGCGTCTCCATGGAGTGCGTCCCTGCTGTGTGTGCACACAGAAGCGCATGCATGTTTGCATATAAAAACCATCTGGTCAATCTAATTTTGGTCATTTGAAGCCAAGAGCTGAAAGCAGGAAGACATACACTATCTGAACAACAACCACAGGATTATGATGGACTTGATGCTCCAGTGGAATTCATCTTCAAGCCTTCAAGGAAACCTGCCCGATCAAACTTCGCAGCTTCTCTGTCTTCCTCTTCAGTGATGGCTGAGTGGAGTTGGGTGGCCTACACAGTACTAGAAGTGCTGATTGCTTCGGCCTGTTGCCTTGGCAATGTGTTGGTGGTGTGTGCGGTGTGTATTGGTATCCGGGATTCCCTCCGGGAGCCCACCTACTGCTTCCTCGTTTCCCTGGCAGTGGCTGACTTCCTAGTGGGTGTGGCTGCTGTGCCCCTGGCTGTACTGTTGGATGGCTGGGTGAGTGTGACCCCTGACCTGTGTCTACTTCTCAGCTGTGTCGTGCTCGTGCTGACCCAGGCCTCTGTGCTGTCACTGCTTGCTATCGCCGTGGACCGGTACCTCCGGTTACACACACCGCTCAGGTGAGGTCAAACTCTGAAACACTGGTTTACAGGTAGATAAGCTATTTCAATCAGGAGAGACTTAAGACTTAACTTTAGAATTGAGCAATAATCTATTACATATGCATAACATATGAATAGTGCAAAGTCTTTGGTGATTGGAGTCTATCCTGAATAGGATGCTCAAGGGGCCGTGATGCCGAGTTCTGATGAGGCAGAATCCCCCCTGAGTCCAGACACTGGTGGTAGTGGTGAAGAAGAGAGTTGCTGAAATCCGATGATGAATGTGGAGCATGACTGATGCTGATTGGAGGTGCCTGGGGTGGAGGAGGGTCGCAAATGGTTTCGAGCTGAAATGACAACTGACAGCAGCCGAGCAAAGAACCCATTTAAAAGTTTGACAGAAACGATATGATTGGCTTAAGGAAACTGTGCAGCATCTGGTTGGTTACTTTAATGTGGACGCCCACCAATCAGCTGATCGAGTAATCACAGGGAGAAATAGAGACAGAGATTTAGGAATGAAAAGGAGTGTAAAGAGTCTTCCTTTCTGAACTACCGCTTAAGCTCCATATGAATAACATGCATGCTTGTTGATTTGTAGAAATAACCCTCTCTTTTATTCCTTCTTTCTGTTTTATCCCTCATCCTCAGATACAAAGCTCTGGCCACACAGAGGCGTACGTGGATGGCTTTGTCTGTGTGCTGGACCCTTTCCTGTCTGCTGGGGTTCACCCCTCTGTTTGGCTGGCACAACCAGTCCTCTCTGGCCTCTGATTCCACCAATACATCCTCCTCTTCCTTCATTTCTCCACCCTGCACCTTCCTCTCAGTTATTTCCCTCCCATTCATGGTTTACTTTAACTTCTTGGGATGCGTCATGGCACCCCTGCTGGTCATGACCCTCCTCTACACACGAATCTTCTGGAGCCTGCAGGGCCGTCTGAAGGAGAGCGGTCCTCAAGCCCAGGCCTCTCTGCTCAGGGAGAAGAGGCTGGCCTGCTCCCTGGCTCTGGTTCTAATTCTGTTTGCCGGCTGCTGGATTCCTCTGCACCTGATGAACTGCCTGCTGTTGTTTCATGGTCCTCAAGCTGTCACACGGGGGACACTCTATACAGGTAAGTGACATTAGCTTTTCTTTTACTTAGACAGTTTGCAATTGGTGGTGGTTTTTATTTGTTTGAGAAGTTCCCAGAGAAGCTTTAAATATCACGTACTTACAGAAAAAAAAAATATTTTTTCCCCAGGTATTCTCCTGTCTCATGCCAACTCTGCAGTCAACCCTGTGGTCTACGCTTGTCGCATCCCAAAGATCCAACGGGCCTACGGTCAAATATGGAGGCACTTCATCGAGAGGCTGAACTGTTGCCATGGGGACAAGAGAGTTTGCCAATCAATAATAGGCAGCCAAGGCAATGCCACAGAGACGTGTGGATCAAACAAAGAGCCGCAGTCATTTAAAGTCCAGTCTGTTTGAAGTCAGAGTTCATGTGAGGTTTTTTCCCCACTCACACAAGAAAATCTGACAATCACGGCATCCAACATCATGTAAGACTTTATTACAGATAATCAACTGAGGAAATACAGGCAGCCAGTGAGTGTTTGAATTTGTGTGTAGTGTTTGGTTTAAATGAAACTCGAAACATGAAAGCAAAACAACAAGCATGAAACTCCAACACGGCATTTGATCGCCGACTGCCTAGCCGCACACTTTATACAAGTCAAAGCTATCTCATGAGTTTCCACCAGAGGGTGCTGTAGACTAACAAGCTCATTAGCTGCTGTTGTACACAAACCTTGAGATCACCAGAGCTGCAGTAGGAGACAAACAAACAATATCAAGATCTCATTTACTGATTTTTGGACAACTGATTTGAGTAGTATGACTTTATTGAGATGTACATATTTGACAGCTTCAATCAGTTCATCACTAACCTTTTGAAGCACATATCTACTTGCTCTTTTCTTTGTGAAATCTACAAATAAATGTGGTACTGTCACACGTGTGTGTTGAGCATTCACAAGTGTTCAGTGAACTCCTCAGGGAAGGCAATAGACTGTATAGTTATCACCGGAGCAGGGTGCAATCCCACCCACCAAACTATACAACCTACTACCTCACCCTGACAGAGCCCCAAATCAAACACACCACACGTTACTACACCTGTTAGGAAACACAAAAATATTTGACCTGCCCTAGCAAGAAAAACAATGCTTCAGACAGTGCATTATGTTGATTGCTGCACGCGTACGCTTTGATTGGATATTGCACGATTGCCCATCTGGAGATGACAGTCGGCGAGTTGCTGACTCAGCTGTCTCCTTGGGAAAGACAGTAGATTGTATAGTTATCTCAAAAAGAGGTTACACAACCCCACAACTATTCAATCTACTACCTCAGCCCCAAGGACAGCATCCACGTTGCTTCCACATCAAAGATCCACAAAGGTAACTCCCCTGCAACGGTACAAAGAAAAAGAGACAGATAGGGTTATCTTAATTAGCTCTGTATTACTCTTTCTCTGTCAAATAAATGCAAGATGATACTGGGTGGGTCATTTTTTTTTAACTGAATATTGACATTACATTTTCGACTGGTGTGTTCAAATTCAGTGCCAGCACAAAAGAGTGTAATCGTATCATCAGTTTTATCTCTGTGTCTGATTCTTTGTTTTTCTTCATGGAAATGGTTCAAAAACCACGGCTTATGGCTGTATACTGCTTCATGACAACAAGCCGTCAACAGCCAAGGTTCGGGGGGGAACGTCTTTCACTTCTGAACAAAAGATGATTTTACATATTGGCACATCCTCACCGATCAACCCAGCTCTTTTTTTTTTTTTTTTATGCACAGCTTAATCTCTTCAAGAAATCAATTCCATTAAAATAAATCAAAGACAAATAATTTTACGGTAAGCAGACATCGGAAAGTGAGAGCATAATGTGTGAAAGCCCAACAAACAACTCACTGGCTTCTCTGGCATGTGATCGAAAAGAGAAAAAAAAAAAAAAAAAAGAGAGCTGCTCGACTGTGCCAGGAATTCGTTTCCGTTTTTGCCAAAAACTGAGCTCATTCCAGTGGGCTATCCCTGTGTAGGCTGGCTGCTGTTTCTCAGATGGAGGTACACACACAGATGCCTGCAAATATGGCTTCCACCAGCTGCCTCTGATTGAACACAAGGCTGGGATTCTGCCCCCTAAAACACAACAAGGAAACACAAAATGGCGGCTCGCACATCGGCCATTTTAGGTCTGCTTTAAAAACAATATAAGGTCGACATTTCGGTTGTTTTTCCAGGCCCGCCGTCTCACGAGGAAGAAAGAGCGGCCATTCTTTTTTCGACAGTGATGGAGAATCAATTTTGTGCCAAGCAGTGAGACGAAGTCAACAGACCCAACGACACACTCCCTGTCACGGGTACAAAGTGAGAGAGCAACTCCAACACTTATCAGACAGCTGGAGAGTTTACAGAGAGAAAGCATCACCACATTACAGCATGTTACTGGCACCATTAACGGTTCAGCTTCGGTTCCATACTAGCAGATTGTATTTATGCTTTCTTAAACTCGTATTAATTTCCCAAAGAAAGACTTGGCTTATCCTCCGTCAGCTAACTGTTCACCTCTTATGGGATAACGGTATGCATGGGCCAGCAGGTTAACGTGGCAGCGGCTGAAGGGTTAATGAGCCAGACTAAATGCCAGACCTGGGCCTCAGATAGACACAGAAGGGGTTAGGAGGTACATTGCTTGCATAAATTAGCATACAGCCACAACCCCTGAGACTTGGTCCAGACCAGCCCATAGTTAGCATGCAGTAGACCCTGCTAGTCTGATTACAGAAGACCAGACAGACAGAAGGGGTGGGGGGGTAGGGGAGGGGTGGGGGGGTGTTGGCATGAGGCCCAACTCTGCCACCGTGCCAGTGACAGATCTACTAGCTCTGTTAGGTCGCCGAGACGTGTCCCCTGACTGGAGCTGGATTTGGAAGGCAGACTAATAGTGATATGACACAGTGTACAGGGAGTGGGGGGGGTGGGGGGGTGGAGGGGATGGGTCAAATGAATGAAGATTTAACAGGACATCTGAGCATGACCTTGAATGAAAATAAAACATTTAAAAACATTAAACGCTTGTGGGAAATTCTGTGCTTCTGGGTTAATTGCGAAAATTGGCGTCCCATCTCCTGCGCAGTTCCCCGACTGTTGTGGAAACACAAGAGGCCAAACTCGGTCAGTCATGTGAGCTCTATCGGGCGCTGTTGTCTGTGAGCGTGGACTTTGTCTATCGCACATAAAAGGGGCACACATGGCTCAGCTGGGGCAAATCATTTTCTCTGTCAACAGCGACAAAATAAATGAGCCTCCAGCCAGTGGGGCAGCTGAGAGGACCTTGAAGAAAAGACAAGGAAAGGAAGACATTTGGCCTATTGAGTTAATCTCATCAGATTGTATGTCCGTGCATCTGTTACCGCAGAGTCACGAGAAAATGTGTACATGCAGTATTTTGTAAAAGCCGAGAAACACAGACCGTGTCCTCGCTTGCCCTCTGATGAAGCTGCTCGGCTGTATTCAACCAGGATGTGTTTTTCTCTAAACAATTTCCTGCTTTAGTATGTCAATCTTTCTTCGGTTGACAGTTGCTCATGTTTCCAATATTTGATTGAAATAAATACATTTTCATAATACTGCCACAGCTATAGAATAGGAGGGCCTTTTAAAGTTAACACCTACAAAGAACAACATGGTAAATAGATAAAATGATCTACCTAATCCACTCTTGTTGATTAAGTTAAGAATAAAAATCAAAATAGCTCCTAAATTGAATAACAAGCATTTATTATACAGGTTTTACAAAGTTCTAACGTCAATCTGCTGTACTAAAAAACACCCCGTGGTACGCCATCTTTAACCAATCAAAACCCATGCGAAACATATCGTGGAAGCAATAGGCCTTAGCTTTCTCCCCGACACCGTGAAAGGATGCGGGTTTTTGTCAGATTCATTTCTCACCCAATACAAACAACGTAAACACACATATTAAACAGCGAACCCACACACACACAAAACACACTCAGTTGCCAACAAAACTCCTCTGAAATGGAGCAGATTTTCGCAGTATATATACCTATTGGCTTGCCTGGTCCCTTGGTCCGCGAGATGGGATGAATGCTTGGCAGACACAACGGAGGGGGCACCAGACGATTGGTACAGGTTCTTCTTGTGTGTTTCTCCCCCTCTCTCTCTCTCTCTCTCTCTCTCTCTCTCTCTCTCTCTCTCTCTCTCTCTCTCTCTATCATCTCTGTCTCTATCTCTCTCTCTCTCTCTCTCTCTCTCTCTCTCTCTCTCCCTGAGCTTTGTGCCAAGAATGGGCAGTGTCTGTGTGCCAGGCAGAATTTCAATGAGGGAGGAAGGAGTCGGTGATGGTGGGCAAAGAGGAGGAGGAGCAGTGGGGGAGCTGGAGTTGGCAGAGGAAGTATGCCACACAATAAATGGCAGGGCGAAGAATTCCCACAGTTAAAAAGATGCAAACGGATGTCTTGTCTTACTCGTGACCAGTCTTATTATGGAAAAAATGTATTCTGTCTTGGCATCTGGCAGATACGAGAAAGAAGGCTGATCTTCCAATAGAGCGCTATGGTGATTTTTTTCATACCTGCTTCTGATCTTCCCCACTCCCTGAGGCATTCCTGATAACATTAAAGGACGATGGACGGGCGCACTGAGCCTCCTCCGTGCTCACTTGGCACGGTGCTCGCTCTGATGTTCTGTACATCCTCATTAACCAAGCGCAAACACACAAGGCTCTTGCTCACGTGTTTGCATGTGTACAGAAATACGCTGCCATATGCATGTATTGTCAGTGGTAAACAGTTGCTTGACCTGTGTACATGAATGAAGCTCATCCTATCTGATCCTGATATACTAATTGTTAATTAAATGAAAAATGTTTCCTATCCTTTGGCATCAACTCCACTGTTTTACAAGATAGAGGGCCACACACACAAATGTTAGGATCACAGGCATAAGAGTTAGGTAAACATGTAAGGCATGTGTTTGATAAAAAGATAGTATGACCCAGATAAGGCAGGAGTATAAGGGAGCCATTGTGTTGACTATCAGCGTCAACATAATTTCAACCATCGATACACACACACACACACAGAAGTGGAGCTAAATTGAATAATCAGGATTATCTATACTTCTCAGATTAGTTTGTCATAACATTTGAACATACATATTATAAATTGGTTTCTTCATGGGAATTGTTAGCTGATCAAATAAAACAAGACAATATCTGAGTGTATCCGTTAAAGTATACCCCAATCATTCAGATGACTAGATGTGTTTAGAAAAACTGTGAATGAAGCAAATGTAGATCAAAGGTTTTGTTTCCTCTTCATTTGCTCTCTCTAACCACTCTGCTTTTTTTTTTCCACTTGTCTATGCTTTTGCTTCTGATAAGAAGTGCGGTTACCATGGTTTCAAATGTTTCTGATAGCTCAGATGCCTGGCATGCTTCTACACACCTACATGTTATAGCGTTTGATATTGCCACACGGAGCAGGCCAAACACTCTCACACACACACACACACACACACACACACACACACATACAGAGCGTGCGTGCATTTTTGTGCGCATGTATACAAAGACTGCGTGCAAGAGTGCAAAGTGGTGTAGGTCAGGATGAAACAGCTGCTGCTTCCTGCACAAAAAGAGAAACTTCCTGTTGCCTCGCTGCAAAGCGCGGCTGGTCAGCCGAGATATCAACCAATCAGCTATGTTGAGGCTGAATGCAGGAAGTTAGCCTGACTGCCTCTAGGAGAAAAACTCAGAAACATTATGAGGCAACACGATAAGTTCATCTGAGGATAAGAGAGGGGCGGGGAAAGCGCTCTCCTACTCCTACCTCTCTCTCTCTGTCTCTGTAACCCTTGTGCTCTCTCTCTTTTTCGACAGCTTCTTCTTTCTTAACATTTTCCTCTTGTCCCTGTCACATGTCGATGTTCGTGAGGAGAGGTTCTTTCTTTTTTTTTTTTTTTGTCAACTCATTTGCTGCTTAATGCCAACGCTGATTGACTTTAAATGACCGAGGGTGATGCGGGGGAATTAGGAGTTGTGATGACGGTGAGGGGTATGTTGAAAGGGTTTGCCCATAGTCACCGTTTCATGAACACGTGGCACGAAGGCGCCATCTTAACACCAACCCTTATTTAGATCAAGATACAGTATCAACAATAAGCAGTCAAGTTAGAGTCCTGATACAACATACAATATGCAGGTATTTCAGATAATTCAATCTGTATTAAATTTCCCCTCTAAAAAGTAGGTTGAAAGATCAAATCGGTTGTCGATTAATTCACACACCCTGTTTTATCTACTTCGCCTCGTGCAACATTAATACATGCTTTTGTGTCATGGGATTCTGGCCTCCGACATGAGACTGTAATCAAAATACGCAGTGCAATACGAGTAAGATAATCGGACTGTTTACGTTTCTGTTTTTGTTCTTTTTCAACAGGCAGGTCACACTGGTGGAAATAGAGCAACAGCTTTACTGATACAATGAGAACGAACTACTGACGAACGCCAACATTTCTTTACAGTGTCGTCCGTTTCTTTGACCTAACTCAGTTTCATTTCTGCCTCACTTTCCTCTGAAGTACAAAGTACCATATACAGCCTATATATATATATACATATACCGCCTGTGACGCAGTGTGTCAAGGCAAACGTTGCAGTTGCCACCTCTGAACAAACTGTCACACCTCTAGATCGCAGAGATAAACCTCAACGCACAAACAGGCATGTTCCTGTGAAACGACTCACATATATCTGAGTTCTAACAGTGCAAACAGCATGTGAAGGCAAACAGTGTTGATATTGCCCTTATACTAGCTATCATAACTGCTCTGGGTGATAAGAGACCTGCCAAGTGTCTCACTTGTCCTGTGGGTGCAGCTCAACTTGTACTGACCTGAACACAACAACAGCTCTGCGGCTCGATCGACCCTCTGAGGTCAGAAAGTAACCCGCGGAGGCCTGTCCTTCCTCCTGCCAGTCTACAAAGAGACACCTGTTTGGTAGGAAAAGCCACAGAAAGACTGTTTGCCACCCTGTCAGAGCCTGCTGTCCTAGAGCAGAGAGAGGAGAGGGGAGAGGAAGAGGAGGACGGGGACAGAGGAAAAAAGAGATAATGGAAGCAGGAGAAAGAAGATGGTCAGCAGGGAGTCGAGGAGTCCCTCTGAGCTCTCGAAAAGTTTCTCCTGCTATGTCCATGGAGCCAAAATGGCGGCGAGCTGATTGCAGCGTGGCAACTGACGACGATAGGCGCGTTTACAGGAGGAAGACCACGATGAAGGACAGAGATGAGTGTGAGAGGAACTGAAGGAGACAGACAATAGGGCTGTGAAAAAGATGGGAAGAGGTGTCGCGGGATAAAAAAGAAAAATACCTGGAGCCTGTACGTGAGCGGCGGGCTGGGCCAGAGGACTGGAGGAGAAGAGGGCCGTGATGGCGGGAAGAAGGGAAAAGAGAGGAGTAGAGCACACCCTCTGAGAGCTACACCCCCTTCCCACAATCCCCTCCTACTGGCGTGAGTGCGTCTGTCCATACACAGGGTGACAGAGGGACGTCTGCTCTCACACAGCCCTATAACACATACACAGAAAGCGCACACAAGCCATAGTATCAAACCCACTGAGCACAACAAAAAGAGAAAACAGACTTTCGATAGACTCACGTTACTTGCAGTTGCGTACGACCGAGACGGAGACAAACACACAGACACACGGCAGGAGGAGGACACTTTAAAACTCGAACGTACACATAATCAATTCGCCAGCCTTTGGATCGCCCTCTGCTCTGCTCTGCCCTGTGCTGTGTTTGCCTCGGTCCGCCTGCCCACTTTGGCACCGCTGCCAAGAGGGAAGGGGAGAAAAGAAGGGGAGAAGGGGAGGGGGGGGGTGTGTAGAGACAGAAAGAGGAAGGGAGGGACATGCTGTAGCGAGAGAGAGAGAGAGGAGGAACAGAAAGAGGAGGAGTCAGAGGAAAAAGAGTTAAGACAGAGTGAGACACAAACAGACAATAAAAAATAAAAAGAGAAGAAACTGTGGTGACGCGGTCACACAAAAACAGCGGGACAGCAGCCGGGAGCACTCTGAGAATGTGTATGTTAATCATCTAACATCCAAAACACACCTCTCACCCTGTACTCTACTTATTGTATCCGGCAGCAGCAGACAGATGGCGAGAGAGACAAGCACCTCTGCCATATTGTTCCATCTCACCATATTTTTTACAATCAATAGATAAAAAAAAAAAGCCCACACTGGTTGAGAGTCAAACTCTTAACTGATGGACATTTGTTGTCAAGTTCTCTCGCCTCGAAGAGGAGTCTGTCTTTTTTTTCTAAGTCTTTATTCCGTCTGCTTTCCTCCGCATCCCCCCTCCATCCTTCCGCAAATTTGCCTTCTCCCTCCATCGAGGATAATATCTGCCCTCCTCGTGGGAGGGGTTTGAGGGAGTTAAGCTAAATGGATCAATGGGAGAGGAGGGTGGATATTTCAGAGAATGTCACTTATTTTCCCCCCCATCCGTTGGCACCTTTCCCACGTCTCCCTTTGCTTTCACACTCCGGCCAGTCGGTTGAACGCCAATGAATCTTGGATCAGCGAGCCGTCGCCTCTAGATGACCCCAATCATTAGGAGAGAATACGTAAATCCATCTGTTCGTAAATGGCCGAACCTATCTATAGCCTGGTTGCGACCCAATCCCTGGTGTTTGAGCGGATATCCCAAGCCGAGCCAACCAATCAAAACTTGCTTCTGAGCTGACGTCATTTTGGAAATGCAGAGTGAAATTCAAACAAATTAAACAGGAATACTTTTTAATTTGGTAACAAACACTCTTCTTTTAAAACGTACATCTACCGCTTATCAAAAAAACAACGCTTTTGCACATGAAACAGTTGATTCCTCGTCACAGCTGCTGTAATACTTGAGTTATTTAGTCCTCAAACTGACCAAACACACACACACATACAGAGACACACACACACTCACACATTTTTGGAGGGTTCTCCCAGTCCTCAAACACTCACCACGGAGACAAAACAGACCACAATAGTCCAGCTTCTCTGCTTAAACTCCACATGAGTCTTTTCTCGAAGATAGGACAATGGACACACACAAACACACACATTCATACTGTACAGAGGCGCACACACACATGTGGTGCGAACAATCCGGTTCTTCCATGGAGGCTCAGATTCAGCCAGCAGGTTGGACGGCCCCTCAACCTGACGTCACGTCTCCTTTGTTGTTTATGCATTTATTTCTCTCCTCAGCTGAACTCTCTGAACCCAACGCCCCCCCCACGCCCCCCTCCCTCTACTCCCGTCCTGTCCTCCAGCCCTACACTTACCCCCTGCCAATGAAGGCGGGCAAATACAGTATGGCTTTAACAAGGAATTAAAAAAAAAAAGGGAGAGACAGACAGACACAGAGAGGAGAGAAACAGAGCAAAGGAGAGAAAGGAGCTCAGATGTCTCTCACTTTTTCTTTTCCTCCTTTTCTTCTTCGATCGCTCGCCGTGTCTCTTCCTGCTTGGCTTGTAAAAGTTTCAGCTGCATGGCGGGCCGGCCTCTTTTGGCAATCGTCCAACTCTTGACTCTCCTGTCCTCTTGCAAAAGAGAGAAGGAGGGGAGGACAAATATAGTCACAGCGAGACTGTACTGCAGCAGCAGATGTACTCTGAATGCACAGCAACCATTTTTATTTCATACAGGAAGAGAGAAGTTTGTGACATGTTTTCAGTTCGTATAATAAGCAACAGTGAAGCATTGCACAGTAGGTCTCACGTAAGCTAATCACGGCTTGAGACTTTGAGCCGAGTTTTGAACGGCTGTGCCACAGTTGTGATGTTAGTCTGCCTTTAACTGAATGTGACAGCTGAGTCTGATAACAGTGTGTTTTGGTGCTCACACCCAGTTCACACAGGGACACACTCACTTTGTTATCTCTCCTGGTATCAATAACACAAGCAGCTCAGTACAGACAGATTTACACACGTGCTGGGAGGATTTGAAGCTAATATTTACGTTAATTAAAAAAGATAAAGCTAACTGGGCTCTGCATAAGTACACGGATACACGCATGAACATTGTTACTGATTTACTCACCTCAACTTCGGGTTTTAATATTGTAAAGTTGAGGTAGTTTATCAGAAAAAGAAGCCTAATCATTTATTTATTATTAATCTAAACTATTGTTTTAATTTACTTATAATACTATCTAATTACAGGACTGATTAAACCATTACATTTTGAGAAAATCAATAATACATGTAATTATTATTTCACTGTTTCTCACTCTTCCATGAGGTTAACGTTAAAATAATGGGCAACCTGTTTCCACTGCTCTTCCAAAATGTACACCTTTTTTTCTTATCATGTTTCCTAAATATATTCTGCCATAATTATTTGGCAATCAGCTAATATGCCCACATATTAGCTCATGAGGTAAAACATTGTAAAGGCATGCATACAAACACATTTTTGGTGGTACAATAATTATGGAAATCTGATTTATATTTATTTATTTAAATTGAAAATATAGCCATACAAGTATATGTCCATCGAGTTAATGATCAACTGAATAACAACAGAACAACAATTATCTGAAGTAGACTAATTATTCTGGGGGAAATAAAAATTGCACAAAGCTGGTGTCCTGCCTGTAGGTAATGTGTGAAGCATTTAATGAAGACGTTATTTTCATTAAAAACGAGCTCTTATTTCTGTTGTGGATCAAGCAACGTTAATGCAATCATCAAGTGTGACGTCAGGTGTTTAGAGGCCCAGTATTAGTTATTTAGTGTGGCTTACAGTAGCTGAATTATCCTATTTCGAAATAAATGCCCAAATGATCCAAAGGCTGGCGAATAAATGCCCCTTGAAGAAAAATGTTGATATTGGGCTATATAAATCAAATTGACTTGATTAACGTTAAATAGATAGGCTGCGGCCTAGCTAACGTCACAGGCTAAACTCTACTAGCTTGTCCGGTTAAAAAAAGTGTTTACCAACTGGGGGAAAAGTTCGGACTCTTAGAAATGCAACACTTTAAAAAAACAACCCAAGCGAAATAAACTTTAGAAAATTCATGAATTAGAGCTAAACCGCTGCTTACCTGGCTTCGAGGCCTTGCTAGCTGGTGTGTCAAAACAATGCTGCATATAGTAAACAATCTGCATAATTTAACTAGCTAGTTAATGAGGGAGAATATCTAACAGTTACATAATATATTTTTCATAATTTATTTAGCGTTATACACTATTTTACTATGTAAGTGATAACTGAATCCATATAGGCCATAGACTATGACTATTTTATGTTTTATTTAGATAATAAGTACAAGTGTATGCAGTATCTGTTTAACAGGTGGCTTGATGCAGCTTTTGCTGTGCTCTGATTGGCTCATTGGTAGAAACAGTAGCCAATAGGAATCACAGTGCGTAACCTCTGATGGCACTCGAGTGGCTCAAGACTTGAAGATTGATAATTGTAGTATTTAAAGCTTGGCAGGTATTAAACTGAGCACAATAAATGTGTCTTCTGCGATAGGTGCTATGGCTTCTTTCTTTCTTTCTTTTTTGGCTTGGTACATAAATGCAACACTTTGTTCACTAACAGAGGTCAGTAATAGTCGGATTAAAACCTAAACATTTTATCTATGTAACAGAACATCCGCTCATAAAAACATACATGATAGATTATTCCACTGTCACTGACTCTTATTATAAACTACCATTTGGAGCAGGTTTCCCTCTAGTTAGATGAGGCGCCCCATCTAGTGGGAAACTTGTGTACGTGTAATTTCAGAGCCATAAAGGCAACGCTTGAGGAATAATCCTACTGTTTTTTTGCAGATACTGTTTTTTTTTTTTCTTAGTTTCCTCTCATGTGTGTGCATTTCTCTACTGTGAGATCAGATCGTATATCTCCACCGTGTATTAATGTGATTTATGTAACTAGTTCACATACTGTAACGAGGATATTTATTTTATTTTAAACATGATCCATTAAACAGAAAACTCATGAGAAGAATACAGTAACCCATGGAGAAGGTCAATAAAACATATAGAAGACAAGTCAAGCAAATATTAGGGGGGAAAGAAAAAATAATTACATTTTAGTAAATTATCAGTAGGTACTGTTAAGTGTGTGTGTGTGTGTGTGTGTGTGTGTGTGTGTGTGTGTGTGTGTGTGTGTGTGTGTGTGTGTGTGTGTGTGTGTGTGTGTGTGTGTGTGTGTGTGTGTTTAGGGCTTTGGACTTAATTGTATTAGATATTGTTGTTAAATTATCAAATTGGGCAAAGGTGATGAACACAACCCAGAAATGGAAAAGAGGAAAAATTATTAAAGGGATGGAGCGCTGGAATGACTATTAAATGTCTTCTTCTTTGTTTCCACAATGAAGAGCAGCCTAAGCACTCTGTAGACTAAAACTAATAATCCTGAAGAGTCTGCCCTCCAGCCAGTCCTAGAGTAAGTGAGACAGAGGTGTAAAATATTGAAGGATAAAAGAGAGAACCAGAGAGAGGCTTACTTCTCTATACTTTCTATATTTGAACAGAGTTGACCTCTTTAAAGTTCATGGCAATGCCAAGATGCATTGTAGCTTTTATTTCTGACAGGATTTGAATTTTGAAATCCTTTTTTTTCTTTTTTTTCTTCCTTTTCTTTTTTTCTCTCTCTCGAAACTGGGAAAGAAAATAACTACCCGATCTCCACTGATACCGCAGACCTCAGGGGAAGGGAGCACACTTTGTAACGGCCGGTGTATATACATGTTTGTACATGCAAATCCATCTGATGTTTCTGTCATTCATCCGTCATTTACTGGCTATCTATTTCACTCTGAGGCCCTGAGGCCGGTCCAATCATCATTATCAGAATAATTACCTTGATCACTTTTGGTTCGGATTATGGAATGGAATGGAACTTTTGTTTGTTCCAAATAAATATTTTTATTATATTAAAGTTTTGGCTTGGTCATTGGTCTTGATCCAACTAAACAATAAAATGGCCTTTATTTTCTGAGCATCTTAATATATTCCCAGCGATGAACCAAATAAAACATTTACCCAAAAAAACCTTCCTTAATGGTTGTTAATGGCATCTACTTTTTCATCAACCAGTACTATGTATGGCCTGCTAGTCTCCTTGGATAGTTATATACTCATGACTGTGATAATATTGCCCTCCAGTGGCCATATGCAGGGATAACATCATTCCAATGGGACATCAAGTGGTTGACGAGGGCATTTTCATGTATAGGTGCAGATAGCGAAAGCAAGTCTTAAATATATTGGGATGATAATGTTAGGAGTTCAGCACCAACCATCGCTGATCACTTCTGATCCGACTCCAACTGTTGGAAATAGGTGTAACTCCTGCAAAATTCCTGCTCAGATATCAGCATTTAATCTGCACCATTAAACAGGAGCTTACTGTCAGCAGTTGAGGGGGGTGTTGAGAATAAGGGTGTTAAAGTCTCTTTGTCAGTCTCGTGACATTTCATCCAGAGCCCATTACATCTCCTTTTACAATAGATTCACTGTTACATGTCGACCGCAAAGCAGGGCCCTTTCCTCTAATTACTCTCACCTTGTCAGTATAGGAGAATAATACTGTAGGTGATGTAAATCATTAACCAGGGCTTACCCAAGCCTATCTAGATCCCTGAACAGCTTTGTCAGCCCTCTCCCTCCCCACCCCACACCCCCCCACCCCCCAGTGTCCCAGCACGTCACTATGAAGTGTATAGTTTCAGAATATTATGTAATGTGACATCAGAGGGAATTTACAATAGATGTGTCTTATTGTGTTAAGAATGTAAATATATCATTAGTACAGAATATATATGAATAAATACCTGAATAAAAGACACACAAGTTGCCTTCGTTAAAGATGTTCATTAAGCCTCATATGATGTCTCTCATGATGGTTCCTGATGATGAAGAAAGTTCTAATATATGCCATTATTTGTATAGTAAATAACATACAATTAAAAAACTAATTAATAAATGTACAGCTGGGTAGGGTGCATGGACTGATATTGGTCCTATGAAGAAAGGAAGCATGATTGTTTTAAATGTTTTTGGTGGCAAATGAGTTTCCCCACAGGGGATTAATAAAGTGTTCAATCAATCAATCAATCAATCAATTGATCTACCCAGGTCTGAAAAATCACTGTTGGCTTTTTGGGATATGTGATTTTACTGGGAATTATTTTCATGGGCATTATTTATTTTCTCCGTAGTAATTTGATTAAACACAATAATCTAGGAAGGTGACCTCAAAATTAGGTAATAAAACAACGTTTTTATGTGAGCACAAACCTGTTGACGCAGACTTAGCATGTAGCTCTCTTTATTTAGCCCAAATAGTGACGGAGCATTGTTGTTATACTTATAATAGATACTTCCTTCTCCCCTATCAGTGCATATATGTAGTCAACGCAATATGAGGAGAGAGGGGTCATCAAAGTGACCTACACTCAACACTACCATCCTTCCCTATCCCCCCTTCTCCCTCCTCCACCAGGAGTCTGGTGTCATGGGAGGAGTTTGCGTCGGGACACCCAAAACTTTTGCGTGTGCGCGTGTTTCCGACGCCACGCCTCTGCGCGTTTTCCTCCGCGCGTTGATTTCATACCAAAAACTCATACTTGGCATTCCGCCTTTTTTTCTGTCAAACACGGTTATTTGTACCGAGGAAAAATACCCGCGATACGCAGAACAACAACTGCTTTAGCGAGGAGGGGGAGGAAATCCACGCGGGGACGAGTGCGTGCCGGCGGCAGCGGGGCAGCAGAGCCGTAGTAAGGTGAGTGCGCTCCCGGATAGTTTCTTTGTTGTGCGCTGAAACTTTCGTGCCGCGGCAGCTGCTTCGCTTCGTGTGTGCCTGAAGTTTTGGGATATTTGACATATTTCGCATTTTCCCCGCGGCTCGCTTCGCTGAATCGGAGGCTCCCGCGTTGAGCAGTGAGTTTCCCCCTTTTTCTCCTTTTCAATGTGCTCCGCTGCTCGCTGCTGTGTTTCGCCGTGACTTTTCCGGGCGTCTCTCGGACTTAGTTTGGAGTTTGTTGAGGTATTATTAGCTCGCAAGCTAACCGACTTAGCATGCCAGCTCGAGTGTGTTATCGGCGGCTTGTCTGTAAAATATCCACTCGAGTATAGAAAACAGCACCGCCTCTTCCACTTTAACGTGTTTTACGGCGCTTTAACAACAGATAAACCTAGTTTTTTTTCTTCCACACTTTGAATCAAAGGCAGATTTTTTGCCAACTCACAGTTGGCTAAACGGCTTCAAACCGCTGAGTGAGATTTCGGGTTTTTTTTCCTTCTCCCTCTTCGCGAGCCTTGACGTTACATGCTAGCAGAGAGGAATCCTTTTGGTGTTGTTATAAAAGTGTCACTAACATGTGAGACTGGTCTTACGGGTTCAGCAGAAGACGGAGGAGGAAAGAAACACCTTTTGTTCGTCTCCAGCACACATATCCCGACTGAGTTATCCAACTGCTGTGAGATTTGATCTTTAGACTTCCTACGAAGAGCTTAAAGTCGGATTGATGTGCTGTCTTAAACCTGCTAGAGTTTGTTGTTGTAGTTGTTGTAGTAGTAGTAGTAGTAGTCGTCAGCTGAGGTGGCCATGTTAATCTGAAAGTACTGTGATGAGATCTAGCTCTGTTAATCATAATGTCCCTGCTCCCATTGGAGCAGGGGGCAGGCCGTGATGTGCATGTCTCTTGTCAATGTTAGCTGAGCTCATAGCTTTATTTAGCTCAATGCTCTGGCTTCTCTGCACTAAATATCTGACCTTTTGGCCACTGGGAGTTATATTGAAACTGACAGGGGCCACATATGCCTTAAGTGCATACTGTCCTAACTTTGCATCACCACGACTTTGGTAAACTGTAGCTGTGATGCCCTCAGTTAGCCAAAGTAACGCTTCCATACAATCAGTCCTGATGTATGCACTCCCTGGTCATGTTGTTACGACACTTATATATTTCAACCCTTTTTTTTGGCTTTGCTTCCTTATTCATTTAACTTATATGTGCGTGTGTACAATTTTGCTCTGACCTTATTTACATGCAGACAAGTATTGAAGTGGCTTTTTGCTTACATTGTCATTGGGGTGACACAATATTGAAATTACCATCTAGCATTGTTAATACAGCAAATACGGGTGTATTTAATGTTGAATAACCCAATCTATATTCCTTTTTTTTGTGCCAATAAGCCATTACAGAAATGTACCGTATGTAATCCCATTTATGAGGGGTTTCCAAAGTGTGTGACCCCCTAGAATTGAACAATTGAATACCTATGACCAATCACCACAGGTTATGGCCTTGTGCTGCATTCTAGTCAAAGTCGGAGGTCGGGATTTTTCCATTTTTATTTTCACCTCCAAGCTTTCCAGGTGCACCACCTAAACAAAATCATGGCTGACTGTGACAAACTGATGTTTTTTTGGCTAGCGTGCATATAATTGAACTCTAAGCAGTGTGGCCTCCTTGCATATTAACACCATGACGCCATCACTAGAAATTAGAAATTTTACACAGAGGCCAGACCGTGGAATTAAAACTTCCGGGTATGCCACGTAATGCAATTGGGCACAAAAGACGTTTTTCCATAAACTTGCATTGAGAAAGGGACGCCTATAAATCAGAAGATAATTAAATAAAAGCGAGTGCACTTGCTCTATGGGCTCTGGGGCGTAGAGGATTGCCGGAAGTTTTGGTCATTTGATCAGAATCTTACACTTGGAAGTAAAACTTGTTTTGCTTCTTTGCTTTTAAGTGGCGTTCCATTGTACTTTTTTCAGTAGGAGGTTGGAATATTTCGAGTTCCAAGTTGTCTGGAACACATGAGCTTTGAGTAGTTAAGTGGGATGTTTCTTTCCATCTTTCATTTGAAAGCCTTTGTAGGCCTGAGTAGGTGAGAATACAAAGGATTTCACAAGAACAAATGGCAAAGATTTGTTCGAAGCCCGAAAATATAAAATAATTTAATCTTCTTGTGACCCCCCCCCCTCAGATTAATCACCCACAGGTTGGGAACTTCTGTTGCATTGTGGATTATACCCGAAACATCTTCCCTGTCACTGACTTCTCACAGATTAAAACTTTCAAGTCCCCTTGAATATCACAATGTTGCTTCAGCCATTGCTCTCTCCTGACCATCTCACAAGGGCCTGTCTGATCGTTATGGCAACAGCACAGCCCCTTCAGCAGTGATTCAAACTGGGAAGGCCCTGTGCAGAGTATCCAATAAGCCCACCACAGCAGGGGAAGCTCTTGCGACCACACTGATCCTCTGTGGTTCTTCTGTGGCAGGGACCATGTTAGCCACACTCTGGAAAACATTACACCAAGCGGCATTCATGTTGCATATGTGTGCATGTGTTTGAGGAGACTTGGAGCATCTTCAACAATAACAGAAGAATGTGTAATTTCCTCATGTGGCCTTAGGTTGCAGGCTTCTGGGAAGTTCATATGGCTCAAGTACTGCCTTTTTAAAGTAGTTTTGTCTAGGTTGGGTAGTGAAAGGAAAATTACTATCTGGTCTTGCCATCACTAACTGGTATAACAGCAATAACTCAACCAACTGGTAGTGTCTTCATTGACCTTGGCAAGTGTCTTTGTAAATTACAAGCTCTTAATGTTTTGCCATTTTGCTTGTCAGGTCTTTATCCCCCAGATGCCAAGACCTATTAATATAACCTGTGTACATGGAAGCTGTAAACAATTTTAGATGAATCTGATCTCTCACTCTTGGTCCAGTGTGGAGATATTTGGAGTCCAGGGAATCTGTCGCAGCCACAAAGTTAATCCTGGTCCCGTCTGTCTGTCGCAATTTGTTTGATTGAATAAAGTGTGTGACCACTTTTTTGAATTTCTGGACCTGCCTATGGTTGGGCCTCATTCAAAACTCACAGGGTTCAATTCATTTTGGCGAGCATGTAGAAATTAAGAACTAGGGATGCATAGATCTGAGTTGTTTTTGTCTCGATACGGATGGCTATACCTGGGCTTTGGTTATCGGCTGATACCATTGTGTTGAAGGGACTTGGCTCATTCTTTTATGTGTGTAAGGCAACATAAGGCTTGACCTAAACATTGCTTTCTTAACTCTGTCAAACAAAATTATAATAAATACATCCAAAGATATACATTTATTGAATTGGTATTTATTATTAAACTAATAAATCATACAACAGCAACCTGTTAAAAAAATCTTCAAAATGAATAGGACTTACAAATCTAGTGTCAACCTTTTTAATGCAGCAACTAATTGGTCAAAACTTAAACAAATTCCAGTACAAACATAGAATTGAAGTTCTAGATTGGCCCCATTGTCGTCTTATGTTTGCTTTTTAATATGTAATTTGCATGGTTATATACTAGGGCTGAAAATAACTATCATTTTCTTTATTGATTCATCTGCTAATTATTTTCTCAATTAATTGTTTTGTCTATAAAGTGCCTGAAAATAGTAAATAACTGGCTGCTATAATTTCCCAGAGCCTGAGGTGGCATCTTCAAAGTCTTTGTTTTATCTGGTGAGATAAAAGAAAGGCAGCAAATCCTCACATTTGAGAAGCTAGAAATAGAATTATTGTTTTTGCCTATTGACAAATGGATAAATCAACTAATAAATTCATTGTTTAGGCCCTATTCTTCTTTCACACAGTGGCATATTTATATATTCAGACACCTGAGAGTTAGGCTCTAATACGCCAGGCTCTAAATTTTACCTCAATTTTGTTTTTATCAAACTTAATTTAATAACTTCATCACTTGTGTTGTTCAGTGCTGATGCCACATTCATTCAGTTCCATGCTCTGTGCTGCTTCTCTACTTCTCACTCCAAAACAACATACTTTTAAAAGATGTCCAGTCAGGAGTTTCAGTTTGAAAACAGACGTAACTGTATTTGTATGTATGTTGACTACAAAATGCTTGAAACGGTCATTGAATTTAAGATCAATGGGTTTTCATGTGGATAACAAAGTTTTTTAAAAAAAGAAAAAATGATTTCCAGGCTGCTATTGTTGTAGGCAGAAGTATGTGCTGTTGAGAGTGGATTTTTGTATTTTCCCACCAAAGATCTTTGGTGGGTTGAAGATACAAAAAAAAATTGTAACCACAACAATGAATGTATGTTTATTATTTCTTGTTCACAGACTATACACTTTGAGGTTTGTGTGTTGCTGTAGTAGATGATTTAAAGCTGAACTCTATGTTTTCAAAACATCCAGAAGACAGCTGCATTAATTTCTTTAATCCTTGCTGATTGCGATGCCTGTTTTCTATATTCATCAGCTATCAAAACAAATACTGCTCTCTGCTCTCTCATTGTGGAACATATTTTGGTGTAATGCCTTTTTAATGTGTTTAAAACCTGGATTCAGGGCAAGCACAGAGAGTGTTACCCAAAATAGTGTTACATTTAACAAATTAATCAGCAAGACAGGGTTATAAAAGAACAAAATAACATACTGAAGGTCTTTTTTTAGATCAAAAGTGAATCATTTGTGCAAATAAATCATCCACACCAAATCTAAAATCTTTCCATTTCGCATTGTATATTACATACATACATACATACATACATACATACATACATACATACATACATACATACATACACTAAGAATAACTGTCACGTGCACATATAAGACCCATTTTACAGGGGCCCTGTTTTTTAAAAGTGTAAAAAAGAAACATTAAAACATTGCTTACTTTGGCAACTAGCTACAGCTAAAATCTGCCAGCCACAGTTCAACATTCACCGAATAAACGTGAAGGCTCCTTTTGTCTACCTTGTGTGAAATCAAAGAACCGTTGTTTTAAAAACTACTATTAATTTTGAGTGATGAATCGGCCTGCTATTTTCATTGTCAACTGCATGCCACGGGAGAACGGAAAGTTTGACAGGCGTAGCAACAGTAATTAAGAGGATGTGATATCTTTAGAAAATGTCTTGTCCTATATGTTCTAGGTTTGTTGTGGTCAGGAGCCGTCATCATTGCGTCGGAGTGGAGTTGCCGTGGCAGCCCTGACGGGGCGCAGGAGGACGGCGGCGGCGATGGAGAAGGAGTGGCAGATGGGGCGGACCGTGGGTTGGATGGCGACCCCGAGGGAGTTTGGAGTCCAGACATTGAGCAGAGCTTTCACGAAGCTCTGGCCATCTACCCTCCCTGCGGCAGGAGAAAGATCATACTTTCTGACGAGGGGAAGATGTATGGTGAGGAACAGGACATTTCTGACCTGACATAATGATTATCATCCATCCAGCCATCATATCCACCTTTTTGTTTATGGTGATCTTTAAAATTACAACATATAGATCAACTTTTGCAGCAGTATCAGTAGTGAATGATGCTTCCAATCTACAGCATGTAAAGCCACTTACCATTGTAAACAAAACATTGTTTACACTTAAGTACAGTGGATTTTAAATTGGGAAGTAGAATTGCTGCAGATACAATGGACGATTTAAGTTGAGATTTTTAGTTATTGTTTTTAATGTTTCACTTTTTCTTTCACATGTAAATAATTTGTTTGGCTAACAGTTTAAAATTCTTCTTGTTTAAATTTGTATAAGGCTCATGAGTTTAGTGAAGTCAGCAAAAAAGAGAGAAAATATAACTTTTAGAGATGCCCCGATCACGTTTCTTCTCTCCTGTCGATACAAATTGCCAATCACAGATGAACCATTTCAGCCTATTCAGATTGTTTCTGATGGTGTTTTGTTATAGCAGCTGGTACACAAGGCTCCAGACAATTTTTTTTTCACCAAGGTCCAAAAATATATTTCCAATTGCCCTGAAGTCTATGTAAACTGTAAAAAATGTAAAATGTTTTACTTGTTATTTGCATAACAACAAATAATTCAAATGATTAGGAAATAAAAGATTGTATTTTTATTGTTTAAAATAACTCTTGGCATTAGTACTTAGTATAAGTTGCTTCGAGCTCGTGTTTTGAAGTTAAACAGGTCATGATTCACTCTTTAATATCTCTACATTGCTGTGAAAAAAATCTTCAAAAAACTGTAATTATTCAAGTTTTTCACCAAAAACTACATTTTACAAGATTGCATTTGTACACATCATGATAACATTAGTATTAAGTTTTGCCCAACTCTCATTTTTTACTGGATTGAGCATTAATGCATCCTAATTTAACTGAATGGAACCTCTGTATGTTAGCTGTTAGCTCTTAGCTCTTAGCTGTTAGCTGTTAGCTCTGGTGCAGCCAAAGTTACAAGCTCTCCTCCTGCCGATTCTAACGCAGATTTGTTGATCAATGTAGCATTATAAGGGATCGTCAACTAGAAAGCATCAATGTCAATCTCCCGATCAGATATTTTTGGTTACTGAATATCGGCCAAAAACAATCGGCAGTAAAACTTAATTTCACATTTTCTTCGCCTGAAATGGTTTGGTTTTCCAAGGATGTCCCTCAAAAGCCAGTGTTCCACTGTGAACATTTGGAAACCCAAAGGCTTCTTGATCATTCTTGTCCTCTTAGTTTTTGCTCAGGTGATCTGCCTGCAGGTACTTTTGGAGATGGCTGTTTAGCTTGAGGTCAAAGGTCATCTGGCACTGATAGGATCAAAGTTTAGAGCAGGTTGAAATTCGGGTAAGAATATGAAGAAGTTGCTTCATCGCTAATTCCTCTGGTCACTAATGGCTTCAAGACTAATTTGTATTGGTCTATTGGGTCACATAAACAGTATGGTAAAACCATTACATACTTGTTATGGGGTTAGGATCTGTTCAGGACGCTGCCTGCGACTACAGCGTTGATGTATTTGAGTTTCTTCCTACCTTATAGAAGGCTTTGGCTAGCGTCCAACATTCCTAGCTTTTTTGGCTGAGTGTTGGCATGTTGCCTGTAGCAGCCTGTGTCATGCATTTGTGTGAGTGTGTGTGTTGTGAGGTTAGAAAGATATGTGATCCCATGCGACAGAAAGGGAAAGTTTGTTTCAACGTTGCAGCAGCATTTTCTCCTTTTGTGGAAGTGTGGGCTTGCTGTGTTGACCACCCCCACTTCCATCTAAATAAACAAGGATAGTCCCAGTGGTACACGCATTCACACGTTGGAAAGCTACACTGAGATTGAACATAATACTCACGCTTACATTAACCCTGTAGTCTCTCATTTTCAAACCAGCCCCAAACTTTTGATTCACTGCCTATTAATAACAACTGTGACGACTTTGAATCCCCCATTTTTGTTTTAAAACTTTGCATAACTTGTGAAATTTTAAAACTAAATACAAAAAATATCTATTTATTTACAGGTAATAACATTTTTATGAATTTAAACTTCTTCACTTGTCACATTATGGTGTGATATTTTATCAGAAATTCAGTCTGTGCTTCTCCACCCATATCATGATCACCTATCCTTAAATATACCCCATCCTACATCATAAAACCCTCCAATAGGTCAAGCGGAGTACAAAACAGAAATTTGTTAGTTACTGTATCCTATAAATTAACTTTTTTTATTCTTGTATGTGCCCATTAGTAGTGTGACTGGTATAGAAGATAATGTCACTATGTCCTAAATAGTCAGATAACCAGTGCATATTTAATATATTAATGAACTGAAGTCCCTTTTGAAACATGAAGTCAACTGGCTTGTCAACTTGGCAGAGAATTTATGGATTACAGTTCATGTCTAAAAGTAACTCAAGTAGATATGGATATAGCAGTCAAGCTGCCAGAACCATTTACTGCTTATTTCCCCTAACTCAAGTTGAAAAAATTGGATCACTTAGCGCAGCTGTTAAAACCAGGAAAATATGACACTTAAACTAATATACCAGTTTTATAATATTTAAAATCCCAGACTCTACTTGCAGTTGTACCCAAATATCAGTTTTACTTCGATGTAAGAATACATGTACCTCCCTCTGCTAAACTAGGCCAGTTGTATTTGAGTCCCAGTCGCTGTGCGCTCAGTGATTCGCAGCTACCATGATGTCACCCTGGATTATGGTGTCAAGCATGTATTCCAATATTAGGATGATCAGCAGACAGATCACCATCTCAGTAGATTTCACTCACAGAATGACACCGATGAAATAAAGGGTGCTATTATTATTATAGCATCATGGTGATGTTATTTTTTAAATTGCACAATGTATTTTGGAGCCTGTATCTATCAAACCTAAGAATGAACTTTTAAGATAGCCAATTTGGTATTAAAGAGGTTCTACACAGAATGTGAAGAATAAGACATATTTATCAAGCAGCGTATTGCTACTTGCAGCAAAGAGTAAGAGTAACATGCCATATTGTTGTAATACTTACACTTTACTGAGTGGGACATATTTTGGGGGTAAAAGCAAATGTTAAATCCTTAATGTCTTCAGTAGCAATTAATAGGTGAAATCAACAACAATCAAATTTATTTAGAATATGTACAAAATGGAGATTAAATAACTGGAAATTTGTTGTAATGGAAACAATCTAAAAGCCATTCTGAATTATTCATATTGCCATAGCTAATTAATTATTCATCACGACCAATGACCTTGTGTACAATTCCTCCAAAATATGTCTCTCTCTCAAATTTTATAGTCCAAAGAAATTTGATAAATAGCTTTCATTCTTAAATTTCTGATGGGAGTAAAAGTTTGAATATAGGCCCTGGTGAACAAAGCTTAAGGCTTACTAAATCAAATCTGCTTTAGGATGTGGTTGAATTTCTTTGGGGCCAGTGCCCATTTATAGTTGGGACTAACTCAAGTTGGGTAAGTTTGGCAGTTATTCCCTCCTATTTTTAATTGTGTAGCCCCATTGAAATAATTACCAAATAAAGTTAGATTCAAGTTTGTTTAGTTTTGGTTAAATTCCTCTCTTTATCTCCCTTTTTTGATGAAAATGTAATTCCTAATTTCATCTAAGAAAAGAAAATGGGAAAACAATTATTTATGGAGGGATATACCGATATCGTCCGGCAGTGATTTAAATAGTTGGAGGGGTTACTGTGACAATGGGGTCAATTTATTCAATTAATTTCTACATAATAAATATATATATATATATATATATATATATATATATATATATATATATATATATATATATATATATATATATATATACTGACATTTCTATTCCTGTTAAAGTTCCTGTAAATTTGTTGCTGTAATTTGAATTTTAATTCCTGTTAATTTTGAATTGTGTGATTTATTATTTTAATAATAAATAACAATTTGCTAGATTTATGTATCTATTTATTACATGTTGTTTTAAGTTAAGAAAGCAATGTTTAAGTCAAAACTAGTATTGCCTTACACATAAAAGAATGATCTCAGTCCACACAGCGAGGTGTACATCTTATTAAAGGAACAGTGTGAGATTTAGTTGCAACAACATTAGGATTTTATTACTGCAAGGAGCTACTCTTATCAATACGTTTTTTTCATGACTAAATTATTTTCTTAACATATATAGAATTTTGAAAACATATTTTAAATATAACTAAATAGTTTCCAGAGCAGCAACAGTAGTGCTTACAACAGCAAAGTCAATATATATTAATATTTCACTGGAAACAAATCTGAAATGTCAATAAAATATATAACATTCTTGAGTGAAGTGTATAAATGATAATAATCAATAATGAAGAACACAGACATCACATAGTATCAGTCATTCCTTCTGTCCTCCTGTCTGCTTTGTCTCAGCCAGCAAAGAAGTTTACAAGAACAAAGTAAGATAAATAGACTAAAGACAGACAGCTTCTGGTAAAAAAATAAAAAAGCTTTTGGCCGATCGTGCATGCTGCGCTTGTGTAAACATAGCGGCGGTGGATTGTAGACGGCGAACAGAGTAGATTGAAGTAGGTTTCACTTTTGTTTACATGTCATGCTTGTTAAACAGTTTTATTGATAAAGTATTGTCTATTTACTTGTTTATGTTTTATTGCAGTGACAATAATTGCCGTCAACTCGAGTAATCTTCACTTCATCTGGTTTACTTCACCACCGCATGCACCGCCAATGCTTGCTTTAACATGATATTAAATTATACCGAAACATTAAAAAGTACGACTAAAAAAACATCGCACGTTTAATACCGAGTTTCGGTAGCCAGCTACCTCAAGGTAAAGCAAAAACGCAAACCGCACTTGCCAGAGCCAGTGTCCGTTCTGGGCTGCTGTAGAAACATGGCGGACTCTGTAGAAGAGGATCCGCTTCCTATGTAGATATAAATGGCTTTTTCGAAGCTAAATAAAACATAACCATTCATAGTTTCCGTTTTCATTACACACTAATGAAAACATAGTTTTATATTCCAATAAATTAAATAAACACTGCAACAGATCGGTACTCAACCCACGTATCTGTATCGGGGCGGAAATAACTGGATTGGTGCGTCCCTAGACGTATGTGGCAGAGGGAGGAAACGGAGAGATAAATCTACATGTTGAAGACTTTTTGAACGAGCATAGTTGCAATGCATTATGTTTCCTAACTGATCTTCCAATGTGCCTTTTCTGTTTTCGTGTCAAGGTGTAAATAACACATAAAAACAAATGGAATGCCGTCTGATGAAAATGTTTTGGCCTTATGTGGTAGGCCGCAGGAAAGCGCATGTGTCCTGTTTTGGGAATTGGAGCAGACTGCCTAGTCTGAGTCAGACCCCTATGTTGATTTTGGGGAATTCTGTATTCTGGTAACGCCAGAGCTGATGTGACTCAGCCCGAGGTGACCTGAGTCCCTACAGCATCGCACCACTTCCCAGAAAGAAGGATAGTGATATGGAGGATGTTGGTGCATTGTGTGATTTTTTTAAAAGATAAAAGCGTTGGAAGTAGTCTGTAAGGCTTCGTTTGGTTATCTTTAGCCTCTCTCTAAATGTGACATCTGCAGCAGGGTGAATAGTGAGTTGTTCACCAGTTACATTTAGAGACCAGCAGATCATCTGGTGTGGGTTGGAGCGGGGGTGGGGGGGGCGGAGAAAGAAAGGACTGATCATGCACTCTGTGGTCACCACATTTGTGATTTGTGAAGCCTGTTAACTACACGAGTAGCCTCACCATCTCTCACTGAAAGTGCATATTCATTAAACTTTTATATTATTCTGGCTTCATTTCAAATAAAATGGGGTGGGAGGGGGCATCTTCATCTTTGTATGCGTCATACAAAAATTGATTTCAGTGCAAAATAAACAACATCAAATTGCACAGTTAAAATCATTACACTGTGACCCCCAGGCTGACAAACGTGACGGTTTCACGGTCCTACCAGGTGTGGTCTGATTGTACTTAAGAAGATTAATGTTGTAAGAAAGAAAAGAAAATGGAGGCTGCATGGTTTGCCGTGTTGCAGTAGACTTGAGATCAAGTGCCGTGTCAGAGCACTTAATCACGTCGTCATTGCCTCTTCGGGTCATTTCTGTTTCAGTGAACAAATGAGATTGGTTGCACCAGCGGTTAGAGTGATGTAATTTAAAACACGAAGGCCCATTTTGTGGACATACCACAGACAAAAGCTACATTGCACAATGTCGGAGCAAAATTTAGACTTGGACTCTGTTAGACATTTTTAGACCATCATAAATAGTTTTAGGGCCCTGGATGCCCAAGACGTATCATGTAACCGAGAGATAATTGGGTGTCTGGTCAAAAACCATGTTTGTTTTTTTCTTCTTCTCATCTTTATGAAAAACGTTGAACCTCTTATTTACTCAAGCTGTACAGTTTGACTATATCGGCTGAAGTAAAATAAACCTTTGAAAACGGATTACCTTTCCTTGCAGAGTATACCAGCCCCATCAGTGTCTTACTTTCTGATATCAAGCACATATTTTATTTTGTGTAACCAAGATGCTATGATGACAGAAAATGTTTCTGTGTGTTTTTAAGTGCTCCACTCTGATTTGTATTCTTTTACTTTCTCAATTTTAGGTCGAAATGAGCTGATAGCTCGCTATATCAAGCTACGAACAGGGAAGACGCGCACACGCAAACAGGTACGCACAGCCGCTATGTAGGACCACAGTGTTTACATGTGTTTTCAGGATTCGTGTGCATGTCTCCTTAAGTGTTTTTTATTTTATTTTGTTGTAAATTACCCATTCACCTTTTTTTTTTTTTTTTTAAATTGATAATTAATGGTTATTTAAAATGTGAATGTGTGTTTTTTTTCATGGGGGTAACCCTGCTTTCATAGGTGTCTAGTCACATTCAGGTTCTGGCACGTAAGAGGGTACGAGAATACCAGACCAGCATCAAGGTGGGTGCCCACTGAATCAACTCTCCCTTCCCTCTGTAGTCACATCCCCTCTTCTTTTTCCTTTCCTTTTTCCTCCCATCCTCTGTCCTTCGTCCTGTCTTTCGTCAGGTCTCTAGTCACCTGCAAGTCTTGGCCAAGAGAAAGTCGCGTGAGATTCAGTCTAAGCTCAAGGTACACACGCTCACTGACTTTATCATGCTAGCCGCTTCGCTCCGCATGTGACCCAAATCCAACCTAACGTAAACATTAAATCACCATAGAAGTCTTTGTCAGAGCTTATGGCAGATTCATGCTTCTCTGCTGAAGTCTTACTGTACATACTACGAAGGAAGGAACATTTTAATGAGAAAGCATGACGTATGCATTTAGTGTAGTCGCGATATCAGGATTCTTATATAGGTATCTAAGGCAGGACCACTGGAACGACTTGATGAAGTATAAATCAAGTTTGCAGAACGTTAGGTGCATGATTTGTAATGCCACCACGAGGGCACTGAGATAGTGTTAGCTGATGGCTGTGGGAACATGGCAGGCTCAGGCTTTGCAAACTTGTTATATTTTCAAACATTGCTTTCTCTCAGTGTTCGATGTCGTCTGGCGTTGCTCAGTGCAAAAGAGAGATTTGTTGGAAGGCATCAGTGTATCATAATTTGTGGAAAAGAGATCATTTTTGTTATAATGCATGGCATTCATGTTTACTTAGTGCTGGCAAATGCTTAGTTTACTTAGTTTAGGAGGCTTGTGGCTATAGACAGATAATTATATTAGATTCAATAGCCGGCTCGGTTGACCTAAGCATGTGCATGGCAGTAGTAATATACATAAATGCTTACGTACACACAGACATATAGGGAGTTTTAAATGTGCCCCTCATCTATGTGCACATATTACGAATTTCAAGATTTCTCTTTTTAAATCATTTCTGATCTCCACGTTCTCACTCTAAGACATTTTCCTCAGTCTTTATATCTTTTCCGTTTAAGCGGTTTTCTTGTGGTTTTACTATTCACTGTAATAAACGTTCTTGTGATATAACTTTGCACCAAATGCATTTAACGTGCTGCACTCTAATACACATTTGGAGAACTTGTTAAGATTTCCACGCCAGTATATTTCCTGGTATAAACGGTAGCACTCCGGTTTTACACCGCATAGATTAATAGGATGTAGTTTGTTCTGTCATTGTAAGATACCTTTTTTTTGTGAGTGTGTTTGACCAGGTAGGTCGGAGGTGTAGTCATTTCAAAGATTTGTATGTACTGAGGAAGGTGTTTTCCCTCTTTTCCCAATAGTAAATCTGTGACCTGCTGTTATTTTGAATGTACTGAAGTTAATTAATAACGTGTCTTCTTTGCCGTAGGCCATGAACTTGGTAAGTTTTGATTATACAACTACAATCTTCTGCTTCAGGCTTTGTGCTTTGTGGTTGGCATCACATAACTGCTAGTCCACAATGCAGTTCTATTGCCAAACTCAAAAAAAACCTGCTCAATACTCTTTTTGTTTTTAGTGGCTTTAGTTAAATACTGGTGACGGTCCAGTTAGCTCTCCTAGCCTGCTAGCTTGGTGCGCGTCCTGCTTTGGCATCCCCCTGTATCTGCTTTGCACTCTGTCCTGTCTTCCCTCATAGTTACTGCATCATGCCGAAGTACTCTTTTTAATATGTTGGCTGGCTTGCTGTGTAAACTGGCCTTGAAGGTTTGCTGACTTTGGAACGTTAACCTATATTTTACGCAGTTTTCATCGTGTATTACTTTTTCTTCCTCATTCAGGACCAGGTATCCAAAGACAAAGCATTGCAGACAGTAGCCAATCTCTCATCAGCTCAGATTGTGTCTGCTAGTGTAATGAAACCCCAGACTCCGTTTCCACCACCAGTCAGAGTGAGACACACACACACACACACACAAACAAATACATACATACATACATACATACAGACACACACACATCTGTTCTTTTCTACCTTCTGGGTAAAACTCTGAGTAATACTATCCGTCCCGTTTCCTTTCTTTCCCTTTGTTCAGTTTTGGCCCGGCCCTATGCCAGGACAGCCTGGACATTCTCAGGAGTAAGTGGCAGATTAGTTTGTTTGGTTTGTTAAAATATCAGTACGTCTTGTGCTTTTGCTCGGACAGTTGCTCATTTTTGTTGTTCCTCCGCTTCCTTTTTTGCAGCATCAAGCCCTTTGCACAGCCACCATACACTACACTACCAGCCCCTGTCCCTCCACCTATCAGTAAGTGAACACAAACTCACTGATTGGAGTAAATGTCCATGATTATTGGTATGTTAATTGTTCTTTTCTGGTCTAAATGTTTGGCAGGCTATGAGCCTCTGCCTCCTCCACGACCTGCAGCTATAGCAGCTCCTGTATGGCAAGACAGAACCATCGCCTCAGCAAAACTACGGCTCCTGGAGTACTCTGCTTTTATGGAGATCCAGAGAGACAGGGAGACGGTACAGCCATTTATAGAATACAACGATCTATATATATGTGCCAAAACTATGTCTCTTCTCTATTATCACTTCTCCTTTCTTCCCTACAGTATAAACACCTTTTCGTACTCATTGGCCCATCAAACCCCGGCTACAGTGACCCCGTATTGGAGTCCATAGATGTGAGGCAGATTTACGACAAGTTCTCTGAGAAGAAAGGAGGCCTGAAGGAGCTATATGAAAAAGGGCCACACAACGCATTCTTCCTCGTCAAGTTCTGGGTCAGTACAGAAAACCAGTTTTCTGCCTGATAAGATCATTTTTAATAGCCGAGAACTTTGCAAGGCATGCTGCAGGACAGAGAGTCATTGATTTTTATGGATGATCACAAGAGATCATTTGGGAATTGTATAACTTTGACACTAACATACATTTTAGTTTTTACATTAGATTGTATAAGATATATAATACCATATACCAAATAGATAGTTGGTTTAACTTGGTGTTCTACATTACGCAACTCAGTTTACAATCTCAGGTTATAACCTGCTGCACCACACGGGGGAAGCAAAGCCAATGTGTCGCTGGTCGTTGCTTTGTGAAGCAGCATTTCACTCAAACCTGTGGAGTTTTCTTGGAAACAAAAACTACTTTTGTTTACATTGACTGTTATTCACAAAAAAACACAAATGGTGGCTATATTTCCTTCCTGACCCAGATATGTGCTGGAATAGACGCACAGAAGATGGGTGTATTTCTTTTTGGTATTTGGCTACTTCTGGTTTTTCCCCTCTCTTTTGACACTTCCTCTCTGTCCGTCTTTTTGTGCTCGTTCCAGGCCGACCTGAGCAGCGACATCGAGGAGGGCTCTGGTGTGTTCTACGGCGTGAGCAGCCAGTACAGTGGTACAGAAAACATCACCATCAGTGTCTCAACAAAGGTCTGCTCCTTTGGCAAACAGGTGGTCGAGAAGGTCGAGGTAAGAAAAGGAACATCTTTTTTTCTTTTTTTTGTTTTAAGTGCGAATAAAGAATCTCGTATGCACCATATTAATGCGGTTACATTGTGACGTGTATGTGTGGATTCCTCCCATTCAGACAGAATATGCACACATGGAAGGGGGAAAGTATGTGTTCCGCATCAACCGTTCGCCCATGTGTGAATATATGATCAACTTCATCCACAAGCTCAAGCACCTGCCAGAGAAATACATGATGAACAGTGTACTGGAGAACTTCACCATCCTACAGGTGTGTGCGTGTTCTGTGTGTGCATCTCTATTACATTCCACATCTGTAACTCTGGCCTGGTGTTTGTTCGTATGTTTTTATCATTAAATCCTGATCTCCACAACGTCTCTCCTCTCTCCCCTCTTTCTCCTGCTAGGTGGTGTCCAACAGAGAAACTCAGGAGACTCTGCTGTGCATCGCCTTTGTGTTTGAAGTGTCCACCAGTGAACATGGTGCACAGTACCACGTTTATCGACTCGTTAATGACTAGCAGCACGTTGCGTGCATGCAGAGACTCTCCACAGACTTTTTGATACATACGGCATAAACACTATTTCCAGCTCAAACACAGAGAATCAACACTCCTCTACTCTAAATACACACTAGTTTTAACAGACCAACAGTCACACTGTAGTCACACTTTGTATGCATTTCCATCGCTGCAAACTATGCACGCATTTCCTAACATCCCATGACTTAAACACTAAATTTCAAATTCATTTTTTTTTATATAGGTTTTGACCAAAACGTGGCCTAATTATCAGTACGTGTTGTAATGTTATTCAATGTAATTATTCAGTCGAATGCCTGAATAATTACATAATCACCTGGTGAATCTGATTGTGCACAACTCTCAATGTCATTATGGGTGTAAGATTTTTTTCTTTTTTAATAAGAAATTGAATTCATTGACAAGCATATGATAAAAAAAAAAAAAAAAAAAAGAAACCAGCGAAAGAGCCAAACTACACTTAAGTTTAATATGCTACATTCTTCCATCATATACATTATATACAATGACAATCTAGCTGTGGTGCACTAAAAATGGATATTCTCTTCTCCAGGGAGTTTTCCAAGCATATGAATTTACATCATAGGTGTGACTGATGTGAGACAAGTTTGAATATAGGGTTGGCAATCAAATCATTTAATCAGTGTTACTCTAACTCTTCCACGATGCCTATTTCTTCTACAGTTTGTACTAGCTCTGTAAGGTAGGATTCGATTGAGCCTTTAATGGCGTATCCTCTATCACTGCTCGGTGTGGAGAATCATTATACTCCAGTTGGTTTAATCAAAACTGTTAGCATCATATGACAGAAATGGTGTGAAAGAGTGTGCCTCTTCCCCAGAATGCAATTCACTACACGTGAAGACGTAAAAGTCGTATATTTATATTTGAAAACACATTGTCAAAGTGTAAAGAGGGCCATCCTTTTAGGTGTATTTGCTGTTCAAAGGTTTCCAGTGGTACAATGTGTGGAGGGGAAGATCATTGTCCCAATGTTAAAGAGGTGTTTTAATTTTGACTCACTCGTTTTTGGAAACAAAATAGTTCCCAGCCAGTTTCAGATTCAGTTCAGCATTTTGAATGAAATAATGATCTTTTACTGTTCATTTACACAATACTGTTTTAGTCTAACTGCGTTGGTTCGCTGCAGTATTTCTACCTCCGCGTGAGTTGGGATAAGAATGTGCTTTGGTTCATAAAGCCTTAACCTGAGGAGCACTGATGTATAGGACGTGTACACTACACTTGTAATGGTACTGTTTATAAGCCAAAACAAGGTAAATAGACTTGTTTTTGTAAAGATGAACTATCTTTCTTTGTATTTTACCAGCACAGCTAGAAGTTTTACTCTAAACATCAGAAATGATGGGTGTTTTGGTTGTATCTTTTTTTGGTGTCTGCAAAATGATGTATGGTACAGACCACACTAAGGTTACCCACAGTGCACTGGGGTACATTTTTGTCTGATAACACTAACAAATTATCCAGCTTACACTTGCTTTTTTTTCTGTTTTGGTCTATGTAATGTTTTTTGTTTCTGGTAAACATTGCTACCAGCATTTTTTATATAGTAAATGTTAATTGACTGTATTACGCCCTCTCCTGGCAGGATTATCTTTTAACTATTATCATGAAAGTAAAAGCCAACTGGTTTTAAAAAAAAAAAAAAGAGAGAAAAAAAAAACATATTCACTGTGTGGTCAGCCAAAATGTTTCTGTTTATTTTTCCCATCGATGTACTCTGGTTGGCTGTGCCCCATCCCTTTTTTGGTCCAGTCTGCTCAGTGAATTAAATCTGTGCCTTCATGCTATACCAATAAAACCACATGGTGTTTGCAGAATCAAGTCTTCATAGTAAAACTTAGCTGCATAAGAGAGGAAATCATCCTTAAAACATCTAAATATCATTTAAAACTGTTATTACCCAAGTAAGGTAAAATTCCATATTCGTCAAAGACTCGCGTATCGAACTGTCGAGTAATAAAAGTTGGCATTGAATGTTTGGTCATATTCCTAGTATTGGAGGAAGAAAATAAGAGATTTTTTAAATGCATCCTAATTTTTGTTTAGGTAAAGCTTTAGTTTTAGTACAAGAAGTAACACCTGATTCAATTGGTGTATTTGTTAAAGGGATTTCTTCAAAAGAATTTGGGGGGGGAAAGTATTTTCGTCTCTGTATGAAGACGTAGGTATCGTTAAGGCACCGCTATCCAGCCCTAGTCATAATGGACATTTTCTACAGAAGACATTTTGATTTGTCTCTGTAGAGAAAAAGCACAGGTGTAAAAAATGAAAATGAATGATTGCTGACATCCATTTAGCTGCATTTGTTTCAAAGTCCTCACCTGAGTTCCTTTTTTATTTACCATAAGTCAAAATAGCTGCCGTGAAAATACGTATACCTATATCTAAGGCATTTGCCCACTTTCAGTCTTCAGAATTTAGACATGTTTAAAAAAATTAAAACTCACTTTTGTCGTCTCAGATTAATTACTCTTACTGACATACACTCAAAAGTATCACGTCATATAGGTTGCAATTCTCATTTGGCCCGCTAGATGGTGCTGTCGCCTCAATTAAAAAGCCCACTGTAGAAGTTCAGTTAAGATAGTAACATAATCTCATTGGTAATACATTTAGACAACCAAATGCTAATTATGATTTTGATTCCTGAATGTTGAAGAAAAAAAGTACACTGAAAGTTTTTACTGTATGCGTATTTTATACAATATGTGCACCACTAAAAGGAAAATGTACTGATTTGAAAAAGCAAGACGTTCAAACTATGGGCCTCTACTAATACATACTATATATATATATATATATATATATATATATATATATATATATATACGCAACAGAATATGGCTTCTGGAGGGCAACGGTTGACATTTATCAACAAAGCCTCTGCAATTTCTTCAGTCCAGATCACAATAAATGTACCTCCAGACATACACAATTTAATATGTGGTGCACATACTCCCTATTTATGCCTCCTGAATGATAACCTATACACTGTACTTTCAATCCATTTGTAAGATCAAACTTTTTCAGGATCTTTCAAAATTATTTGTAATAAATTGCACAATGTATATGTGTTGGCAACCCTCCAAGGCATATATGACTAAGTGATAAGAGTACCTTTTTTTTTTTACAGTCTAATACTCACCGGCGACTTTATTAGGCACACCTGTTCAATTGCTTGTTAACACAAATAAGATAAGATAATCTTTTATTAGTCCCGCAGTAGGGAAATGTACAGGATTCCAGCAGCATAGGCTATAGTGCAAACAGAGACATAGTAAAAAAAAAAAAAAAAACAGATCAAAACAAGTATTATAAATAAGCAATAAAAAAAAAAAACAGTAAAGAATCCACAATAACTGAAATATTATATGTACAGACAGAATAGCTTATTGCACAGTTTTTAAGTGTTTTGTGGTAGCAGAGCTGGTTGTGCAGCCTGACAGCAGCAGGAAGGAAGGACCTGGTACTTCTCCTTCACGAATCAGCCAATCACATGGCAGCAACTCGATGCATTTAGGCATCTAGACGTGGTGAAGACGACTTGCTGAAGTTCAAACCGAGCATCAGAATGTGGAATAAAGAGGATTTATGTGACTTTGAACGTGGCATGGTTGTTGGTGCCAGACTGGCTGGTCTTGAGTATTTAAAAAACTGCTGATCTACTGGGATTTTCACACACAGCCATCTCTAGGGTTTACAGAGAATGGCCCGAAAAAGAGAAATATCCAGTGAGTGGCAGTTGTGTGGACGAAAATGCCCCTTTGAGGTCAGAGGTCAGAGGAGAATAGGCAGAGTGGTTCGAGATGATAGAAAGGCAACAGCAACTCAAATAACCACTCGTTACAACTAAGGTACGCAGAATACTCAGAATCTCTGAACGCACAAGCAGATGGGCTCCAGCAGCAGAAGACCACACCGGGGGCCACTCCTGTAAGAACAGGAAACTGAGGCTACAATTCGCACAGGCTCACCAAAATTGGACAATAGAAGATTGGAAAAACATTGCCTTGTCTGATGAGTCTCGATTTAAGCTGCGACATTCAGATGGTATGGGTCAGAATTTGGCGTAAACAGCATGAAAGCATGGATCCATCCTGCCTTGTATCAACGGTTCAGGCTGGTGGTGGTGGTGTAATGGTGTGGGGGATATTCTCTTGGCACACTTTGAGCCCCTTAGTACCAATTGAGCATGGTTTAAACGCCACGGCCTACCTGAGTATTGTTGCTGACCATGTCTTTCCCTTTATGACCACAGTGTACCATCTTCTGATGGCTACTTCCAGCAGGATAATGCACCATATCACAAAGCTCCAATCATCTCAAACTGTCTTCTTGAACATGACAATGAGTTCACTGTACTGCAATGGCCTCCACAGTCACCAGATCTCAATCCAATAGAGCACCTTTGGTATGTGGTTGAACGGGAGATTTGCATCATGGATGTGCAGTTCTGAAGGTAAAAGGGGGTCCAATCTCGTACTAGCAAGGTGTACCTAATATAGTGGCCGGTGAGTGTATATCCAAGCGACAAAGCTGTGGGGACAATGTTAACTCTATGTGCTTGGGATTTGAAGTGTTTTCAACACAGACAGAACTATATTTTCTTAACATGAATGAAATGATGGTAAAGCTTTAGAATAGCATTTGGCTTTACACAGATGTACCGTAACTGTGAAGCTGTCAGTGTGAACCCATTGGCTATACAACTGTTCACTTCCAGTATTCCTCACACTCACTTTTGTGGTTCTTCTTTTGGCAGACATTAATCACTGAGATCTGTCTGCAGTAATGTTCAAACAGTCCTCAGGCTGGGTGTGGTAATAACCGCATAAGCCTCCCAATATCGCAGCAGTACATGACTATAGCTATTTGAGTGGTTGCTCATGGCTGTATTTCACCTGAAGTCAGTGAATGACGCAGCCACGGATGAGCACTAATAGAGGTGTCGTGACATGTATTACTCACTTTCAAATGTGATAAATCTGGCTTACAAACTATAAACTGCATGGGTATTGTCTTTTTTTCTTTCAAAAAATACTGCTCTGTCCTGAGCCTCTAATCTTAGCCGTTCGGAGGCATTCACATTATCAGTGTATCAATCACGTGTTCTTTGTTCTTTCTTCTTCCCTCAGATAAAGACTCTGGTATATGGAGTAAATGCATCCACGTCAGCTTACGCTGTCATAAACACACATCCCAGGTGCATTAAACACATGATATTTATTACTTTGGCAGCGGTGAGCCGAAGGGTGTGGTGGGAAAGTGTCAACTGCAGAAACTGAGCCGAATCAATCCGGTTACACAGAGAGCATAATGACTTGTCTCCTTTTCCCCCTCTCTCTCTCTTCTCCTTGGCTTTCCTTCACCTCGTCCAGCACTTCTTAAATAACTATTAACTGAATACTGATCATCAAACCAGAGACCCCGCATGCATGTGAGGCAGTGTCCATTATGGGAATAAATACATTTAATTCTACATTTAAGAATCAGCTAAGTAAGTTACCATGGTAGATTTATAGGTAAAACAACACACACAGGGGTGGACACATTAAAAGCAACCACTTCTTACTTTTTAGCTACCGCTTGAAGCAACAAGTCATCAAAAACATGAGTTTACATGAGTAAAGTATTATCATCAAAAAGTTTTTTAGTAAACCTATCAAAAGTAAAACCACTCATTATGCAGAATAGCGTGTTAAAAAGGACAGTATACCAACCAAATTGATTTATTACAATTTGGAAACACAAAATGTGTCCCTATTAAAGAGCTATAATTAATCTATAAGACCGTAATAAGGTATTTAATACATATTAATTGTAAACTCTTTATAAAGTGTGCCTTGTTAGAAAGTTATGTATGTAACATTTTGATCAGACAAGTCCGATAAATGTTAAGGAGTAAAATGTTCAGAATGTAAATGTAATGCATACAGGTAGTGGAGTAGAAGTGGACCATAAAGTAACTTAAAACAGACACTCAAGTAACAGTGGTGGAGGAAGTCTTCACATCCATAAAAGTAGTACATAAAAGTAGCAATGCTGCAATACATAAATACTCTATTTCAAGTAAAAGTCCTAAATCATATTGTATGTTATGTTTTTTATGTAAAATCTTCACGTGTAAAGTCTTAACAATGGCTTTCAATGTAGTGGAATAAAAAGTACAATATTTCACTTTGAAATGTTGTGGGGTAGAAATAGAAAGTACCTTAAAATGTAGCACAAGTACCTCAAATAAGTAAAGTACTTTCCGATGCCAGTTATGATGGTTGAAAATGGACTATTTCTTTCAGCTTTTGCTATTTCGTTCAACTGCACATTGTCTATTGTCATATGTCTATGCTGTATATATCTTTACTGTGTAGTCTGTAGTGACAGATAGGAGGCACAGAGAGAGAAAAGACATTTCGCTATAACTCTGAAAATGCCCTCCCATCAAACCTGAAAGTATTTATTCTTATGCACTTCTTTTGCACCGCAGTTGCGCAAACACTGCACACTGCACTCGAATGCATGCGTGTATGCCTCAGCCCCTCCCTTCATTCCGCACCGACAGTGAACCCTCGTCGGTCCCACCCGGTCCCACCCGGTCCCACCTCTACAGGGCGCGGTCCCGAGGGTGGAGTTCACCGCCCGCAGCTCCAGGAACATTTAGCCCCACTACGTACGTTGGCTTCCTCTGCCGCACTCCTCGCACCGCCGAGCCGCACGCAGCACGTCTCCTCCGACTCTGCACTTTATTTGGAAAACTGTTTGTTTTTTTGTTTGTTTGTTTTTTTAAACCGAACCTTTTTCTCGGAAACGGGCGCCGTGCTGAGAAGATGATGACTGCGGACCCGCTGCGTTCAGCGATGACAATCAGGGTCGCGGACGACACGTCGCTCGCGCTGCCCTCTGACAGCAAGCTGCACACGGGACCGCGGCGCGTGCTGGATCAAGTGCACACCATCAAGAGGAGCAAGTCCAAACCAGGGAAGAACGGCCCACAGTCGCTCTCACCAACAAGTATGGAAAATTGCTTCATACGGTTCATCATATTGTTTGGAATAACACACAATAATAGGCAACCTCTTTATTTGGACAGCGTTTGTTGACTCTCATGCTTCCTAATAGGATATTAGCGCTTTTGCACGTGTTACCTAATGTAAGGTGATAGCTGTTATTGTGTTTCCTGGGGAATTATACGTCATACCATGCGGCGCACGGGCTCACGCGCAGCCTTCACGCGCGTTTAAGTCTCTCAAAACAACTCTGGTATTTGTCTTTTACGGCAACAGGCGTTGGAACGATCCACCACAAATTGAGAAATGAGATATTTGTATCTTGTAAAATGGGTGCAGGTCCTCCTGATGAGTTGAAATGAAGTAAATGGTTGTTAAATGGAAACACGGGGATATAGCAGTAGATTGTGTTATCCATAAAGTAGGTCACGCTGTGTTCATGTTATTTTACTAATTCACTGACAACGCTTTAAGTGATTCCGACGTTTATGGTGCGCACGATAAGGACACCTGCGGCCTGTTGAAAGGTGGCCTCCATCAATGATTGTATCTCAAGGTGGGAACATAAACATGTTGCCCATATGAGAGGCTTACAGCCAAAACAGATAACATTCATTACAGAAGACACACTCATTCCTGAAGAATACATGCTTCATCATCTGTAGTCCACAAAGTGAAGCGCTTCTAAATGACCTGTTTATTGGTTTGTCCCATAGCTCGTAATTTGTCATTCTGTCTTTTGTTCTACAGTCTTTATTTAAGAGAAACTCAATGGTCTAAAAAGTAAGTTACGCTAAAAGTAAGCGGATGATCTGACAAGCAATACTTTGCCCACGGCAAATGTCTACCAAACACATGACCGTAGTCAAACACTGAACATGAAGAAATAAACAACCGCAAGGTTAGTGTTTGCGCACGCACCTGAGGCTGCTCTTAATTTTAATATTGGGGCCAAAGTTTTAATTGCATACGTTAAGCAGTGTTATTGAATTAAGTGAATTCAAGTTTCTGGCTTGTCCAAAAGAGACCGTTTACTATCAGTGTTGGAGTATCCGAGACCGCTTCTGTTCTGTCATGTTTTAAGGGGCAGGTTAACCAAATTGTAAAAAAGGCAAATATTATCACTCATCCAGAGTGCTATCCAGCCATGCAGCCAGTTTTGGTTTTATGTGCCCTGACACTTCTGCTGCTGCCCCCCAACATAATGGAGCTGCTCAAAGAATTAAAGGTGTTTCAGGAGGCAAATATCATAAAACTTCAGATCATAAAATTGAAACAATCTGCATGGCTGGATAGTTCTAGGATAGATAAAGAGAGGAACATTGTTTTTTTAATTGATTAAGGAGCCTTTTTTATTTAGGGATATTGGCGCATTTGTCACTTTAGGAAAAGGTTTCCTTTTCTGTATAGACTTAAAGTATGATAACGATGATGAGTGGGCCATTGTTTTGACAACCGTAATCCTGTAATGGTGAACTCACAGACTTACATTTTGGCACAGTGTAGCCGCGAGTCTCACGTTCCCATGAATCACCCAACAAGACAGACAAACGAAGGTTGTGTGTAAAGGCTGGCTTTTCCTAAGCTGACAAGGTGCAATGCAAAGCCTGTGAAGTGTTACTGACATTATGTCATGTCTGTCTCACTGTTTAAATAAAGGGTTGCCAGTCATTCATATTGATTTTCACATCGGTAATATGTGTGTGTAAAGGTCTTCTCAGCTATAAATTATATAACACTATTAATGAATAGCAAGTAAAAGATTAAAATTTTCAGAGACACTTTTTGTGCTCATTGGAGGTGTTATTACCATGACAACATCAATCTGTTTAGGTGTGTTTCATAATTTCTTTCTTATTTGTCATACTGGCCTTAGTAACACCTTGTGATTCACAGAAAGTCAATCTTGCGTTCTTATTCTTCTCTGTATGACTCTGTTGTTGACTTCAGTTCTCGTACTTCTCCTCTTTTAACAGGCCAGTCCCAAACATATGAGTTTGAAGCATTCAAGTTTTCTCCAACCAAATCAAATGGCACCTTCAGCCGCACCAACTCCAGTCTGTCAACAGTCTACAACAGAGCGGTAATTCTTTCTCTCATGGATAAGCCCTGGTTGTTGTTTTACACATAGTCAGAGCACAAGTGCTTTTCCCTTTCACAGACTCAACATTAAAGGTGCAGTGTGTAGCATTTTGGGGGATCTGTTAGCAAAAATGGAATATAATATTCATAACTCTGTTTTCATTAGTGTATGAAACTAAAACCTGAAGCTAAGATTCCCTCATATCTACATAGGAAGCGGCTCTTCTTCACAGAGTCCTCCATGTTGTACCGCCTTGTTTCTACAGTAACCCAGAACAGACAAGCCATGCGCTGGTCCTAGAGAGGGCCTTTCATGTTAAGTGGAGTGAGTGGATGTATTCTGTTTGTTGCAATCTGCAACCACACCACTAGTCCCAAAATCCTACCCACTGTCTCTTTAGGACCAGATCAGTGGTTTTACTATAATCACAACTACTTTATGGTACATAGCTGTTGATCAGTTTTTTTTGTTTTTTTTTAATGTTTTCTTCTGTCTAGCGATTTGTTTTCAATTTGTTTCAATTTCAGTTATACCTGCAATCATTTTTTGTCAATAAAAATAGTTACTTTTGTGTTGTAATGCAAGTTAGGCTTCTTAAATGAAACTAAAAACTACATTACCATTCGAAGATAACATAACTATCAACAATACAATGATGAATGCTTTAATTGCATAGACGTAAAGAAGAAAATGTTATGAAATAATCAGTCGTTGATGTTAGCTTATCATGAAAACTGGAGACAGGGAAACAGCTAGCTATGCCCGACAACAAAATCTGCCTCCCATCACATCTAAAGCTTAATAATAAACATGTTGTAACAAGGCAAGAGAGCAAATAAGCATACTTACTAAAATGTCGAAGTATTCCATTCAGAAAATACAAAACACTGGATCATGCTTTGAAAGGTTATTGGCTGAAAAGGATGTATACTTTTCTTTTTGTAAATGTTGTCAAAAATTCCTTCCTGCTCACTGTTAATGTTTTGAAACTTAACTCTGACAAGTTTGTTTTTTGGTTAAATAATTATAAGCAATAATGGAATCACTTAGGGTAAAAATAGGCCAATTAATCTGTGAAAACAAAAAGTGTGAGGCAATCATCTTTTGTTTCGTGAGCGAGTGAGTGAGTGAGTGTCTTTGGGACTGTGCTGTACTGTGTATGATGAACATTTAACAGAACATGGGTGTGTGCGATTTTATTTGGAAATGGACAAATATTCTTGTGTTGTTTTTTTGTCATTCTCAAGTTCAGTCTTATCCCTAAGAGTCAGGGTTTTGAGAGTGTGTGTGTGTGTGTGTGTGTGTGTGTGTGTGTGTGTGTGTGTGTGAGAATATGCATTTACTCTGGGTTGGCATGACCTAATGCCAGTGAGTTGAGGCATGTCAACTGCAAAACTAATACTTAAGTTACCTGGTAAAAGATGCTTTGCCGAGCTGGAAGCTATCTTGACTCGTATATAGCACCTTGAATTACAACTGTCACACAGTAAACCATGTATTTATATTGTTGTATTGAATGAGAGCATTAATTATAGAATTTTTTTTTTTTAAGTGAAGGAACAAAAATAATTGTATGATTACAAACCACCACAACAGCAACCCAAAACTATTAGCGTGTTAAAATGTGACAGAGCACTGTACTATTAAAGTTAAGTTATGCGCGTCTCATATTTCTTTACTTTTCTAGTGTTGCCAGTGACATATCTCCCCACTTTAGGTTTAAATATATATATTGTTTACAGTAAAGTTTAATGTTACTTTGAATCAAATTTTACAGTAGGGTCGCCAGTTCAAGTCCCCACACGGATTAAGAGTAGGACATGATTATTTTATACCTGCATTCATTTTTTATCCAAAGTTGTGCAGATTAGGCTTCTTTGATAAAACTAAGATCTGCATTACCACTCGAAAATAACATAACCTTCAACAATTAATGAATACTATTAATTGCATACAAGTAAAAAACTATTTAAAAAACAATTTTGTTGTTGTTGTTAGTTTACCAGAAAGATTGGAAATAGGGAAACAGTTAGCCTAGCACTTTCCAACATCAAAATCTGCCTAACAGCACCTCTAAAGCGCAATAATGAACATGTTATAACAATTTTTTTATGTCCATACAAAAGGTTTTGGTTTTACGGTTATTTTTTGGGTCGCCGGTTCAAGTCCCCGTATGGACCAAGAACGGATTGTGTTGTGATAGCTGGAGAGGTGCGACTTCATCTCCTGGGCGCTGCTGAGGTGCCCTTGAGCAAGGCACCGGAGCCCCATAGTAGCTGTCCCCCATGGCGCTGCATAGTAGCTGCCCACTGCTCCTACTGCTAGGATGGGTGAAATGCAGAGGCTAAATTTCACTGTCTGTGCTGTGTCGTGTGTCAAAATAAAGTCCATCTCTCCGTCCTCTATAACATAAGGAAGGTGGCTCAGTCGGGGCTATAGCCAATAAAGAAAGCATTTAGCACTTTGAGAGTAAACACACTGTCATTTCTTATCAAACGTGTTGTTAACAGATTCCTCCTCCGTCATGTTGCTGCTTAGTAGCAGGGCTGGCTGGTAACTGAGCAACTAGTCCGGTTTGAAACAGGAAAGAGTCACACAGAACCTAGTGTGTGTGTGTGTGTGTGTGTGTGTGTGTGTGCGTCTAATGGCAATGTTCTTCTCTGCCAGATTTGTGATTTTACTGTAGTTTTTCAAATAAACCAATCAGAGAACAAGGTTTAGTTGCGAGAATGACTCACCGTTAAAGCATTAGCTAGACATGTTCTGTCGTTTGGCTCAGGCGATGCCAAGTTTCTTTCTTGCTTTCTCTTTTGCAGTGAAGCTTGAATAGTGTGCTTTGTACACACAAACAAAGCTAAAAAATCGAAATCAAAATAAGTTGATACACAAACACGACGTAATTACGTGAGATTAAGGTGCTTAGTGATGTCAAGATTGTGAAGAAAGGTTTAACGGGTGCTGTGTCTGACTTGCACACACAAAGGGCCACTGTGAGAAACCGCTCAACTGTGCCAGCCGTCTTCTATCACTACAGCCTGAGTTGGTCTCCAATGACGGATATTATGTTGCTTTGGTTTGTGTGATCGTTTGGTGCATTCTGTTGCTTTCAGCATGAACCGAGGTAGAAAGAAGGTATGCAGGAGTTGAATCAGGTCACATTTCTCTATCTTGGTTTACAGGGAACTTCTTTGAAAATCGTTCTCGTGAAAAGTGGGCTACCTACTTTTAGTTTTTTTTCTCTGTGACCTGGATTTTTGTTACAGAAAAACATTACAGGTGATGCAGTGATTTAGCATTGAATGGTATTCCTGTTTGTTATTGCCAGTAAAGACAGTTTTCCACGACTGGCCTGTGTATACTTCCTATGACGTGTCTCTTTCAATCTAATCTACATCACTGATGATTATTTATCAAACATATCATTGTGTAATTGTTTTGTGAAAGCACCAATGGTTACCCTACCATATTGTTGCAATGTCAATATTGAGGTATTTGGTCAAAAATGATTGTGATATAAAATTTTCTCCATATCACCAAGCCATACACATGGAATGCTTTATGTAAAAACCTCCTGAGCATTAATTTCTTCTTTTTAGGTAAATACTCAGAGGAGTCGCACTGTGTCCACTAAAACCATGGGAGGAGGACAATTCAGATCCTCAGGCATATGTGATCAGCAAATCAGCGCTACCACCTGGCCCAAGGATCTCAATGGGTTGATCTCCGCTCGCAGTGACCCTGCTTTGGCTCGTTCATTTTCTAATGCACCCATTATGGTGATCAGTTATTTTTATGTTAAATTGTTGTGTCACTAAAATTCAATTTCATGTGGTTTTTTAGGGACCCAATTCCTAAAACAAATAACATAAAAGTTCTCCACAGTGCCATACTATATAAGCATTGTAAAATGCTCTTTTCTTTTCTTTTTTTTAGAGAGTGAAAGGGCAGGTGGAGCAGAGCAGGAGTCAAGGAAATAGAGTCAGCATCTACTCTACGAACAGCACTCAGATGACCAACAGCCAGACACGCATCATCCAGCCGGCCTCTGCCCAGTTTCCCACTGATGGCAGGATGGGCACCATCAAAATATCCAAGACAGAGCCGCAATCCACGTGAGTTCACCTACTTCCCTGGCTTTCATCGACATTTTCAGGCAATAAGAAGAGGTTGACATGGACATGGGATAAGAGTGACATCTGAATGGGTTACATTTTATAGACACATGTTTAGTCAATTTTTCCAGTATTTTACGTGTCTTATGTGTCTTAATGTGGCGCCCAATTTCAACATAAAGTTTATTTCATTGATAATCTGATTGCAGCCCAGTTATCTAGAGCCTTCCACAAACTTCCACAACACTCATAACAATTTTTCAACTAATCAATTGTTTGAATTAATCAACAGATTTGTAAAACGGAGTTTCTCCACAAAGAATCACACAAAAGCCAGACTTGTTTACCAGAGATGTGTTCTCAACTTTCTTGAAAATAAGTCATTCAGCTTAAAAAAAAAAAAAGCATGAAAAACTGAGTGACTGAGACCAAAACAATCGATTAGTTTCATAACTGACTAAGAGGTTATCTTTTGCTGGAGGGTTCGTCTGCAGCCTTTCGTTCTTCTACTTGCAGCCAAGAGTATCTAAAACATATCAATCCTGAGCCATGAATTTGTCTGTGATTTTGTGATATTATGTGACAAAAGAACATCTCAGTATCTTTTTAAATCCATCGAAAACTAACTCCTAGTATCTCATTTCCATCTTTCTCTTCCATTTCTGTGCCTGTTACTGCATGATGAACAGTGTTGTGAACATGTCAGACATGACACTAAATGAGGCCGTTCAGTTCCTGTCTCACCCTGAAGATAATTACCAGCAGTGTGGAGCCACCTTCATCCACAACACCACCTTCAAAGAGGAGGGCACCAAACAGGAGGTCTGAGCACTCGCACTCAAATAAACCGTTCAGACACGCACCCTCCAAACATGCTCACATGGATGTTGTCTATTTTTACATCACATTTGTGTGACTGCTGTCTTGTAATTATGATACAGTTGGTGAAGACCTTTCGTGTAGCCTGCCTTTCCCCGAGGGAAAAACATCTATTACGCACTTGGCTGCTGGTTCTGTTTGTAACGTATCGTGTTGGAAATACATTGCCACATTTTCAACAAAGATTCCCTCCACATTTCCGCATTACAGGTTTTCCAACTAGGAGGTATCCCCGCTCTTGTGACCATGCTAGAGAACCCCAACCCTGCAGTGAACCAGGCCGCCGCCGGAGCTCTGAGGAACCTGGTGTTCAAAGACCAGGACAACAAGCTGGAGGTTCAGCACTGTGGCGGTATCGCTAAGGCCCTGAAGCTACTAAAGGAGTCCGATTCTAATGACACCCAGAAACAAATCACTGGTAGGATATTTGTATTGGGACAGGCCCTCAAAATATTGAGTAGAAGAGTGGCCTAGTTTACTAAAATAGCATGTCCTATCCCTAAATATGACATAGACTGAGCAGCCATTTTCTATTTTTTTGTGGAAAGCTTAAAGTCAATTTCATATTATACATATTATACATTTCTTTTACAATCACTATCCGCGCCACTTTTATGTGAGGTTCATCCATTTCTTCATAAAACATTATATTTTTAAGAACAAATTCAACAATCAAAGGGCAACCACATGACATATGGATGAAATACTTCAACAGAAATAATATTTGTTTTAATGCGTGTACTGTTACTGTTCTTGCCATATGAAGGCCTGCTGTGGAACCTGTCCTCTGCCGATGAGCTGAAGAAGGAACTTATAGCTACAGCTTTGCCTGCCCTGACTGAGAATGTGGTGGTGCCATTTACCTGCTGGTCAGACTCCTCTGCCAACAACAACATACACCCTGATGTCTTCTACAGCGCCACAGGGTGCCTGCGGTGAGAACATTTAAATGATCAGTGGTTCTCATGATAGATTTTATTGGCGAATAGAATAAGATAATGAAGTGATTACAATTTGGACAGACATGGATGTAAACTGCAACTGACGTTGGTCATACAACCGTGAAGCTGTAATTCTATTAATTCTTTTTTTTTTTTCTTTTTTGACACATTACCTGTTCAAGTTTTTTACTTGATATGCTTGTGAGATACAAAGCTGAATATTCGACTGAATTGAAGAAGAAGAAGTTGCATCCTTATTGTCAAGTTGGCAGTTATGTAATGTAAATGTGCACAATATTTATCATTGTAACTTACTTATTATCGGCACAGCTTTTTAAAAACTTCTGTGCACCTCGTGCCTAATCTCCTTGATCAAGTTTGCTAACAGGGTGTGATGGTAGAAGTTACACGTTGGCCCTCACAGCTCTGTGTCTACTATTGTATTCTAGACTTGTTGTGTCAAGAATATAATAAGTGTTTCCTTTTGGATTTAAATTAATGATTGAAATGTGTGTAGGAACCTGAGCTGCTCCCAAAAGAACGAGCGCATGGCAATGAGAGAGTGCAATGGCCTCATTGACTCCCTCATGAGTTATGTCCAGTCCTGTGTGGCGGAGGAAAACCCTGATGACAAGGTAAGGTACCTTTTCCCATCCACCACTAGTATTTGTTTAAATTCAAATGCTCTGCACACAGACTACACCAGAGTTGGTCGGTAGACTCATTTTCAACCCGACACCTTTGCCCATTTTGTTGAACTCTGTTCGGCTGCTACAGAGAAATGTTTAAAGTGAGATTTTTCAGTATACTGAAATTATAAATAAATAATTGTATTTTCTTGTCTCTTTAAACTCCTCCCCTCTGATCTACACCACCACTAATATTACTATTGATATAATTCTTGCTGTGTAGGAGAGCTGAAACAATTTATAAATGAATTGGTTAGCCAATTGACGAAGATTTTATCAGCAACCTCTTTGATAATAATTTTTTGGTGTTTCTTCTTTTTTCTAAAATTGACTGATTTTCTCTGTTTTATATCTTTGTAGATCTTCCGTTTTTGGACAAAACTAGCAATTTAAAGACCTAATTTTCTGATATTTTATAGAACAATTAATCAATTAATTAGGGAGATAATCATCAAGGGCTACAGAGAGCAATTGTCATTAATATTCACTACAGTGCTAACAGAGAGACTTGAGGTTTAATATTGAAGGTTAAAACTTTGTCTTTTAACAATTTCGTCACTGGCCACTGGATTATCGGTCTGTTTGTACTTGTCTGTTTATCAGCCCACACATTGTTTTTCTGGCTCTCAGCATTGTTGTTTTTTCCATATTGTCCCTCTAACACTGAATTGTGGATGTGTGGCAAGACCAACTATGGTTGGATCCAATGTCTGGTGACGTATTCTGGTTCACTCATAGTTCCTGTACAACATGTCTCAGGTGTCTCTCACAGAGAAATGTGTTCAGTCCAAATACTAAAAATATTAGGCACATGTACACACACACAAATACAAACTCACACACACACACACACACACATGTATCAGCATGTTTATATATTCAGCTTATTTGTGGAAGTTTTAAGGTGTGAATGTGTGTTTAATTCCATGTCTGTGCTAGTACTCTGTAACACATGCTTCTTTTAAAGAAGTAGTGGAGTATGACTGGTGTAAAGGTATTTTCTTGTAGTAATTGTGGTTATGGATGAGGGCGGTTGCTGAACTTTATACATGTTGATGCTGTAAATGTTTCAGTAGTATACATTGTATATATTAGGCTTTATCTTTATTTTCATAATTTCATTGTGTTTCATTGACTTTTTGATTAAGATCATTTTATTGTTAATCAAGCCTCATTAACTAAGCCCAACTGAATTAACTGAAACTTGTAAAAGAATTCAAGAAAAAAAATCATCTGTTTCCTTTAAAATAAACATACAAACTGACTCTTCCTGAATACCTTAATGGATGTTTGCTTAATCAATGGGGAGTCACAAATTAAATAAAAGGAAAATCAAATGAGTTACGTTTGTGGGCTTGACAAATTAACTTTAAGGGAAATTCCTTTTTTGTCCATTGATTATGATCACTCACTGCCTCCATTGTAGAGATTTGGGATACCCTGAGTTCAGATTTCTTTGAGTTCGACTGGGATTAAACCCAGAAATTAGTACCTTTGATATCCAGAGAATAGAATAATTAACCACTAATAAGGTCTTCTTTTTCATTTAATGACATTGAATGAGAAGTGCATGATGTGTCATTTATTTTTGCAATTGGGGAAACTTGCAAAAAAGAATCATCGGATTTGCTACAATTTCTCTTCATACACACTGGCAAATGTACATAGATATAGCAGGCAAATTATAACATAGATCTGCTGTGCTATGAAGTGTAGTAACAGTATAGTTAACCTCTCCTTTTCTCTCCTCTAGTCTGTGGAGAACTGTGCATGCATCCTCCAAAACCTGACCTACCAACTGGCAGAAGAGTCCCCTGACTGCTTCAAGAAGTTCGAACTTAAGACAGAGGACCAAGTTGATGGTAGAATAAGCCCCACAGTCGGATGCTTCAGCCCCAAGAGCAGCAAGGCTCAAAAAGAGGTGACCATCAACCACCACACCCTCCACCTCATGTTTTTTGACTATATCATGATGTTCCTTGAATCGAAGCAGCCTTTCCCTTTCTCAAATCTATCTCTTCCTTTCTCCTCAGTTTTCTTATGACGCGGTTCGGGGAATGCTGGACGACAGCGCCCCATCAGGTGAGAAGTGGTTGTGCCATCCCAAAGCTATGCAGACCTACCTGTCTCTGCTGGGCTCTTCCAAGACAGGTACCACCCTGGAAGCCTGCTGTGCTGCCCTTCAGAACCTCACTGCCAACAAGGGAAGAGTGAGTACAAAGAAGATAATTATTAGGCTTATCATTTTTGTGTGGTGTCAACGGACATTCAGAATTACCTCAGTTAAGAAAGGGGTGAAGCAACAGAGACAGAGATGTGGTGGGAGTAATGACACAACGGCACAACTCATAATAAGAACTGACTTGTTTTGTGAGAAAGGGTGGGGTTCTGTCTCCATGGATCCAGAGGTTACCTGAGAAAGAAAGAATAAGTTAGAACAAGGGAAAGGGAGATGCATGCAAATGTCAAACACTTACAAAGTCAGCTGGTTTTAGTATCACAATGCAAATATTGACTGCTACAGGGAAGTGTGAGATAGCTAATATGTTTTCCTCCTTCTGTATTGTTTTTGCTTCCATTCCAGGGGTCCAGTGCCATGAGTCAGATTCTGGTTCACAAGCTGGGAGCTCTGATGCACATACCCGCTCTTTTGAAGTCTCCTAACCAGAACCTGCAGAAGACTGCCATGTCCCTGTTGGGTAACATGTCTCGGACCAGCAGTTTGCAGACCTCCATGGGTAAGGAAATATTGATGCTGATGTTTGTTTCGCATTCAGCAGAAAGAATACATGAATGTAGTGTTAGTCCACATACAACTGATTAAGTGTATGTTTCCTTTGTCTTCTCTGTAGCAAAGCAGATCCTGCCTGATATCACCAGCCTCCTCTCCGCTGGCCCCCGAGAGATGGGAAACTCGGACGAAACTATAGTGACAGCTTGCAACACCGCAAGGAGTCTATTGTTGGCGGACACTGATGTCAACAAGAACGTCATCAATAAGGAACTGGTGTCATCAGTGATTGATCTCAGCGAGAATACGTGAGTTTTTATTTATTCAAGTCTGTGTTAAAGATTCAGCTTTCATAGCTGTGACAAACTTAAATGCATTTGTTTGTGTTCGAAGCACTTTGAACAGCCTCTGTGTCCGCTGCACAAAGAAACTTGCCTGTTTTACCTTAAAAGGAGGCGTCGCCCACTGTAGTTCTACTACATGTTTGGCACATAGAAATTTCAGTTGGTTCCGATCTGAAACCTCGTTGCCAAATCCTACACACTGCACCTTTAAATGGTGGGTTCTTCCAACTTCCTCCCTCAAAAAACAAAAACAAATGCAAAAGATATATTTCATATTATTTATTTTCAACAGATAGTGGTGCTAGTGTCAAAAGCAGACAAAATCCTCCAGCTGGGGACAGAGTTATCATTTTGCCCACTGGCAACTTTGGTAAACTATTATTTTAAAAAAAGGAACATTTCAAACTATTTTGTGTTACTTTGTATAAACACTGAACAGACACTTTCCCAAAAGGCAACAATAGGCTATAAAACAGAGAAGCATGTCTTATGAAATTAGAAATACTAAATAAAAATAAAATAGAAAATAAAAGTTGCACATCCGTAGGAGTTTCAATTAGTTCCACCTACAGAAATACATACATGTTTTGGTGCTTTGAATGTGAACATTCAAAGCACCAAAACATGTATGTATTTCTGTATTCAAATATCAACAGACACCTCTTTCTGGAGAAAATATTTCTGTTCCTCTGCCAACAGTTTCAACTGAAAAACAAAGAAATGGTGAAAACCATGTAGCAGCATGTTCTGTGGATATGTAATGTAATATGTGGCACAGGAAACCTTATCTGCCATTCTTCCTCTTACCAATAAGTGTATATCAAGCAACCTTTTAATGGTATCTTTGGTGCCTAAATTGCTTCTTTTCCTTACAATTGGGTGTGGTTTGTCTTATTTTTGCTGCTTATTCTTATTAACCTCTGCGCTTGTTTCTGCCCCTTAGGTCTTTTCCCAAAGGCAGCAAAGCAGCTTCCCTGCTGCTCTACAGCTTATGGAACGAGAAGAATTTACAAGGCGTTGTGAAAAAGGTAAATCAGAAAGATCAGAAATACTGTGTGACTGACTATATGTTTAAATCTTTAAGGCAGACACAAGGTTTATGCTTAACATCTAAACACAAGCAGAAGGGGGGCCCAGCTGAAGTGAGTTTATTATTACTCCTCTGGCACACACAATCACTTTCCCTTCCCTCCTGCCACACCCAGAAGTTCAGTGAATTCAGAAACAGTTACATTGGAATCTTGGCGGACTGGTTTTTGATGTTCACTGTCTATTATGGGAGGAGTAACACATGGAAGAAAGCTGAAGAACAGATCATGAAAAGACAGGGTAGAGGATAGTCACAATACATGAAAGATATTCATGAAGTTTGTATATGAGTATGAGCAAAGGTGCTTATATGTATGATATGAACGGTAGCAACACTTATACATGCCATAAATCAAGAACTAAAAGTGACAGCTGGCAGGGAGGGAAAATACCCCAGTTTTCACACCACCATGATTGGCCCAAGTCTCCTCTAAGTTGCTGACACAGTAAATTTCCTTTTAATTAGAGTGTGCATGTGTGTGTGTGTGCGTGTGTGCATGTGTGCGTGTGTGTCAGTGTGTCACTTTTAACAGATTTTTTTTTTTACTTTTTGATCCACAGCTAAAGATGGGAAAATCCCTTTTTGTCAACGACAACACCACAGCAGTGCACAAGTTCATGCAAGTTATTGAGTGAGTCTGCTGGACGAGTGTAACGGCACCACAGAATCTGAAAGGTATGATTTCAATGGTTGTATCTGGATATATTCAGATTTAAAGGCTCAGTCGGACCAAAATGAGCAGAATTTGTGTCATGAAGATTCAAACTTTTCCCTTTGTGTTTCCCTTTTCCAGCATGTTCTCTTGTGTGTACATTCAGATGAAAACCAGCATGTTAAGACACCGCTGTGGCCACACCTTTGCAACGAAAAGAGTCAAATTACATTCTTCACATAATTACTTTGTTGAAAGAGCATATCAATTAAGAGTGAGTCATACATTGTACATACTTCAGTGAAAAGAGAGCTTTTAATTTCATGAGTAATCCTGCAGCATTTTATGTATTTAATTTGGATATGTTTCTGTCTGTGTATATAAAGGGGTGAGTGTGTTTTTATTAGGTGAAGTGTGCATGTGCTGAAACTCCGTTCTTCCTGCCTGAGAGCTGCAACACACCAGACAATGTTATCTGCAGTGGAAATTACTGAAGGCATGCAGTGATTATTTAGATTCATGAATGGCATTGTCAAATGTTTCTGCAGTGGCTAAAATATAACATATCTACTGTGGCCTTAAAGTCTGAGCAGCCAAATTGAAAGTAATAATGAAAAGCTTAAAAAAAAGAAAGAAAAAAAAAAGATATTGTGCATTTGTGATACTGTCGCTTCTGGATGAAAACTTGTACATCCAGTTTGAACTTAGTTCTGTAATCTGTTTCATTCTGTGATCCAGAGTTTAGTTTTATAAGAATAAATGAACGAATAGCTTTCTACACAAGTGACTAAATAGTTAAATGAATAGTTCCACATTTTGGGAAACAGGCCTGTTTGTTTTCTTGATGAGAATTGATGAGAAGATTAATACCACTGTTATGTCTGTACTTTGAATGTGAAGGTGCAACCAACAGCCAGTTAGCTTAGCTTAGCACAAAGACTGGAAACGGGGAAAGAGCGAGCCTGGCTCTGTCCAAAGGGAACAACATCCACCTCACTGCACCTCTAAAGCTCAATACATAACACATACTATCTTGTATACTTTCATCCTCTATCCCTTAAGTGTTAAAACAACACTTTGTGGCGTGACAGGCTTTATGGGCCCTGTAAAACCACAATGTGTCATTTCTACACAGTGGTTTTTGTATGGATTATGCAAACAAGAGGTAAGGTGTTAAGAAGTGGAGATATGTTACCTTTGGACAGAGCCGGACGAGCTGTTTTCCCTGTTTCGATGCTTCATGCTGAGCTAAGAACCAGCTGCTGGCATTAGCGTCATATTCATCAGACAGACGTGAACTTGTCATCTAATTCTCAATGAGAAAGTGAATAAGCATATTTCTCAGAATAGCAAACTATTCCTTTACAGTGCAGTACTAAAAGTCTTGGTCCTCTCTGTTGCTTTGTCATAAAGTTGCCTATTGACATTTACAAACTGTATGCTATGTTTGTTTTTTGTTTTTGTTTTGTTTTTTTTCATTATTGTTTGTTTTCTTGCATACACTGAGGAATTGGAGAAAGATAAGTATTGGAATATTGAACACAATATGTAACACCAGCTATGCCCATTCACTTTGACTCTGTATAGGAATTTGGAGCACTATAAACAGTCCACCATTCCCCTGAAAACCATTTTTAAAGTCTAATTTTAAATGTATCCACAGTTGATATAGCCTGTTTAGCTGCTGGCCGCACACTGATAGTCTTTTAAGTGTTCTGTAATGTAATTTACAGAAGTCACTGAGGAGATAATGAAGGAGCTGCGCCCTCGAATATAATGAATTATGAGGCAATTATGATCTGTGTGCATCACTTCAGGCGATATGAGCTGCACATTCAAATATTTTTTCAAATATTATTTTATTAAAAAACAAACATGTTTCAGCTAAAACTTTTAAATGTATTCTTTTGCTACTCTACCTATACAGTTTTAAGGTCGTATTACAGGGTATATGCTCTCATAACCAAACTACAGTCTTATTTACTGAAATAAATCTTAAATCCTCTGAAAACTCAAATGCATTTTGAAGACATTACAAATAACTAAAACAAAGACATGAGATGGTTGGCATCCGTGGGGATTCCCATGGCTATGGAGACATATGGTCTTACTGTACCTATATTCCTGCTAAGGCTCATTAGCCTCGGGGGAAGGTTGATGTCAGTATTGCTTAGAATGTATTTTTTGGAAACATGTTTTTTGCATAAAATAAGGAGCTTTCTCTGTCACTCAGTCTGTACATAGAATAAATAACAGATATGAAAACAGCATTGTAAGTGGTGGTCTTTTCTTCAACAACCAATGTAAATGAATGTGCTAACAAAAGATATATAATATGTGTATATATGCAGTATACGAGTCATTTTGGAAGGTACTGGATTCTCTGTTCATCATTTCTTGTATATAAGTAATTAAGCTCCAAGTTTTCATTCCAGCTGGGCTTTTGTCGTGTTTGTGCATGCAGCTCTCTGACTAAGAAAACAACTATGCAGACAAAATGAGAAGCTTTTCACAGCTCAAATTACTAAATTGTCCGTGAGGGTCTGGCTGAAGCAGGTTTGGTGAGATTTAAATCCCACGAGTTGATCATGTATCTGCACTGTTTTCACAAAATACATCCATCATTTCTGGTATTCACAATATATTGAAAATGATTTATTCTGTTCTACATGATCTAGATTTGGATAGCTTTATCCCGGCAGCTTTATTCCACCATTCCTTTTTTTTACAAAGGTTGACTGAACTAGTGACAAAATGAACATTTTTGTTTGTTTTTTCATACTTTTATCCCTCAAACGACTGAGTGAATAACTGTGAATGGCACTTCTTTTTCTACCTAACTATCAAACATAACCACTGATAAATCACTTTCAACTATTGTGTCTGTTCCATTAAATCTTCATCCCCCGCTGTCCTGAAAAGGAGTGAAAGAAAACAGCAGATGCAGTTTTCTGACTCACTTATCATTGACTCCATGGTCTGCTACGGAATTGGAAAGCACATTGTAAGAACAAATACATCCTCAGTGCCTCGTATTTTTACAGAGGTAGCCAATATTTTTGTATTGTTTCATTGATTTAAATTAATTTGAACCAGAAATATTCCATGTACAGTTTAATTTAGATCATTTTAGGATATAAATTTGCAACTTGTCCCACTCCTGAGTGGTGGAAAATGATATAGAGCATAATAAAGACACAGCAACTCCACCCTTAGACCACAGCAAGTATGTTTTTTATTAATTGTGATAAATATAGTAAAATCTGGCCACAAAATTCCTAAATCGTACTTCCTCTGAATGGTACGCTTGTTTCATAACAAGCTGTAACGTTTCCTGCATATTTGGTGCCACATCAGATCCACAGTAATGTCTTAATTGGTGTTTGGTTTGGCAACTTTGTGTCTGTCAAAACCAACAATGTTGACATGAACCTTTACTTTGAGAGGAGTTTTTTGATTCACTCTGAAGAGAGGTTGAAAGAAGTTGAAGGAAGAACGTCTGTTTTCTGTTTTTTTTTTTTTTATAGGACTTTCCCACCTGGATTTCGGTTAAATGGGAATGATTCATTCTCTTCCAAATATGTGTGAATGTGTCTGTTGGGTGGAGGTCTGGGCGTTAGCCTGCGGAGCATCATGACAGTCTTAGTCATGTCAGAGCCTGTCCCTGAGTAGAAAGATGTCTCTTCCTGTATTTCCTCTATGCTTTCTGCATTCATGTAATTTTACTCTTTGTGGAGTTTTGAGTGCCAGTAAACTCATGCACCCACACACAAAAGTCTGAAAGAGCAAAGACTCATTAATTGACCTAAGATTATTTTATTTACACCCTTAAACACAGAGGATCTAATTGAATGGTTTGTAATAAAAGGAATACAGTATGTGAGATGGATATAATTGGTTGGTGATGGTACTGGGGAAACAGGTGGGACCAGGGTGTAGCAGGAAAGCCAGGGCTTGGTTTGCAGGATGGGGCTGATGGTTACACTGCTTAATCTGCACGTATGCAGTTATTTCCTCAGGCCTCTTTTGGCTCTTTTAGATCTGTTGAAAACCAGAAAGGGACACGTGAGTCAAAAGATAACATGTCGGTCCACAAAAAACATTGAAAATGCACTTTACCCTTGTGAGGGTGCAGAATCCTCTACCATCCATTCTAAAGATAACAAGGCAATTAGCACACTGGGAGACATGCAGGTGCTCTTTTCGTGCGTCTGTGACCGGTGTTACCGCTGACCTGCCTGCCACACCCAGCCATACAGCCAGCTCTCCCAGTTTGAGTGAGTAACAAAGCCTCAGGGGGCCTGTGAAGCCAAATGACAGCTGGGCTGGGACAGGGAGGGGAAGGGGTGGGGTAACATGCCGTTACCAGTGGATCAATTCATAGATTAACTTTGACAACTTAACTGATGTGTCTGTGACTCTAATGCATGTCTATGTGACTTGTTTATGTCTGAAGTAGTTATATTATTCTTGTTATCAGATCCTTTATTTAAAATGTTCATACCTCAGGGCCTGTGTTCTTAGACCATGAATTCCAAGACATAATGACACATGTTGTAAACGGAGCATGCAAGGTCTCCTAAAACTTTAAATAACATGTCTTTGCATTTTTAAACAATATTATGACTGGTTATTCACTCCGCCATCAAGTGTGGACGTTTGTAACAAATATAAACACTTTTGAATTTAGTCAAAAGTACAAACTACTCCGGTCATAACTCCAACTTTAAAGTTGCACTCCACCAATTTTTACACATAATTCATTATGGGAAATACCAGGAGGATGTTTAACATTTTAAATTTTCCTCAAAGCAGGAAGAGCAAATAATAACCTTAACAATGGCTTCATTATATTAAGTATCCATGTAAACCACACCAGTGAGTGAACATTTAGAATACCAGAGCCTTAGAACCCGCTCACATAAATGGAATGCAGCCATCATTAATGTTGGTGCTTTCCCCGCTCTGACAAGGTAAAATGTCTGCAGTAAAAAGGCCCTATAAGAAAAGGCTCTTCCGGTTTTGTTGTTGAACATAGTCTAAGGGCAGACGCCCATGAACCTGAAGCATCTGTGTGGCATCACAGAGGAAATATTGGATATAAAGTTCATTCTTACGTTTTCTGATGGTCGCTGACACGGTTCCTCAGCACATTAATCTGGAACAAAGAAAACATGCAAATGTTACTTGAACGAGGTCCATTATATCCTGTGCCTTATTTCAACAAGAGATGTTGTGTGCTGTAGCAAACACCTCATATTTCTGTCCGGTGAGCTGGTACTGCAGATCAAACTTTTCTGCCTCCAGCTCGTTCATCCACTCCCACAGCTCTTTAGCTTTCTCCCTGTGAGACACAGATACATAGACATGGGACACTATGGTTGTGGTTGTTTTTGTTATGTTGAAGGATTATTTTCATTGTCTCATGTGTATCAGAAATAATGTCCCTACTTCATCTTTCTTGTAGTAAAATGACACAAGGTGTCTCCACCTACTTGAGTTTGTCCTGGCTCATGTTCTCGACGTCCAGAGATTTGCGTCTATCACTCAGGATTTTCTTTTTCTTCTCCCTCTCAGTTTGCCTCTTACCACTCCGTTTTTCTGTCTGTGGGAAAGTGAAATAAAACATAGCTCTGGTCTTCATCCTTCACATTCAAACTGTTTTAACCTCCCACTATGAACCATCCACTTGCTCACCAACTTCTGCATGTAACCTCCAAAGTGGAGGCTGGTGAGGGTTTTCTTCTTCTTAGCATCCTCGTCTGCTCTCCTCTTGGCCTCCTCCTCCTCCTTGCGAGCTCTCTCGTCCTAAAAAACATGAATCCAGAGAGAGAGAAAGAGAGAGAGAGAGAGAGAGAGAGAGAGAGAGAGAGAGTGAGAGAGAGAGAGAGAGAGAGGGGACCAGGACCAGGAGTGACATGTTAGAATGTGGTTCATTCAGTAGATGCAGGAAGTATAAGTTACATTGCAGCAGCTTAAACATGACTGTACCTCGAGGCGCTTCTGTCGCTCTTTATCTCTCTCACTTCGGATTCGTTGCTGCTCTGCTCGCTCAGACCGGCGCTTATCCTGCTCAACAAATCATCATCTTAGCAGATGTTAAATCAGATATTTAATGTTGTGAATTATCGCGTTTGAGTTACTGTAGTGTGAGGCTCTCACAATTCTGTCCTTGAGATGAATGATATCATCTTCTTCCTTCTTTCTGCTCTCAAAGTGAACCACGATCAAAGTCTGAAGCTCCATCAGGTCTTTCTCCATCCTCTTACGATGTATATCCTACAGAAACAGGGGTTCAGTGCGTCTTGTACTTTATGGTATTGGTCTATGTGTCACTGGCGTTACGTCATTAGGCAGAAACCTATGCATGGTATGTACTGTAAGTCTGTCACTCACATCAAAATCCACCTTCTCTCCATCTGGGATCTTAGGAGGGATGAGGTTGGGCATGATAAATGGCCTGGAGATTTAAAAAAAAAGAAGAAAGAAACACAGGACATGAACATCACTCATAGGTCATAGGATAAAGTAAGAAAAAGACCAGAAAAATATCAAAAGTCACTGTGGATGTCAAATGTCAACATAGCAAACAAATGTGCCTCTATGTATTCATGCATGCCTTTGCATGTTGTGAATGATTAGGAGCAGCTTTCTAAAGTCAATATTTTTGTTGTACTCTTTGGTTTTGAATAGTTAATATTTATTTTATTCCACAGTGTTACATAATGAACTCTAACTAACCATGACAATGTAGACGGCAACATTTGCAAGTCTTAAATTTTATATTTAAATTATTCATATTCAGCATTCGTCACAATATTTAAAGGCATTTCTAATGACTCATTCAATTTAATTCACTTAAATTTATTTTGTATAGCCCAAAATTACAAATTTGCCTCAGAGGGCTTTACAATCTGTACACATACGACATCCCCCTGTTTTATTGCATATTTGTGAACATGTTGGCAAACTAGCATTTAAAGTGTGTCGAATTATCCATCAGCAGTTCCTGTTTGCAATGTTACGTTGCTCACGCATGTGCAGACAACTGTCACTGGAGAGTTTTGATGTTGAAGAAACTATAAAAACGTGGAGTAACAGTCTAAGAAGGAGCGTCTCTTTTTTTCTGGGATTTCCGAGCAGATTAATGGACGGATGGACATTGGACATACTGATATTTAAGTCACACCGACTTAAAATGTATTGGCACAAGTTGCGACAATAATAAGGGGTATAAAATACCTAAACAGCCATTAGTTATGTGGCTGTGTGTTTAATCCATACAAAAGCCACTATGTGAAAACAATAATTTATGATAAATATTTATTTATTTTTGTGCACAGGCAGTATCTTTGTATGGTTTAAACAAACAACATTTTAATGATAAATGAGGTGCTTGAAGGACTTTGTTACCTTTGGATCACCTTTGGACAGAGCTAGGCTAGCTATTTCCCCCTGTTTCCAGTCTTTGTGCTAAGCTACGCTAACCGGCTGCTGGCAGTATGCTAGATGAACATACAGATATGAGAGTGGTATGGATCTTCTCATCTAACTCTCTGCAAGAAAGCCAATAAGTGTATTTCCCAAAATTTCAAACTTTAATGGCCTTTCGATGGCGTTGCGCATTATAGGAAGTATAATTAGTCCAACAATAAGTATTTGGTTTCCATAACAGTGCTGTAGAAGAATAAACACGTGTGTGTGTGTGTGTGTGTGTGCGTGTGTGTGTGTGTGTGTGTGTGTGTGTGTGTGTGCGTGTGTGTGTGCGTGTGTGTGTGTGTGTGTGTACATCAGTGAGTGTTACTCACTTGAATTTTGGTTTGGCCTCCTCTTCTGTTTAGAAAGAAAATAAGAGATTATATTTGAAAGACAATGAGCTAGTCTAGACCACACACACTCACCGAGAGCACACCAAAACAAAGCCTAATCCTACCAGGAAACACCAGCAAGTTCTAACAATGGAGCCTGTGTATATGCTCAAAAGAGCTGAGTGGGATATTTAGTTCAGCAGAGAGTTCACCTGAGGCAAACTCTGGTCTGATTCAGGTTAATATTGAGTAAATCCAAGAAAAACAGATTTGCAATGAGTAAGGCGTGCTAAAATTGACTGTGAAGCAATTTTGAGAAACAGTGTTACCGTCTCCGTCCTCCGCTTCCTCTTCTCCATCTGCAACAAAAAGAAGATACTTGAGAGGGTTGTGTGAGTCTGTGCGTGTTGAATGAGTAGGGGACAGTAAATAGTTCTATTTTAGGAGTGCTGACAGACACAATTATGTGTCGGAGTACATGAAAAGAAGAGAGAGGCCAAAATAGACCTCTGAGAAAGTCAGGTAGTATTTGCTTAACTGTGTTGGTGGGTGTGTCAGAAGTAAAGTGTCACATATTATAATTGGCATCCTGTCAGAGAGATTGTCGAGATAATAGACCACTCACCAAAGAAGGTATGGCATCTGTGACTTCTGAATGACACATGAAACGTTTTGAACAAAATTCTGGAAAGGCCTTAAAGTTAGGAGGCTGAAATTATATTTTTTTTCAGGTTTTGCAGAAACCAAAATACTGGAAAAATTCAAATTTTGAGCTGATGGTGGCACTAAATAAAAAGTCAGGATGTCACCAAAGTCATACTAATATAGATCGTCTGAGAACCGTGAATTCTGTGCTGGTCCTACTTTACTAAACTTTGACCTGCTGGTGGGGCTAGAAGAAAAGTCAAGGGATCGCCAAAGTCAGTAGGATTCACCATCTGTACACCATTAATGATTGCAAAGAATTACATGACAATCCAACCAATGATTGTTGAGCTATTTCAGCCTAGACTAAGTGGTGGACTGAAAACAACCAGCCCTAGCATGGCTAATTAAAAACTGCACAAAATATTTTGGCAAGTGTCCTGCCCAGTGTGTAACACATTAGGTGACAGCTTACAGGTGCCTCACAGGGCGTTTGCTGATTTAAAAGCATCTGACTAACGTTCCAAGAGAGAGAAACGCCTAACAATTGCTGATTAGGTGAAACCGAAAAGAGTGAGAAAGACAGACAGACAGACAAACAGACAAACAGACAGACAGAGGAGGAAAACAAGAAGATATGACCTTTTCAAAGTGCTGCATACAAAGTGAAGTGAGATAGCAGATAATTGCCCTGTCTGTCTCTGACTGATGGTATGGATGGGATTGGAATATATGTATCATAATTGCTTTGTTGTCAAAAACATACCCAACACTAGATGTTTCCTTGCTGGGTATCCACTGACACTGGGTAACCAATGACGACATATCTGCAGTCAAAACAACAATGTTCCCCGCCCCCTCAACCCCTCACCTTGTTCTTCGTTGGCCTCCTCCTCTGCATCAGGTTCCTCCGTTTCCTGCACGGCCTCTGGTAGAGGAGACAGTTGAATAGCAAATAGTTGCATATCAGTGAGAAGTCTTGACACACCCGGGCTGTGATATTGACTCATTGCCTTATCGGAGACATCACTCTTACTTGTCAACGATCCTTCATATTTCACAAGTTCACGGTGAAAGGAATTTAGAGACAACAGCTGCTAAACCAAAGTAAATGACCTTTTTTTTTTTTTTCATCATTACTGCTAATGCAGGAGCTTGTTTGCATTCTTTGGAGATGTGTCCACATTGTGTTAGTTTGGTTGTCGGGTTGACCCTGTGTTCCAGAGTAGAAAGCCTTGCAAGAGATAACAAGGGATCGTTTCAGAATGAGCTACCCACCTCTGGTATTTACAGCAAACAGCACTCAAGAGCTGTTGAAGGGGTGTGTGTGTGTGTGTGTGTGTGTGTGTGCCATGTGTGCTATGTTTATCTGTGCCATGCTTGTGTGTATCTTCAGTGCTGTTGATGTGATGACATAATTTATTCTTAACTCTGACATGAGATCTATGAAATCATGTGATAAAACATTACTGACGGCAAAAGGAGACTGACTTTGTGGACTCAGACAATGTTTTGTTTGGGCTTTTGACAGCTTACACTGCAAATCTAAAGTTGGCTCTGAGACTTTAGAATGTAGTACAATCTTCCTCTTTAATATACAGACAAAAAAGATAATTAAGTGACATAGAAATCCATATTTTTATTCATTTTATTAAGTTAATTCAGCATTTATTCATTGATTTATAAGTATTTTTTCATATACTACACACCCTTCTCCCATTTCTTGGCAAATGTTAAATAGACATTTTAGGCTTGTGTATTATTTCTCAATAACTCTTGCATGGATCTTGAGATATTAGAACCCAGAATAGTCACCTAAAGCATTTTTAATTAATATTTCAAATTCAATGTTTAAGCTAAGATACTGTGCATGTGCATGGTGAGCTCCGTCAAATTACATGTCGTATGTTTTCTGATCGGGAGGTTGAGTTGTTACAGAAAAAAACACTGGTACTTGCACCAAGTCCTCAAAAAACAGGCGACATATACAGACTTTATGGTATATCTTAAAAAATATGCTTTCAGCTCAAAGCACATGCAATACCTTCCTCTGCCGCCTCCTCCTCCTGCTCCTCCTCCTCCACCTCTTCCTCCTCTACTCCCTGCTCCCCTGCAAAATCACAGAGCTGTTTAGTAAAGCCAGTCAGGTAAATACCCCAACATACAGATAGAGATGATTATTCAATTAATTGATAAGTCGATTGGTAACTATTTTAATAATAAAACTTAATAGTTCCAGCTTCCCAAAATGTAAGGATTCGCTGCTTATTTTTATTGAATGTATTCATTTTAATTTATTGTGAATCATTTTGAAGTCTGGACTATAGGTTGCACAAAACAAGCATTTTGAAAGTATCACTTTGGCATCTCGGTACTTGTGATGACATTTCTCACTATTTTCCAAAACAATCCATTAAATTGAGAGAATTATCAGGAAATGATCCATGATAGAAATAATAAATAGTTGTCCTGTACAAAATAGTTTCAAAAATAGCTCCACCTCAACCAAGTAACAATATTCTAACGATAGAATATATATTCATATATCTATCACAGTCGCCATTTCTTCAGAATGAATACTTTTAATACTACTCAGAGCATTTTCCTGAATATGCTTACATAGTTTTATACGTTCACTTGGAGTATTACTACTTTTACTTAAGGATCTTAATACTTTCTTCACTACTGATCACAGCAATGTTATTTTAACCACAGGCACCCTGACTGTCAATGTTCATTGCCCCCTAAGTCCGACTGAAATATGACCACAACTCATTCATCGATGACCCAGATCTTCATTTATAAATTTTAAGTCCCATACCTTCAGTAGTCTCCTCGTCTAAATCACGCAGCCAGAAAAATACACAAGAGAGGGAATTTACAAATGTAATAATCACAATGAGAAAGCAATGCATGTTATACACATCCAAAAACCTTTTCTGGAATTCTTCAACTAATTTACATTTTGTGGATTTGTAGGTCTACAGTTTTGGAAGCAGTAAGCTTAACAAACGGGCTAAACACATACATTTGATTCATAAATCAATTTGAGATTCGTATGAATGTCTTTACATTCCTTTGACTTCCACTGTGTGTATGCAGTAGTGGAATCAGTTTACTATATTAAGCTCACTGGATTACTAAAAGAAACGTCCACATGGCTTTAGTTTCAACCGTAGATCCCATCTTTCAGTGCGGTATTGATAGTGTAAATGTACAGTATGTAGTGAGGTAGAATGAGAGTTCTTACCTTCCACCTCCCTATGAAAGTCAAACACATACATACATTAGTATGCTGGTAGAAAAACACAAAGCCAGCAATCTGTCATCACATAACGACATGAAACTCTCATTGCTATACAAAACAAGAAACTACATGTCTGTCAATGTACAGTACTGTTGTGTAACAGCATATGCGTATGGTTTCACGTGACACTGGTACAGTATATTCATGCAGAAGCATTGCAACGTGTAACCTACTCCTCGTACTCCTCCACCACTTCCTCGTTGTCAGACATGGCGAGGAGCGTTCAGCCGAGCAGCGGGGAATCTGAACGTTAAACACAAGTCCATAAATTCACCTAGAAATCGCGTTCCCCTTCTAATTCTTTACAGTAACATTGTAATCAGTGGAACTTACCTGAGTTAGAGCGATTAGGAAAGAAAGCTGATGGAGAAACTCAGTGTGCAGCAGAGGAGAGGTGACTTCTTTTACTAAAAGGAAAGTGATGTGGGTCTCAGAGGGTAAAGGGACAGACTGCATAGTGGGGGAAGATGCTTTAGGACCCTTTGTTGTGTTATTAATAACTTTTTAGATAGCGTGTGCTCTCCATTATCGGCCATTCCCAAAAAAGGTCGCTGTGTGCCTGAGTGTGGTTTGCGGTGCCAAAAGGATCCAGATAAAGCCACAGTTGCTCCCAGACACTGCTATCAGTTCCACATACACATTTTCTCCCCCTTGTATCGCAACCCGCCGCAGACAAAACACAGGCATCCAACTCTTATCTGCAGCCGGCCTCTGCCGCGATAAGTGATGTGACGGAGTGTGTGTGTGCTTTTAAGCCTGGTAAGTGTTTCCGTGTTGTGTAGGCAAGCAATTAAAAGACGTTTATGACAGACATTTGTGGTAATAAAACCTTTTATTTGTGAGACAGGCAGACTCTTGACCACAATGACACCGAACAAAAACTATATTTTGTCAGATTAAACAAAAACATAGGCATTATTAGCCTCAAGACCTTCACCTGCTTAAAGTGCTTGAAAGATTACACAAAGTTAAGGCAAATAGAAAAAGAGCTTTAAAACAAATACATCAACGTCCTTCTTCTTTCATGTATACTTTCCTTTTTACTCTTCCTCACACATTAAATCGTTTTGATGTTTGAAATAAGACATATTTGTACTTTAAGAAGCAATGCAGCAGGGTATGATTTGAAGCATCCTAACTTTAAAAGCAGTAATCTCCATTTCGGTCCTTTAAAACTAAAACTCACTTTTTTCTCTATTTGGCATATCTGTTCCTCCAGTGTGCTTTGGCAGTGAAGGATGAAAAAAAGCATGAAAAAAAGAATCAATCAGTCATGGCGTCCATTAATCTTCCAGTTCTGTGTGTCCTCCCGCCGTCAACTATATCCTACAAAATAAGGGCACAGAAAAGGAAGAAAGTACTACCAAAGAAACCCATTTTTATTTCATATTTAAATATTAAGTTATGTTAAAGTGCAGTGTGGGACAGTGATCTAATCTTACCTGTTGAGAATTATGAATGGACATCTTTCACTTGTAGATTTTCCCAGGGCTGGTGACTGGGACACCGCCCTCCTCTCTTCTCTCAAACAGGCTCCTCTTACTGGTGATGTCCACATGTCTCAAGTCCTACAAATAGAAAATGTAAGATGTTCAGACTTATTTCTACAACAGAGAGAAAAGAGAAACATAAATGCTCTCTGTGTGTCACGTTTTTGAACGGCCAGTTATCCAGTTAAACTGAACTAAAGTCTCTATTCACCACAAGTCAAACACTCTGGCTATAGGAGAACAGAATGAAAAAAAAGAATAAAAATACTGATGTTTGCAATGAATTTAATCATAAATAATCATAGTTGCTGGCACTAGAGGAGAAGCCCTGTTGTTTTTAAACAAGGAATGTTATCTGAATTGGTTTGGGCAAGGCTTACTAATCATAGGTAAGCAGGAAGAAAAAAAGATATCCTGCTCCGAACACTTGAGTCACATACAGTATAGTTGATAGAGTACTACTGCCCTCTAGCTGCCAGATGCTACACTTGTATACCTCCTTACGTGACGCAGATTCCACAGACACGTAACAATGCAAATAGCCTTACAGTTGGATTGTGGGTAGACCCAGTATCGTTGGTCTTGTTGAGCCAGCGGTTGATCCGGTCTGACATTCCGGATGTGAAGCTCCTAAATTCCTGTAAATTTCCGACAGAGATGTGACATAATTATCACCCGTATACATGCAAATGATATCAACGCCTGCATTGATGCCACATGCAGATCTGATGAGTAATTGTACCTTTCTGGAAACTCCCGGGCTGGTGAGGCTCGCTGGCAGCTGCTCCTTCTCCTTCTCAAAGAGGCCTCTCTTCCTAGACACCTCGTCCAGCAGGAACAGAGTCCTTTGGGTCACGTCTGGAGATCGCGTTATTTCTGACTTCTACGCACATACAGGAAGCAGAAAAACAAAAAAAATCTGTGTTGATATAAAGGAAGAAAATGATTGTTACTTGAGTTGACTTCTGTTTTGTTGCAGAGAGACTGACCTGTGCAGCCTGAGCCAGTCTCGCCATCTTCTCCTGGATGGACCTGGATGAAATCCTCTGCTTAGAGCTGGACAAAACAGAATGCACATATGCCTGGTTTGATCTTTGTACACGTACTTTGGCTAGAATAACAATAATTCAAACTTTAGGAAGAAGTACAAAAAGAATATTTGGCTGAACAAACTCACTTTCTCTGGAAAGATGATGCTTTGTCTTCATCTTCATTTTGGTCCTGGACAATAACCATTACATATCATCTTTGTACTTTCAAACAAATATCATACATTTTAGTTTCAATGATAATTTGGTTGACTATTATCAAATTAAACATCTGCGATCCTTTTACTCAACCAATAATGAAAGAACACCTTCTTGTCCAAGGTGCAGAGTGATGACTGTCAATCTCACCAATAAATTAGAAATTAGAAACTATAAAGCCAAGAATCTTACTGTGTTGGATTCAAACTTCTTGGAGGCCATCCTCACACTCGCACTACAACAGAATAAAGCAGCCATCAATCAAAATGAGATAGATGGAAATAAAGAGCATCAAAATAAAGACAATAATGTTTTCTTACCTCCTCTGCAGTGGTGCACTCTCCTCTTCTTTCTTCCTCATCATCTGTGTAAAACCAAGCGTGTGTGAACGTTAACAGACAGTCGTCTGACCAACACTGTCATCTCGTCTCTTATGCTGAGTTAACAAAGCAACTAGTCAGCAGTAAAAGCCGGTGCATGTTGCTTCAGCTATTAGCATAAGCCAGAAGCTTGAGTGGCACAAGCAAATTACCCTGAACTGATAGTCTAACAGCTGATGCAAGATTAAATGGTGTTTTAACAGTCAAATAGGCACAAGTTAATGTTGGCATTTAGAAGGGAGAATGTGTGCATGCATGTGTGTGTGTGTGTGTGTGTGTGTGTAGGTTAGATGTGTTTACCCTGAAAGATATAGTCCTGGAGCTCTGTCTGACAAACGCAGGTGTGTCCGTCTGTTCAAAGTTGCCATTGGAGGAAGAGCCATCCATCCTGGTCTGAGTTAAAGTGAAATATAATTTACTGCTACTTAGGATCAGATTGAACTATTCATATTCAGATGAGGATGAGCGCCAGTGAGCCACTCCTCTATTCTTCAAAACTGTTTACTTTGTGCAAGCTGCAGGTAACACTATGGAGCCAATGATACAGTCGTTTGTATGGGCGCAAAGACTGTAACATTTACTCTTTTGCCACCAGAGGGTGCTGTTGCGTTGTGGAATTGAGAAGCACTTTGCAGCCAAACTCCACGAGGCAAGCAGAGCATGAAGCACAGATAGTTGTGTTGTAAATGACATCATCTGACAGTGTGTTCAAATACCTCCTGTGTGTGTCCATTCTGAACAGGGCTTTGAGGCTCACGGGGAGAGGGGGTCTGGCAAGGCGACGGCCAGTGTTCTCGAGTTGAGGAGACGGCCGTAGGGGAGCGAGGGCTCATGGGGCTTGTGCACCCGCTGGTGGAGGGGCTTTTGTCGAATGAGATGGAGACAGAACTGCAACATCCAAACGAAAGGTCAGTTGAAGATGTGCATGAGAAAGCAACAACTGATCCAAATCACAGTAAAGCTGCAGAGTATTAGAGTCTTTACTGCAACCTTTTCACCAGTCACCTTTTGAAATATTGTTTTCTACAATCTGTGTTCACTCATGATGCTCATCATACTTCAAGCCAATAAAATGAGGCCATGGGGAACTTCTCTGTATCCAAACAAGAAAACCAGAGGTACCAATGCTGACTCAATGTCTTGTTATCCAAACTTCTTAGAGAATATTCTCTCCAGCTATCTGGCCAGCAGATATTGTTTAGACAGAAACGTGTGTGTGTGTGTGTGTGTGTGTGTGTGTATTTATGCTTTTGGTTGCTATTTCACTGCTCAACTACACTGTTGTTTTCCCCCGCTGCACTTTAATTTCACTGTGTGGAATCGATAACCTTCATCTTATCTTAAAGAAATGTTTGCTCTTTATTTGATTCTTACCAATGACCCATATACGAAAAGAAGAATAGACAGAACATTGTGCTCATTAACCTGACAAACTTGCGAGCCGGGTTGGAAGGTGGCTTGGGATCAGGGTCTTTGCTCATCGACTCTCCATTTTCGTGCTAACAAAGAAAGAAACAGGAGAGACGATCAACGTGAGCGCACAGCATAAAAGCTTTTGAACAGAGCCACCTGAGACACGCCTAGCATGACATAACACGGTAGAGTTATGGCCTAATTTGCAGATACACTGAATAAGAGCCGCCTGTGTAATAAAAGATAAAGTTCATATAATGGCCGCATGCTTTATCAAAGTTTTATAGATGATTTGCATGGTCATTTGATTCACGGGAAGAGTGCAAGTCCAGTACAATAATAAGACAGGTGATGATCCATACAGTATTTTCCTTAATTACCTCACGTTCTATCATAAATGTTTATATTCTGATGCCTATATACTGAAAGAAAATATACCAAAGTTGTTAATAACTAGCAAATATGTATGGCTTGTATGTGTGTGAGCATCTTACACTCTCTTTATCTGGCTTTGTTCACCTAAATATTGTTAGTAATGCACACTGAGTCTTTCCATCTTAACAGGACATGCAACATCAGTATACCCTGAGTGGAAAAACGGTGTTGTTGTTGTACAATCTAGAAAATTATTAACTTGACTCTCCCTCTGCGTGGGGTAGCTGTTATATGTGATTACCACACTGCAGGGTGGCACTATTGGTAACACTGGGTTATGACTGAGAGAGGCATTAATAGTTTGGCTGTGAGTGTTTGTCTACCTTTCTTGTCAAACAATTTGTCTGTCAGTGAAGGCAGTATATATAATTTTAGTGATGGTAATGTGGGTCAGTCAGTCTACCACTTTGGTCCAGACTGAATTATCTCAACAACTATTGATGGATTGCTCTGACATTCTGCTCAGCCATTCATGGTCCCAATAAACATTGGTGATTCTGTGACTTTTCCTTTAGCAACACCAGCAGGCCAAAGCTTTCACTTATCCCCTGAAATATTTCAACATCTACTGCCTAGATTAGCACAGCATTTCCCAGACAGTGTATCCTCATCACTTTGGTGATCCATGATGTCAAAATCTGTTAGTTTGTTTAAAGTGTTGGTTTACTCCCATCAGCCTCAGCTGTACTTCTTTTATAATAATTAGCTAATGCTAGCATGCTAACCGACTATAAGATGGTGAATATGGCAATCATTACATTGGCTTAACATCAGTATGTTAGCATTTAGCTCAAAGCATGCTGTGCCTCAGTGCAGGCTTACCAAACAGCTAGCATGGCTTTAGACTCTGAGTTGAGTTGTAATATAATAACCATGATAACAATATATTTATTTCACTCTGGTAAAAGGCAACAAGTGAATCCAGTCTTACTTGTCTCTCTGTGATGTAAGTGCTGGTATTGCTGCTGCTGCTGTTGATGGAGCTGTAGGAGGTTGTTCTTATGGGTGGTTGTGGTCTGGATATGGCTTTCGCAGAGGGCACCACACTACCCTGATGCTCATCCATGTCCCCCAGTAACTCTACCCTGGCTCCTCCTATGCAGGCCTCCGCTGCATCCTCCCCTTCTTCCTTCTGTTGTCTCAGCGTCTCCACGTGCCTCATCCTCCGCTTTTCATCTCGGACACGCAGCATCTCCACAAAGTCCAGCTGCATCTGCTCCACACTGAAAAGAAGCAGTATATACACACACGTGAATGACCGATAGATATGATGGATCGTCTCGAATGAGGGAAAGGACCTGTCAGTCTTGTGTGCGATCAGGTTTCTCTAATGAAAGGCTCTACAGTTCCTCTATCTCTTTGAAGACTGCTTCTGCTCCAGGACCTCAGCTGGTGGAGTTTTTGATAGCTTTTCATACTTTCCCCACATGGTGTCAGGATTCATATGTTTGAAAAGTGTACAGATGACACATTCCCATGGGGCAAAGGTGTAAGAATCCTCTCTCTCTGCCTCTGAAATCTATCTGCTCACAAGGCGTGCCATCAAAGTAGATGGATACATACTAGCATCTCTGTGGTCCTCTAACAAGCGAGAAAGATGGAGAGAATGAAACAGAAAGACAGAAGAAGAGAGAGATAGTATCAATGTGTAAACAAGCAGAGAGAAGAGCAGAGTTCACACCTGAAGCAGCAGAATCCGGTTCAGACAGTCTATAAATCATGCTTTGACAAGTTGATGAAGGAATAAAGCTCTTTACTAAATCGGGAGAATAACCTGCTGGGGCCCTGGGACATCCCACTTGTGGAGTCTGTCCCAAAGGGGCTGTCACTGGTTGGTGTGTCTCCGGTCATTTGGCTGAAGTCAGAATCGGGTTCGGCGGTGCTGCTCGAGCTCTTCACCCTCCTCCTCTTCTCTCTTTCCACCTCCTCCTCATCCTCCATTGTCCACTGGCGCGCTAGGCTGAGGACAGAGTCATAACGCACACAGGAGATGCACATAATACTCAGAGAATTAATCCATCTAAGCTTTGTTTTGGTTGTTGGAAGAGAGAGATTTCCGTTATAACGGTTACACAGAACCTGCTTTACTTGTTCGTCAACTGTTTATGGGTCGACTTACAGTTGGGTGCTTGTCTGAACAACTTTAAATAAACCAAACAGTCAGTCTAGTATTATGCAGTGATGGATGTAGAAAATACTTTTTCAGTGGGCTGATGTTTCCTCTGGAGGAAGAACGCGTTAATTCAAGCGTAAGACCAGTTATCTCTCGACTTTAACCTCGAAAAAATACAACTGTGACTTTATAGTATATAGTCTTTAAACATCACAGCAAAGATAGAAGTACCTGTAATCATTTTAATGACACCAAAGGAGAAAATAGCTGCTTCATTATGCTACTGAGGACTTACAATGCTGCTGACTACAGATATTATGTTTGTAAATAAATATTAAAAACTCGCTTTTGTTCTACTTAACTGCAAGAGTGAGCTACATTAGTTCAGTGACTAAAGTTAAACTCCACAACGTTTACTGTCTAAAAGCAGAAGCTGCAGCTATTCTTAAACACAGAGGCTTCAAATTATCTTAAAAAAACAACTCCAGATGTAATCTTACCTGGACAAAGCCGACCAGTTCTTCCGACTGATGGACATATTGCAAGCAAAAATATAAAAGTTTCCAGGAGCACTTCGCTCACAGACAGAAGAGAGTTGACTGACTTTGTGGCTGGCAGTCAAATTACAGTCAGTGCAGTACAAAGCAGTCCACCTTTACCCTGTTGCAGCTCACCGATGCGTCACATGACCACAAAGGTAAGCTACCCACAAGAGAGAGAGAGGGAGAGAGAGAGGGGGGGAGAGAGGGAGAGAGAGAGAGGGGGGGAGAGAGAGAGAGCGGGAGAGGTTATTACACGCTGCTGCGATACAGTTAAAGATAACATTAAAGCTATAACACAATATGCAGTAATAATAATTTAACACTTACCAAGTAAAACTTACGTAATGGGAACATGGGAAGTGATATGTAAATTAACAGTTACTCAGCAATTACTAAATAATCACTCATTTAAGGGTGATTTTAAAAATGCCAGCAGAAAAAGGTTGTATAACACTTTCTATAGCACTTGAGAAAAAAGTTTGCAAAGCAATTAACCACAAAATATCAAACACACGGGATATTAACAACAACTTAGACTTTATATAAAAATAAAGAGGCAAAATTAATGAAAATAAGTGGGTTTTTTTTAAGAAATGGCAATTGAATTTGAATGGTTCAATAGTAAAAGAATGTAACTATGTTTTGTGTCCAACTGGGTTTTGATGCTTTGTTACATTGGGCAGTGCGTCTCTTTACAGTGTGATTCAGACTGTTTGCTCTGCTATGTGAGGCCACACCTGTCCTCTCCTCTGGGCCCACTGTGTCGGACTCTGACCCGGGCTCGAGCTCAGTCCAACGCACACACCCTCCACCTCACCTGGCTTTATTACCAAACCTGTACCTGTTTCTTTTATTCTGTGCAGAGTGCAGACCATGAGGCCACAATAAACAGGATGAGCTGCTATCACAATTACAGATGAAGCTCCTTCATGCTTATCCAGATCCTTTCTTTTGTGTGAATGGACTAGAGCATGAGCCTGCTTCACTCATACAGCATTTGGAGAAGTCTGGCTTAAGGCTCGTCACGTCACTCCCTGACTGAATTTCGTGTGTCTGTGTTTTTGTGTTGCTGCAGTGAACTTATGGAGGATAAAAAGTTTTGTGACACATAACGATTGCAGTTTCTTTGCATCCAGCGGGATTAAGTCAATAATGATTAAAGCACCATCACAGAGGCACTTGTCACAGTGTGCTTCATGAACATGCAAAACAGAGAGCAGCCATGGCTTTGGGCAGGATGCTGGTGTGGACAGCTGGCAAATGCGGACAGTAAGCCTATCAGCAGAAAATGTTCTCTCTCGCAGAAGTGCCTCTGTGTGGAAAGTAGCATATCTTAGAGTCATGAGTTCATATTTGTCCTTATGTTCCTTATGTGTAATGTAAAAGGTCTGCAGAGTCCCCAGCCAATGCTAGTTGCTCGTTGGGCTTTGGCACAGCAGTGCTTGGAGCTAAATAATCATGTTGGCATGCTGCAACACTAATGCTGATGTCTGGCACATTTAATGCTTACCATGGTCACATCTTAGTTTCACATGTTAGCATGCTGACATTTTCTTATTGGAACCAAAAACAAATTACATCTGAGGCTGATGAGGATGGCATTCATTTTGCAGGTATTTGGTCATAAGCCAAAGTATTGACCTGTTGATGGTGCTATAAGTGAAAAGTCATGGAATTACCAAAGTGATTACAATGAATCCGGTATGGAATATTAATATGTATGATATGTATTGATGTATCTCTAACATATGACGCTTGCACTACTGCAAAGAAAAGACAGTGGTAACGAGAAGACTTTGATTACCCTGATTTTCTTCGCATTTATTTAAAGAAAGCCATTGTTCATTTAGCACACATTTACAAAGAGAAAAGCACCAAGAAATGAAAATACGTTTAGTGTGTTTTAATTGTTGTTGGAAATCCAGCTGATGAAGTGCACGCCCTTTTGTTACAGTTCACAAAACCTCAGACCATGCTTACAGTTTATCACCCGGCAAGAATATCAAAGATGCAGTTCAATTTGGTCAGGACATATTATTATTATTATTGGCTATAATATTATTTGGCCTGCTGATTAAGTATAGTAAATACTATCCACAATTAACTTCTGAAGATTGTACAAAAATAAGCCTAAATCTCTGGGGTTCAGTTATGAGAACAACACAAATAATAGAAAATGGCACACAGATAAAGTCATTTTTTAACACCAAAAACAACAAACCGCAAACAAATCAGTTCTTAAGGAAAGTGGAGAAGACCATTCAGGAGTGTGGGGACATGGCAGGAGCATACACCAGAAGGACAGCATTGAACATAAATGCAGAAGCTGCAGTAGGTGCAGGATACGTGAGACCGCTCACATGACACCAGCCCTTCACCGTCTGTGTTTTCACTGGGCGGGACCCTTTGCAGCGTCAAACATCTTCTTCCTTCCCTCCATCCCTGACATGGCCTCCACATTCTTCCTCCAGTCGCTGTCCTCGGCTGGCCTCTTCTGCAGACGGATACAGTGGAGAATTAGATGGTATAAAAGAATGGGAGCAGTTATTTCCCCATTTTCTTTTTAACGACACGGGGAAGTAGAGGAGGTATTGTCATCATTGTTGTGTCTAAGCCTTTGAGGCCTATGTTGTCATCTGGGAATCCCCTTTGAGAGTACTTTATAACCTGGCTAGTATAACTAGTTTGCAGCACCTAATACACTCTGAGACACACACACACACACACACACACACACACACACACACACACACACACACACACACACATCAATGCAGGCATACACGCACAGATACACACCTGCATTGGTTAATCTGAACATGTATATGCACACACACACACACACACACACACACACACACACTGGCCATGGAGCAGAACCGCTCACAAATGCTAGTCTTCTCTTTACAATGGGATCATTGTGTTGTATACCGTCCCTCCTCTCACACACGCGCGCACGCACGCGCACGCACGCACGCACGCACGCACACGGTCGCGCCCTGCACTGACCTACCGCTCGGTATCTCAAACACACCGTCCACACACACAAACACACTTTTCAGGTGTTTTATGGCCCTCGAAGCGCTGATGTCATGTGTGTGTACCTGAAGCTTCACAGTAGCTACCTTGCTTGCTTGCCCTAAGGAAGGTACACGTCTCGCTTGCACTGGTTTGCTTGTGTTTTGTATGTGCGTGCCTGAGTGCATTTGGTCTTTGATATCGCTCCGCACACACCTTCTCAGTGTCCTCTTTCTTGACAGACTTGAGGTTGGCCCGGAGGTCCATGGATACTTTGTGCTTGGAGCCCAGCAGCGAGCGAAGGATGGCGTCAGCAGACACACGAACACGGCGAAGATTAGGTCTCTTGAATTTCCCTCTGAGGTCTAACACTTTAATGTTCAGGTCTTTAATCTGGATCAAGGAAGGATAATTGAATGGCAATTACCATCCGCATTTGAAGATTTTTTTATGACACTGCATCTGCTTATATGATCTTTACATTTCCCACATGGAAATGGGCTGAGGAAGAGTATACCTCACGTGTGTTGAGCGTGACTTTAGCTTCAATGTCGTACCGCTCCTCGTCCACCACATCTATCTTGACATGGAGCTCTCTGCAGAGGTCCTTTACGTAGACACACACATACAAATACACATACACAAAAGTTAAAAACGTGTATTTTGTAAATTGATTTCCAAAGCAACCTCAAATTTGTGCATCTGGAAAACTTTCACTTACAGTGCATCATCCTTTGTATCCTCTGTATTAAGGAGCTGCAGTGCCTTGAATTCATTTAATTTCAGAGAATTTGCTGAAGTAGAAAACTATTTTTGGAGGAGTATTGTTTTCGTATATGGGAGAATTCAGGGAATTTGAAAATAAGTTACCTGTAGCTGTGCAAGGCTCAGGCCGCCAGTTTTTAGCGGAGGAGCTCTCTCTGACAGGTAGTTGTGTTTCTCCTCCTCTTTAACCACAACCTCCTGCTCCAATTCTTCTTTGGCCTTTGCCACCATCAGACTCTGCACAAATATGAATCGACATATAATGCAATGTAATACTGGATGCTTTTGCATTGCTCTGGTAAAGCACATCAGCACATTACGTTTATGTTATAAACATACAGGTCTTGCTGTACAGACTCTAGATGTTCAGAAGAAGTTTTAGAAGATAAGGTACAGTACAGCTTTTGAGAACATGACCTCTGCTGCTCTCCTGTGGTCAAACACATGTATTACATTATAGTTTGGCAAAAGAATTCGGTCCATGATCTCTCTTACCTTGAGCATCAGCTTCCTTGAAGCTGAGATCTTTGGCTTCCTCTGGATGGAGAGCATAATTCATGACAACACATTTACGAATATTTATATATATATATATATATATATATATATATATATATATACATATATATTATACATTTTAGCATTTATAAATACTTTAGTAGTGATAACAATGGTCTTACCTCTTGCCTATAAAAGAGAAAGAGAAGAGATTTACTGGAAAGGAAAAACCTAAATTATTTCTAATCAAAGCTAAAAATGATTTGTTATGTGTTTATGTGTGTGAATGAGTAAATTATAGACCATATAAAATAAGACCACAAAGCCTGATCACTCACACATGCTCGGGCATCCTGTCGGTGAGATCTAACTGGAGGAGAGACGGAAGAGATATCAGCACTGTGATGCGTCACTGCGATGTTATGAGAAGAATGGATACAATAAGTGTGTGACATTTATTATTCTCACACTCACTCACACACTCTCACAGACACTCTCTCTCTCTCTCTCACACACTCACACACACACACACACACACACACACACACACACACACACACACACACACACATTTTGAACAGTTGTCATTGTTTGTTCATGTAGCCTTTGGAGGGCCAGATCATCGTCTGTTTCAATGATTGTAAGCTGTCAGCAGGCCCATCATACTTCTAAATGCTCTCTTGCCAGTTGATTGTCATACTTCGTAGAAGTAGGGTGTGTACTTTTCATGTCTCATAAAAACTCATTCCTGCATGTTGTAGAAAAATCATAGTTTCACATGATTGAATTTCTTGTGAGAGCGAGAACGCCTATGACCGATGAGATTTAAAGGGTCAGTTCACCCAACTCACACATTAGACTAAGCCATTGATTCCCAACCAGGGGTACTTATACCCCAGGGGGTTACTTCTGGAGAGGCTTGGGGGTACGTGGAAAGATTGGGGAGTAGCTCAACTAATTTGAAAATAATTGATATTACAATTAAAATTACAAATAAATATATCCACATTGATCCAGCTGTAACACCTGAACACCACATGTTGACATGAAAGCTGGTTCGAAGGCAAACAAAGTTGAAACGGTTAAAGGTAAAACGTTAAAGTAAATGTTATGGATTTGAAACAGTTAGCTAAAAGTAATGGGTGTAAATTGTTAACCTAAATGAATATATAAACAGGTTTTGTATTGGATACATTTTTTAAATCATTAGGTTAAACCAATAGATAAATATTTCACTAAAAGTGATTGAAATTGTGAGGTAAAATTAAGGATAAGTGGTTGAAATAAATGGTGAAGGTATATCTGACACAAGGGTTGGGAACCACTGTTATAGGCAACCTTAAGTCTAGTATTAAGGGTAATGAGGTCACTGCTGCTGATGCTTGTATCCACCCCAGTGAAATGGAGGTGAACAGCATTTTCTTTGTGTTGCTTCAAAAATGTACATTAGAGAAACTCAAAAGGAATCAGGAATCAATTGTTTTTCAAATTTATTCTCAGACTTCACTGTGGACAGTTTTGCTTGGAAAATATTGTCTCGCTAATGTAAAATATCATGAAAGGTGTGACAACGAGGCATAAGGTGAGATTGCCTTTTAAGTGTTCTTGTCAGATCATAGTGTTGTTTTCACATTATCTTACCCCTCCTCTCCGGAGCCTCATGGCCTTTTGGCCTTTTTCAAATAAACAAGTGATTTACACCACTCAGCCCTTCGTCTCACCTCTTCTCACCATTTCTCTCTTAATGTCCCTCTTCCATTTTATTTGTTGTTTCCAGTACCGAATGACTGCACCTAAGACCTCCTAGCATGATGGGGTTACAAGCATCTCCAACGGATTAGGAAAATTCCAGACTGATAGCCATCCCTCATCCATCGCTCCCATCTTTCATCCCCATCTTTCTCCATCGGGATTATCTCGGGGAGAGGAATTTAGAGTGGCCTGTCTCCCCAAATAGACCAGGGGACATCTGATAGACAGCTGTGGAGGGTGATTGTGTGCTAGGGTGCCCAGCCTGGATCATGGATTTACTGCCAGTAACTCATGGACGCTTATGATGGTCATGAGCCTCTGTGGTGCAGCCAACTTGGCAGTGAAAAAAACAGCCGAGGTGCTTTGGAAAGTTCACGTCGGGGCTTGGATTTGGACCGAGATGCTTTGGTACAGATTTAAACCAACCAGCTTGTATTAATTTCAATTAATCATCCTGTTCTGGCTGATGCACTTATGGTTTAGGTACAGCCACAGCCCCAAGGATGACCACGACCCCTGCTATTGACAAATTAACATCCAAACACTTGATATAGGATCGCTACTAATAACCATGTTTACTGAATTGGCATTATACACTGTGCACTGATCATCCTGTTAGACTATATTTCCATTGCAAAAACCATTAGATCCAGAATTTTTGGAAAACTTGGAAAAAGACTCCACATTTGCAACAAATAAATAGTTGCACCAGACAAATTCATATCACTTCAAACTGCCATCTTTTCAGTTTGTGGACCATAAATGCACGGAAGGAAGAAATAACACTAAACCTGAAAAGCTTTACAGACAACACCATGAAGGGACCTTACCTGTGTCAGAAGCAGGAGAGAGAACGATGTGACAACAGAAGAGGCAGGATGATCAGAGATGAGGCCAACGAACTGATGTTCCTCTATTTAACTGCAACCTCTCCTCCCCCTTACCCTCTCCCCACCCTTTCCCTCTCCTCTCCCCACCCTTACCCTCTCCTCCCCCTTACCCTCTCCCCACCCTTACCCTCTCCCCGCCCTTTCCCTCTCCCCACCATTTCCCTCTCCCCACCCTTACCTTCTCCCCACCCTTTCCCTCTCCCCACCCTTACCCTCTCCCCACCCTATTGTTGCGCTTGCTCTTTCTCTTTTGTTAGTGGAGGCTATAATTAGTCAACCCCATCTCTCTTACTGCCTAATCTTGCCCTGTCCATTTGTCTCTCGCAGATTCATTAAAGGTGCCAGCATTTAGAGCCTAGACATTTGGCCTTTCCACGACACAGGTTGATGAAGGCAACTCAGATGAACTATACGTCTAATTCAGAACTATACGCAGGAGTTTTTATGTTTCTACTGGTCAAAGACTGCCTGTAAGGGGGAAGGGAATTTACGCCAGCTGACGAAAAAAATGACACTTTTAAGTAAATCAGTAAGAAGTGCTTGAAGAGAGAGAGAGGAACAATAACTGTGCCATGTGATGATTGGAGTCGTCTATGTTATTATGTTATACAGTACTTTTAGCCCCACTAGAGGCTCTATGGATGGCAACTTCCTGCTGTTAATCCACCACTTTGATCCAGACCGAAATATCTCGACAGCTATTAAATGGAATGCCATGAAATTTGAGCAGACATCTTTGATCCCCATGACGAGGACTCTTTGATGATCTCATTACTTTTTCCTAAAGCTCCACCATGAGTTTTATATTTGTTGTTGTTTACTTAAATGCCTCGATGTCTAATAAGTGCAATTTTGTGCTATTTTGCACAGACATTCATGATGAATCATAATGTCTTTGATGATCACCTGACTTATCCCCTGGTGCCACCGTGAGGTTATCTTTTTATGCTTTTGTGTGAAATATCTCAACGACTGTTAGGGGCATTGGTATGAAATATGGTGCATAAATGTATGTCTCCTTCAGGATTAATTGGGATAACACAGGTGATTCCCTGACTTTTTCTGTCTAATGCAATATATCAGGTCAAAACTTTGCTTTATGGCCAAATACCTGTGAAACGAATCACAATAGCGTCAGCTGTTTACTGCGTGCTTATTGCTAATTAGCAAATGTTGGCATGCTAACCCATGAAACTAAGATGACCAACATGGCAAACATTGTCAGGTGAGCATATTAGCATGCAGACATTGACATTTAGCTGAAAGCACTGCTGTGCCCAAGTACAGGCGCATGGCTGTAGACTCTTAGTCTTGTTTATCCACACTTAAACCTCAAAGGGCAGATCAAAATGCTAGACATGCTTACAGGAAGGCCCCTGGGGTTTTATGCTTTACATCAAGCCTTCCAAACAGACCCTCTTGACAGACAAATTGAAACTTCACAGCACTGTCTAACTCAAATGAAAACAAAAGTATAGCCCCACCACCGAAACGCACACCACAGAATTGACACTTGCCAATAATTCCAAATCGACTGGCAGTTAATCACAATTAAATTACAGTTTCTACATGTTCTGATGCTATAACGGGTGTGTTTCCATCAGTATAACAGACCAGAAAAATGCTTGTCTAATCGAATAAGTAAAATTCCCTAATTGAATATTTGAAATATTGAATTGAATGTTTTTGAACATTTGAATATATGCGGTTAAAAAGGCAGATACTATCTTAACATCCACAAATGAATAGAGCTGTAATTGCAATGCCATTATGTTTTTTTTAGATACGATGCTTTTCAACAACAATTGTTCATTTTTACATTTTAAGTTCAAGGTGTATGTCCAGTGTGTTGTATTGCAGTGCAGTGCAATTTTTTCCATAATACTAACTTAGTCATGGTAATTTGGTCACTACCAAAAATCACCAAATAACTATGATGCTATATTTATGATGTCAACATGGTATGTTTCATTTCATGCACGTGCTGGCAAGACAATTCTTCATTCTCGATATGAAAGTATGACACCTACAACATTTAGACACTCACAGATCAGGGTCCAACAAACCTTCTAGAGGAAAGACAAGGGAAAAAAGTATGATAATTTCACACAGTATGGTATGTTGAAAAGTAAGTGAAGGTGGATTGAAGAGAACATAAACCAAGAGTATCGCACGCACGCACGCACACACACGCACGCACGCACACACACACACACACATATGATACACAAAGACAAATTATATTAATCAAAAAAGCAATTCGGAGCCTGCACTATGAAAACTTGCCAAATATTTTCACAAACACAACTAGCCAAACAACAGTGAATAGAGAAGCTGTCTTTCCTCAACAGGAGAGAGGCAGACCTCTAGTGGTCTAGCACTCACACTGCAGACAGTAGCTCCATTTGGCGAAGCCCGAGAAGAAGACTTGTAAAACATTTTTGCAGAGTGATTCTGAGTCTTTGTCAAAGAAGTGCGCACACACACGTTTTTTCTTTCTTTTTCTTCCTACAAGCACTACTAAACTAATCAGATTTGCCATAATGTCTGTCCTGTTCTGACTAATACCCATTCAACTCTAGATCAGCTGCATGATCTAGGATTTGGTTTATGAAATTGCAGGTCACTGTCTGTGTGTGTTTATCTGCAGAGAAAACCAGACAGCCTGCACAAAAGTTATGATGTTTAGACAGTGCATTCCACCGAGTAGTGTGAGCATACACACTGTGAAGGACTGGACCGTACCTCCACCCCTCTTACCATCGAGCCATTTTGAGGAGGGCAGGTGATCTTCAGGGGTAGATAGCACTTCAGTAGTTGATGCCACATACATGTGGTATACATCATCTGAAAGCTGGAAACCTGGGGATTGATTCGAGTTTCTCCACAGATCTCCTGTGAAAATGCCGTAGTCTGGCATGAATATAACTTATCAAAGTACCTGCAGAACATTTTGTCAATGTCTTTGTGTGTTTAGACCAAAGAGTGTTTAGACCAATGCTGGGTGTATCCGCTTCTTGTGGTGCTCCTGGTCCCTTGCTGACTCATGCGGTGTGGCTAGCTTTGGGGTTTTCCACAGTAACGGGAGAAGTCGCTACACAATCAACCCTTTATTCCTGACCTGTACTGAGCTCCACAGCCACACACACATACACATGCTTGAATGAACAATATATATAGGCCTCTGCTAACGAGAGTCTGCTGATGCTGAGACCTTGCTGAGTTTCATGCTGGGTGTGCACGTAAGGCTTCTGTAGGTGAGTATGTGTGGGTGGATGTTTGTGTGCACATGCCTCAGGCTTACTGTGCTTCTCATTAGTCCTCCACACTGCTCAGAACAAAAGGTGTCTTGACTTCAGCACACACGCGAGAGCAGGAGCGTGTGCCACAGTGTGTGTGTGTGTGTGTGTGTGTGTGTATGTGTGTGTGTTTGTATCTGGGGATGTGTGTATTTTCCAGAGGCTATAACAGCAAGGTTACACCACAACTGGAAACAGATGAGCTTAGCAATTAATAGGCTGAACCTAAAATAAATTGCAGCTGACTGTTTAGCTCTAAAAGACATTATATGTTCCAGAGGATGGAAGTATTGTTCGAGAATAGAAAGACTTCAGGATTACTGACAAAAAATGTATTTAATCTTTTTAACAGTAATACTGTACATGGTTTCAGCATATATATATATATATATATATATATATATATATATATATATATATAGAATAAAATGTGCAATGAATATGAGCAAAATATTTCTTCTTCATGTTCAACTTCAGCAAAAGCATGTAGATATGTTCAGTCTTGAAAATGTATTGTTTTGTGTTTCCATCAAAAGCAAGACTTAAGAACTAAAGTGACTCCTGTTTCAGAAGACGTTAGAAAACGTTGAAGAAAAATGGAATATATTTTTCAAACCTCAAGGCACAAGGGTTAAACAGTGTCCCGGCTCCATTGTCTCTGTCCGAACAACGCTCTGTTTTTTTCCTTATGCAGCGGTTTCCACAATGACCTCAGAAAAATACTTCTATCCAGGCTGCTTACGCGTTATATCAGATTCCTAGGCTTTTTATGACATTGTGAGTAAGCTCATGAATGAAGACAAAAAGAGTGTCTGTGACACTTGTTCACGGCCCTTTAATCCATACTGATGGCCATTCTGTACATCCCACCATGCTGTGCATGACAGAATCAAGCTGATGGATCTGGTGTCCTCTACCCTTCTCCACTCTGATTGGTTCACTCCTAAAAAGTAGAAAGTCTGCAGAAAAAGAGAAGAGCAGATTTGTCAAATTAAATTCTTACTTCATACATTAGACACTGGGGCGGCTGATAGTGTTCTACAAAGTGCATTTGTCGTGAGTTGTTACACTGTTACCACAGCTACTGAGTTAATTTGGGCACTTGACTACTGCAGCTCTCTTAAGGAAGCATCGCTGTGGATTCCTGGACTATGAGCTCATAGTTCAGACTTACACACTCAGTGACCAGTTTCAGTAAAATGTGTTGTGTTGTCATGTGACGGCACCACTGATTGTGTTCAAAATGTGGAAAAGCTGAAAAAGATGTATGGGGGGGGGGGCCAAGCTCTCCTCGCCCCAAATGTCTAATTGTCAATATGTCAGCTAAATACAAAAGAGAAGGCGGTGTGTTTGTGTGCGTGTGCGTGTGTGTGTGTGTGTGTGTGTGTGTGTGTGTGTGTGTGTTTAAAAATACTTGGCTGCCTGGTGAGGGAGAGGCAGGCAGATGTTATTTTGGAGGCTCACATTGCATCTTAATTATGTCCTCAAGTGAGAGAACGTTTGTGTCCTAAGACGACTGTGGTGCAGTTCAGGCCGATGACCAGAGTAATGAAAGCAGACACGACTTTCACACCAGAGTGGACCGTCTACATTGATCTCCACACAAACACTGGTAAACACTTGTAAATAACTTTTAGCTTGAGTGCTTCTCAGCCGTGTGTGTCACCTCAGTTCCCGAGAGTCTCGATGTTTTCATTCCATCCAATCACTGCACCTTGTCTCAACTTTGACCACAGGAGGGGAGATAATCAGGGCTGAACTGATTGGAGACTTTTTAAAAAATTTTTTATGGAAAATGGTGAAGAACATCTGGCAGTTTTCAATTTATAAAACCTATAGATGATGTGTATGAGTGATACTTTGACTTAGGTTTCACTGTCAATCTCAGTGACACAGAGTTGGTACTGTGAACCTGAGACACTCCAGCTACGGGAGGGTGTGGTGCCACACTGTCCCTCACACCCAAAATAAATGTGTAAAGTCTAAATAAGTTAATCCACAAAATAACCTTCTCGAACCTATTTTCTAAATTGTATGACAGCCCCAGTCTGAGACTTACCGTCACCAGGTCAGAGCTCCTCATCCTCCCCAGTGCTGCCCAGGTGTGCCGTGGACAGGTGCCTGTTCCGTCCCGTTTGCACGGCCTGCAGGTTCTTATAGCGCACCAGTGCCAAAGCTATCTCCGCGTTCCACGCCGTGCCGTCCTGCGGACACCGAAAGTCAATCTCCTTACCCGTAGCCATGACCACGGTGAAATACACCAGCCCGCGTTTGTACTCCACGCAATCCACGGTGGCCATGCGCTCGAAACGGAGCTCCTTGGCTTTGGAGCTCCAGACCGAGATCGGAGCATCACCACCGCCACCGCCACCACCGCCGCCGCCTTTGCAGTTATGCAGGCGCAGCCCTTCTTCGGTGAGCACGCAGCGCTTCTTCTTCCACAGCTGGAGGAGCCCGCTGCTGCGCTTCTCCAGCAGCCCGTCTCTCATCACTTTGGCCGGGAAAGACATGGCCACACTGAGCCGAAGTCTTCAGACACGGAGCCGGAATTTAGAAAAGTCTTCAGCAGTGATGCGTCCCAAGATGTATCCATTAAACACTCATCTCATGTGAGACTGCGCGGCGCCAAGTGTCACTCAGGAAAACATGTCGGTTTGAGCCATGTCATTAATAATAACAACAGCCAATACAACGAATCTTAAATATTATGTGTATATAAATTCAATCCATGCGCAATGAAAACACTCCGTAGAGGTTGGTCGGCTGGTCTGCCTGGATATGTTTGAACATGCCCGGCTCCTCTGTGGACCTTCCCCGCCTCCTGGTGACGGCAGGAGGAGATCCGGGCTGTTTATGAAATTCCCTGAGTGTGTGTGTGTGTGTGTGTGTGTGTGTGTGTGTGTGTGTGTTTGTCAGACAGTGTGATTTTACAGCACTGTGCGTTGTGTTTGTGTGAAATACAGTTTGGGGATTTTGCCACCTCTCACTAAGGTCACAGTGCACCTCTTTATAGTAAGTAAAAGTAGTTTTAAGTCAACTTAAAACACGTTATTTAAATCACATTTCGCTCCATTAGCTGTATTATCTTGTGTCTCTTTTGAGAGCTGGAATGCGAGTGGGTGGCAGGGTGGATATGGAAGTCAGATGTTGAAATATGTGAGTGTGAGAAACACAATGTACGAAATACATGTCATTATTCAGCAGATATAAACCGACCTTTGGAAACTATTCCTTACATTTCGTGTATTTGCACTTGCGCAATCCCAGTTCTGATAAATTATTTCATATTTGTATGCTGTATGTGAACGACTGCACCTCCTGAAATAGGAAGGCACGTTTGAAACCAAGGAAAAGGCCAACTGAATAATGGTGTTAAATGAAGTGGAGAAACTGGTTGAGAAGCTTCAAAGCCTTACTGATTCCGCTGAAGTTTCAGTGTTGGAGGTAAAGATCAATTATGACACATTCAAACGTTTTGTCATTGTTCACATCCTTGATGGCTGCATGGCATGTGACAGATGGGTGGAGTGAAACTGTAATTTCCCCAACTTCCCTCAAGTTACTGGATTTATCGTACCAGCACTGTGATGTGTCACTGCGATGTTATGAGGAGAATGAATACAATGAGTATGTGACATTTATTATTCTCACACTCACTCACACACTCTCACAGAAACTACCTCTCTCTCTCTCACACTCTCACACACACACACACACACCTTCCCTCATATGTTCTTGTGTATTTTCTGCCCCAATTAAGAAGAAACACTGCCACTAAAATCTTTCAACTTTGTTTATTATCATTCTGTTTGGAAAGCATAACCCCCCCCCTCCCCCCACAAAAAAAGCAGCACTTACTCTATTACATACAATATTGTTAATAAAACACTGAGAAATCAGCTGAAGGTGCAAATCATCATTTCAGCGTGACACCGATAAGAAATGTTTCGGTAATAAGTATGGGTTATGCATACATACACATGGACTGTATATAAGAAGACCCAGACCTATCTCCACGTCGATGTAGGCAGGTGTACGTTGACAGGCAGCAGTCTGCCCTCTGCAGGAAGAAGACTGTTAGTGCAGCTTCCTGCAAACACCTCAAGGAAGATGTCAGTGGTCTGCTCTCTACTGAGTGTTCGCCAGCGCGCCAGCTCCCTGTCCGTACCCAAACCCCTTGGGACCAAAGTGTTTGGCATAACAGCCTGTTAGAAGGAGAAAACAAAAGGTAATAAATAAATAAATAAATAAATAAAACTCTCTATGGCCATGGTAGCAACATCACATTCTTCAGTTAACCACCGCAGTTGGTGCACCGCTGCGTGTCTACGCATTTGAGTTCAAAGCTAGCTATCTCGCTAAAAGCATTAGCCACAAAATCAAGCATCAGCGTTGAATCCATTATTTCCACAAAATTCGCGGCTTAACGTTACTGCCTCTATGGAAATGGAGGTAATAGAGACAAGAAAGTAAAGATACAAAGATGGCTCCATGAAGTGTCCCAGTAGGCCATATCAGTGAGGGAGCATGCACAATAACGGAGCCCTGGAACTGGCTCCCCGAAAAACAATGCAGCCATCCTTAAAGTCAAAATGTCTGCCATGAAAAGGGTTTATTGAAGATGTGTGATGAACTTAATTGACGTATAATGCTTTTAGTATCCTTGACTGGGCCTGGCATAAAATCTAGAACGATAAACCCCAAGTTTAAATCAACACATGTGATACTAGAACTTGAAATTAATTAGCACCCTGCAAATATGCTATGCGAGGCAGAGGAGTGCACTTCAATAAAAAACAAAGTCTGGTTTGTAGAGTTCTGAGCTTGTTATTTCAATTCAACAAAAACACTAAAGGAAGCAGTTTAATTAGTGAAACAAGCTTCTGAGCTATTTTTCTTGCTGTGTACTTTAGGATATCTTTATGTATTACGGGGCCCTCTGCTGTATTCTTGTGTTTATTCAACTCAGTCACCCACTCACAGGCCATTAACAAACCACAGCAGTTACATTTCTTTTATTTAAAAAAAATAATTTGATTGTTGCATCAGACTTTTAGATGTGCAATCTTGTTCTGATAATAGTGCCACTGTATATTTTGTGGTTGTGTTGTATGGTGTATCACATATCAGAATCTCTTTCAGACAAATGCAGCCTGAATGGATCAATGTGAGTCTTACTGCCTGGATTCACCGCTCTGGACCAGCATTGAAAACAGGTCACACATGAGATTACTATCCAATGATATTATATATTATATTTTTATGTTTTAGCAGTTTAGCGGATGTGTATGGAACCACAGTGCAAACCTAGGTCTTGTGTTAGATGTGACATTATGAACAGGTTAAATGTGTGTAAAAAAAAATGAATATGCAGTACTAAATACAGGGATTCTGTATAGGAAGTTAAGTTTTACCTTTGCAGTAGATTTCTCCATCCTTATCGGCTTGTGTGGTTGACTCAAGGCTCTTATTACACGTGGCACAAGTGAAACATCCAATCTTATGCCATGCCTATAAATAAATAAATAAATAGAAGATCCATTTTTAAAAGGGACATATTTTTTGCAAGCATGCAAATGCGTGTGCATGTCTGTGTTTTTCCTTACACTCCCAGCTCCGATCACTTTCTCAGCAGCGTAGACAGCCTTGCCGCAACGGGGGCACTTGTCTGACCCTCCAAACTTCTGAGCCAGCCTGGATGGGTTTGGGTTGCTGCTGGTGGGACGATGAGGAGCAGGTCTGATGGAGACAGAGAGACACCGTGGATAAAAGGCCTTGAAGAGAGATCGAGAAGTGTGTGTGTGTGTGTGTGTTTGTGTGTTACTCACTCTTCAGGTGTAATACCCAGAGCCTCTCCCCTGTCCATGCTGAGTGTCCCTGCTCCCTGGCCATACCCGTAACCTTTTGGCCCGTACTTCTTGCTGTAGCACGCCTTGCAGTAGACTTCATCCGCATGAACAGCTACAGTTGTGCTGTCCAAGTTCTTCCTACACACCACTGCAAAAACCGTAGCATGCACACACACTTACATGCATGTATATTTTCCTTTTGCATATTTGTGCACATGTTTTTGAGCACATTCATCTATTTAGATAGGCTCCTAACAGTTTCCTTTCATGGAACAGTTCTTCTAAAGAAACATATTATCATCTAAATTCCATCACAGGAATGTTCAATTGCAACACAAATAACTCTCACAACTCCACAAACCTACATATTTGTCAAGTTGAGTCATAGAAACACTTTGTTAGTGTTTCTATAACAGGAAGATATTTGCCATTGAAGAATATAAGTTTCACATTTAATGCGTATAAGTATTAACATTATCTTGTTATTTTTTCCTTATTATTTTGTCCTCTTTTGAGCAACCATACATGGTACCTATAACAGCATTTTGTTTTATTATGCCATGCACCTATGCATATACATTTTTCTTTGAGAGTAGATGATCAACAGTTCGCATTAGGTTAGTATTACTTGTGACTGTAATGACAAGTGACAAGCGTCGGAAGTTCAGCGGTTTCCACGTTGACAATGACCGGTAGAAGCAAAGAGTTCACTCACTGCACAGGAAGCAGGACTTGTGGAAGCTCCGCCCATCACAGAGCACCTCCTCTGCAAAGTAGACTGTCTTCTGACAGCGGCCACACTTGTTTCCTCCTCCTAATGACATCCTTTAGTAATTGCATGCCGCATGAACACAGACACAAAAACACACTGTGATAACAGCTTTCTAATTGTCTAGAATCTGTCAATAAATATACGAACCTTAACAAAGAGACAGCGACTAACTATGTTTCAGAGAGGAATAGCGAACAGTGAATTAGATGGTAAAAATAAATAGTAAAATGCTGTGACCGTGGCTTAAATAGTTGATAGGTATTCTTCCAAGGGATGCAGTTAAAATCTTATTTTCATGACCTGGTTTAAAAGCCTGTCATTTACATGTGTAAGTAGGCTTTAAATACAAAAACAAATAGATCAATGAACTAATTCCTTGACACAACCATCAAGCAAACACATCTACAAGAGTTTCTGCTCTAAGAAATCTATTTAAACATTCAGATTTGGTGGCCTGTAATTTTGGCTTTGTAAAGCCAGGCCCAGAGACAGTAATTTCACTCCTGCCGGTTCGATGTGGCTTCTGTAAAGGACCAGCAAGCCAGCAGTGAAGCAGAAAATACCAGAAGAATTATTTTCTTTTTGGTGAGCTCGAGACGATATTTGCTCTCTTTTGAAAACTGAAGACATCCATGTGGAAGTAATGAGAAACGTGACTTTCCTGAGGAGTGTTAAAGTTGGTGGAATGTGAAAGACCCTGGCATCCTGTCGGTTTCTACCCAGCCTTTTTCCCAGCACGACCCTCCCATTCCAGTCTCGTGTATCCGCATTCAACATTCCTGACCATGCAAACCCTCCCATCTCCCTGCCCCTGACCCACACCATCTACCCCCTGCCTGTCTGTCTCATTCTGCATCACTTCTGCAGACTTCTATATCTGAGTTGTAGGTTTGTTCTATCTGAGCATAATATGGAAGTGTAATTTCCCATCACCCATGGACACACTTCCTTTGTGTGCCTGGCCGCACCAAATGACCTTAAAAGAAAATACAACACCAACCCCAAAAACCACTGCGGGCACTACAATGGTGATGTTCTGGTAATGTACATTCAATATACATATATGTTAATGTCACATATAAAGCATGTATACCATACCATAATAAATACTCACTTCATCAGGATCGTCACATATGAAATAATTTCTGTCTGTCACATACAATAGTTCTACTGGAAACTAATTAATTAATATATTAATCAATACATAATAAGCCAATAAAAAACAACCTCAGAAGTCTGAACTGAGTACGGTTCAGAGAAACAGACCTGAAGCAGAAGAAGTAGGATGTGAAACATTGAGGAAAGTGGAAGGCCTTGGTTTATCTGCTGAATTGAATTCTCCAACTGGCATTTTCAGGATGGTTTTTTGCAGTTTGTATATTCTACAGTCCTGGAAACAAGACAAGAGCTTACTTTTACTGCCAATAAAAGCAGAAATGTGAGGAATATTTTTTTGTGGTAGAAAAATATCCCTTTAGAGGTTTCCAGCAGCCCAACTAGGAAAACATGACTAGAAGTGGTCAGTCAGAAGTCTCAAATAACTCTTAACTCTTTCATGTTGTTTTACAGGCAAGAAAATCAATGAGGAGCAGAACAAATAAGGTAGAAGCTTGGACATGAGACAAGAGTGTCATGATGTAAAGATTACTCCAACTCCCAGCTGAAGGACAAAGGTGAAGAGATGGTGAGATTTGATAAATGATTTGCGCAATATTCTTGGAGATGAATCCTGGTACATGTTGATAATTGTGGCTCTGCAGGTTTAGACATGTGGGCACAGACTGTTGTGCAGGAATGTCCAAATATAATACAGTGAATGAGAAGTAAGAAGTGAAAAGTAATGAGGAAGTTTGTTCATCAAGTAAATGTGACTGCATGTGACATCTGCGAGATTTAGGCTCTGTTTTAAATCAGTAGGAGTTGCCTACTTTTATTTTTAACCTCTGCAGTTTGTTGCCGTCACCAGAGAGCATTAAGCTCTTTGCCTTCTGTATTTGGTTTTCTTGTACATGAGTGTTCCACATTGTGTTCCTGTTTAACTGCACCCTTTGATACCACTCTGCAAACTCTTATGCATGATAGCTATTCAAACAAAGGAGTTTCCTCTGGCCTGACTTACACAGTAAATACATTTGAAATGTGGGAGATTATGTTTTCCCATCATGCATCGGCACAAAGAGTAGGAAATTAGATACAGTAAGAGGCAAGCAGGAAGCGTAAGCGGGTCTGCAATATGTTAACGTTCCTCACCTGCAGTTAGTGGGTGCTGTCAGTCAGTGGTAGACCGGTTGAAGGTCGTCTGTATCCTGGCGATACAAATACACCCAGACAGAGTTGTTGGTTTGTGCCTCTCCAGTTTTCTACTGTTCCAGACGTGCTGAAACGGAGGAGCTTCTGTTGTTGCTGCTTCAGTCCGCAAAGTTATGGCGTGTCGAGCAACAGGGGAGTGACTGAGAGAGAGAGAGAGAGAGAGAAGAGAGAGAGAGAGAGAGAGCGAGAGAGAGAGAGAGCGAGAGAGAGAGAGAGAGAGAGAGAGAGAGAGAGAGAGAGAGAGAGATCTGAATGAATGGGGAGGGAACTTGGATTGAAAAGCTCTGTGATGACTTGCACCGTGGAAAGATGTCATGCCTACTAAGAATTAGAGCCAGAAACACAGTGAATACGTAATATAAACTGTGTGCTCACTTTATGAGCACAGAAATATAGAAGTAAAAGCTAGAGGGGTGCAAAAGCATTTTCATTTTTCAAAATACTACATTTTTAATTTACATGTTTCTTTTTGTTTTGGATTTCTGCTGGCCTCATTCATTAATTTCCTTGCTATTGTTAAATGGCAAGATGCTAAAAGTCGGTTCATGTATTAAAAAAATGTCTTTGGGTGCAGGCTGGGCTTTACATGGAATCATGCAAAAAGCCTGAATCCACACTGATGAAGAAGTTTTATAGCGTTGAAGTTTTCTATCTTTGTCTTAAATGATCATGCCAGTCCTGAAGTTTCATGGTGAGGGATATCATACCTGCGTTGTGTAATATTCAAACCTGAGAATAGAGAATAGGACTGTTGATAGACATATGGGGAGGATACTTCCTTCCTTCCTTCCTTCCTCATGGATTACCTTGGTCTCCCCCTAGATTTCTTTAAACAGGAGTGAGATTAGGTGGAAGTGAGTGTTGACACTTATGATAACCTTCCAGCTGACTGCATCAAGAATAATGTGAATCGCTCTTCTTGATGTTTGCAGATTTTGATTATTGGTATTCTTTTCTCCTATTCTGTGTTTTATTTTACGAGCCAGTAAATTCATCACACTATCTTTTCTTTGAAACTCTGTCTCTCTAGAGGTTAACCCTTTAACAGATAATCAGTTTTAGGGGTCAAATGGTAAAACGTTGTCCCTCTTACACAGTAAATAGGACGCAATCTCAAAGTAATTCCAGCCTTTGTACTTTATCACCACAACCTTAAATGACCTTTAGGGACTCGCTGGTAAAGGTCAATCTGAGATGCTCAGTGGATGAGAAAGCATTACTTGAATTGGATTGAGGAGCTGCTTGACAATGTTGACAGATGAAGCAGAGTGAATGATTGAGCTCTGCTACCATCAGGTGGTCATTGTGGGTACTGAACACCAGTAAAAACAAAACAAAAAAAGCTAGAAGGTCTACATACAGTGACTCTTTATATATTTATGTCAATAAAATAAAGACCCAAAAGGGAAAGTCAGATTTCACGCATTGATAGTGTTTACAGATCTTGGGGAATATCACTGCCTCAGCTGAAGACTACGATTTTGAAAATGAAAATAATCTGGGTGTGTGGCGTTAGAGATAAGTGAGCATACCACACCTCTGTAGCCTGCTCCTCTTCTCTGTTTAAGGTTAGCGACTGGAGGCTACATTAGCAGTTAACGCTCAAATCGCTGACTAAACTATCAGCAATCAGGTTGCATTGTGGGTATTGTAGGTAACATGCACTGAAAAGCAAGATAAAGCATGGATTAAAAAAGACTGTCCTGTCCATTGTCTAACATAATTGACTGAAATAGAAAAAAAAAAAATGCTAAATCAATGGGGTATTCTTTTAAACAAGTAATCGATTATCGAAATGGTTGCCAATGGACTTATCAATTAAAGACTCATTTCAGCCCAATCCGAATTTGTCCTTATATAATTTGTTGGGTGGATAGAGAGAGATATAGAGATAGAGATATATATATATAGAGATATATAGAGATATAGAGATATATAGAGATATAGATATATAGAGATATATATAGATATAGATAGATATAGATATATAGATATATATAGATAGATATAGATAGATATATATATAGATAGATATATATATATAGATATATAGATATATATAGATATATACACACATATACATATATATAGATACATACATACATATACATAGAGATAGAGATATATAGATAGATATATATAGATAGATATATATATATAGATATATATAGATTATATATATAATAATAAAGAGATATAGAGATAGAGATATATATATATAGAGATATATAGAGATATAGAGATATATAGAGATATAGATATATAGAGATATATATAGATATAGATAGATATAGATATATAGATATATATAGATAGATATAGATAGATATATATATAGATAGATATATATATATAGATATATAGATATATATAGATATATACACACATATACATATATATAGATACATACATACATATACATAGAGATAGAGATATATATCATGCAGTATGATAATGACAGCCTGCATGTTTGGTGTTGTAGATAAGGGAGACACTTGCGGGAAAGCCAACGCAAACTCAACAATGAGAAGTAAAAAAAAAATCAAGAGTTGTCATAAGAAGTGTTAAACATGTTATAGAAACAAAAACACTCAGAAGAATGACGAATCAAAGACGGGTTTATTATGTACATTAAAAACACAAGTTCCACACATTTAATATATATACACATACATAGTAAACATTATTCCACTTCAGGCACAACCAAAACCGCTGTGACATGTTGACACGCATGCACACAAATCCTGATGGAATGTTTTGTACTCTGAATAATGCCTCGGCAGCCTCAGCGTCTCAAAACATGTTAAAGCTGTGGGAAGTGTGGCCTCCACAATCTCCACCTTCATCTTTGTGGCTGGCACCTCCCATCCTATCCAGAACTTTACGAGGCTCTTTAGCTCAGCTGGAGGCGCTGTGTTAAAGAAGCAGCTGATCAGTCGACACGGACTCTGCTTCATGCAACAGTTGCTCAAAAGACATCACTAACTGTAGTCGTACGTACCAGTTTCAATAAATGTTTTCAAGTAGCCAGTTACTCGACGTACATCCATGACATCGGACTCGCCGCCATCTTCAATTTTGTAGCTCTCAAAGATGACAGTTATAGCCGATGGCCAAATGATGCAATCCAAGATCATCTGAAATCACATGGAACTCCAGCTGTATCTAGAATAGTCTTTAATCCTCTTAGTATTTTGACATAGGTGCAATTTACAGTCCCGTGGGAATTCATTTTTGTGAAGGAAAAGTAAAACGGGAACAATAATCAAAAGTCTGAATGTGGATCAGTTGTTTGCATTGTGCTGCTTAGATGTGTCTGTGCTGCTGTACCTGAGGTGTGACTTGTGCTTCTGATTCCCTGGGAAACAGGATTGGGATTACATCTCGCCTGTGACTAAGGAGTGGCCACAGTTTTGTGTCTTTTAAGCCTTTTTGGAACTGATTGATTTGACGCATCGTTCGCTCGATCACCTTTAAGTAAGGAGACATGAAACATTTTACACAAAATCATTCATCAGTGTGTATTTTACAAAGCCAAAAATGGCTCTTGAAAATTCTGAGACGTAACCTGAGTGATGTCCCTTTAACAGTTTAAAAACAAAAAGCCACTCTGGTCTCAGACAATTTGAAGTCGAATGATTAAGATTTGTTATTGGACTTTGTTGCAGATGCACATCTGATGGTTTTGGCAAAAGATTTATCTCAGATTTTGCTTGAGTTGATAAGCAGATGTCAACTTTGCATCTGGGTAACACAGCATTTGCAACAAATTGCTGAAATGGCAGGCAGCAAAATAATGTCTTTCTGAGCCATTGTCAAGAATGTTTGAGAGATGTTTCTGAAAATAAAAATATAACAAGATAAGGATGTGGGAAATGCACTTTGGAATACGTTTTAAGGACGCGGTGAAATTATTCTGTCTTCAGTATAATCTCTTCAGTGTGTACAGCAGTGTGCGTAGCGTGGAGCAATTAAAATGAGTTGAGAAAATGAAGTAGAGTAAATAAAAACACATGACATTACAGCATTCACGAGCAGCTTTTCAGACAGCCATTTCCTGTTGGTGGCGTTTGGTGCTGGCAGCCCATAGGACAGGCACAGCTGATGGACGGCGTCAAATTCTGTTAAGTCAGCGTCTCCATCGAGCTGGATTAAAAACATAATGAAAGTCATGTTTTATTCATGCAGCATGCATAGCATGAATAATGTTGGGTGTAGTTTTATGATGCTGACTTCAGCGCGTTAAGTGACAAGAAGAGAGGGTTTTTAGGTAGAAGATATAATATATATTTTTCACGTTATGTGTTGACCTTAGTTAAACTCAAAGCTCACAATCTTCACAGTGTCTCGGATGTCGAGGTCAGGGCAGTCTCGTATAGTCACAGGAGCAGTCTCCAACGAACCTCCAAAGAGAATGTGAACAATGGCGGGGCTGAGTCCCGGGAAACTCGGGCCGTGATGCAAGAACGAATGGCCAATCATCCGGCCCGCGACTGTAAACATGTTGTTCTCAAGCAGTTCATCTGAAACTGAGGGGATGAGGTGATCAGGCTCACCTTCGAAGACTTTGGTGATGGCCGCACTTCCTGCAACAGTGAAAGATTGAGGGTGAAGAGAAGATTTAGAGCACAAGTGAATCAAAAAAAAATATAAATCGGAGTTTGAGGAAAAATCCCATTTTAATAAAGTATAATCAATAACTAGATTGATACTTTGATCCTAGGACTCTGGACTTAAATTACAGGAGACCTGTAGCTCACCTTTCCTGAAATCTGATAAATTGGAAGAGATTATTACCATAATTATTATACATTTCACATATATGATCTGTCAAGCATCTGTTCTGTAAATTATTTGATTAATCTATCAAGATTAAGTTTTTTTTCATTGTTTTTTTGATAGAAAATAGTTTTTCTTGTATATTTGATTATCCAGATTTTCTCGTTTAAATGAAATAATGGAACGAATGGAATGGTAATCTGAATCACCATTGTTGTTGCAGGAGTATGTTGCAGTATTTTACCCAAGTTCATATGGAATCCACTCATAAGTTTGAACATCACTGTTGACATCATGTGACGGTCAACCCCACTTCCTGTTGCAACGTCGCCTGTGTAGAAACATCTTTTACATTTCTCACTTAATTGAGCAATATGGTGTTTGTTTTTTTTAACGAGTTAAAGTAGTACCGATTCATTTGCCAGTTACTACCTTGAAGTTTGCATTGAAGTGGCGACGTCCACCAAACGTTGTCTCTCTTGTAGAACGCGACTAAAGTTCGGTCTTGCCTCTCCTGGTCTTCTCTGATGTCCACACAAAGAAATAGGCTTTTTGAATCTCTGTTGCTATGGAGAAGGCCTTGTGAAAACAGCCAACCAGCTTGTTTTGGATCTGACACTGTTGTCCATTCTGAGACTGCACCAAAAACAGCAAAGCATTCAAATATTAACTATTTGAAATACACGGTGTCTACAGATGAAGCTTTAAGGGACTCTAATGACTTCATGTATAGAAATGATTAAAGAAAAAGAAACACGTACCACTTGTGGTACTTGATGTAACTTCTTCTGTTTCTTCCATTTCTGTAGCTACTGACACGATCATAATGGACAGTCCTTTCTGACAATCTGAGAGAAAATTATTTACAGAGGTATAAGGGAAATGCCAAATGCCGTTGACATGAGTGAGCTCAGTACTTTGTTTAAGCAAGTCTACACTTGAAACATGTCAAAAGGGCTGCTGTTTTGGAGGTATGCAGCTTTTCTTACAAGTGACCTTGTCTAACACAAGAGTAAAATGTTAAGCTAACGGCACGGTGTAAATTTATATATATTTATATGCTTTTTTGTACATACAGGTAAGTACAATATATACAAAAAAAAGATGAATATATATTAAAAAAAAAGAGAGAAATCAAATCAGAAAGACCGATTCATGAAGGAGAACAACATAGAGAAAGAAAGAACAAGTAATGGTCTGAAGGAGGTTGCAGCTGTGCTTACCTGGGAAGATCTGTGACAGTGTCTTCTCCGTTTCTTGTGTTTGCTGTCAATGCTGTCGTTGGGGCTGGGTGTGAGGTTCAACTGGTAGTAGTCTAAGCCGGTTTAACATGTCTGTACAGGTGTTGTAAACTCAGAAGAGTCTAGCTTAGCTTAAGGCAGTTACATTTTAATTGGGCAACATTTAAGTCAACAGATTCTACTGGCATAACAGTTGAAATCTATATTGGAATATGAATGACCTCATTAAGTTATTTTATAGAAATAACAGACAGTCAATTTTGGTGTTTCACCACAGTCCACAATTTAGATGAATATTAGTAATGCTATACTGTTATGAGGAATGGCAGCTTTATTTATATAGCACTTTTCAATCGCAGAGACAACTTAAGTGCTTTACATAGAGTAAAGCACTAGAATGACACCTGAACACAATAAATGATAAGAAACAGAATAAAATCAATTAATGTAGAATACATTTTAAGAATTAGATCAAATAAAATAAAATACACAAAATGAAATAACATACAAATAGAATAGATCAGAAATTCAGTTACAGTGCAGTTGTTGGCTACATCTAGCACTACTGTTTTGTTAGTTAATTTAATATTATTATTCTATTCTATTTGTTGTATATACTGTGCATTTTTATTATTTTCTTCTTATTAATATTATTATTATTATTCTATTCTATTTTTGTATATATTGTTCTTTTCTTACCTGTATGTAAAAATGCTGCTGTACCGAAAGAATGTCCCTTTGCGGGATTAATAAAGGATCTAGCTATCTGTCTATCTTACTGTCGGCTATTAAGTTGTAAATTGCCCCAAATGCAAAAAAGGACGTTACAGTGCCAGAGAGAACAGCAGAGTTTTAAATTTTGATTTAAAAGTGGCTACGATTTGGGCACATTTGAGATCAACAGGAAGTTGGTGCCATCTGTGTTAAGCTAGTGGCTAAAAGCAGCTTTACCTTGCTTTGCTCTTTCTCAAGCTTCTACCAGTTGACCCTATTGGGTTTATAATCTTCAAGGAGATCAGAAATGTATTTTTGCCCAAGATTATTGAGGGATTAATGAACTAGCTAAAATGTGATCATGCTAACTAAAATCGATTCTATAAGTAACCCAGTGTTGTCAGGCTTGGCGTAGCAACGAAGGCAGGACCCAAATGCAGACTCGGGAGACATGGGTAGATGAGTGCAAAAAGGCAACGAGGCACAGGTGGAAACAATCAGGGCGGGGCTTTGATATCACAGAGGAGGGGAAACACATGAGGGTTGCAGGTGATCAGACACAGGAAGATTCAATCAGACAATCACAACAGGAAGTGACACGAGGAAACACGAGACAGGGAACCTTCAAAATAAAACCTACACTTAACAGGAAACCCGACACCGTGACAAGTGTAAAATATGCAAAAACAGCAGTAATGTGCTCCATTCTCTTGGTTCTCGTTAAAATCCTGGCAGCAGCACTTTCCTGACCTCTAATTCTTGCTATTTATTTGAGATAATAAAATGCTGATTTAGGTATTGCCTTGAGGGGGCTGCTAAAAACTATTTCTAACTTTGGGTTTTCATCATTATAGCCCTGGCATCAAGATGACCAATAACATTCATTCTTTCCTCCTTGCTGGCAAATGCAATGATTTAAGTCTTGTTTTTATTTAATTGAAGTAAACTTAAACGCATTGATAGAATGAGTCTAAGAGACCATATACTTAAAAAAAAGCCATGCTAGTGGCTATGTGATCATGTACTAGTCACTGCATGTGGTGTGTCTTTTACTTTTATGACAAGTATTTTGTAAGAAATCGAGTATTGGACAAATTGAGTAATGAAAGTGTACACTGTGAAGGTGGACATTATCAGAATTCATCAGAACACCCTGCATGAGAATGACATGTTAGTATCACTCAGCTAAATCAAATTGAATGTAATTGACATAATAATAATAATAATAATAATAATAATGAAGCCCTGCAATAGTCTGGCGATCTGTCCAATATAAGCTGGGATCGCCACCCCATCACCCCCCCCACCCCGTGACCCTAAATAAAATAAGCCATTCAGATAATGGATGGATGGATAATAAATGTTATTACTAGTAATAGCTGTAGATCTGTCTCTATTGGCTAACTCCCTACTATAACAAATACATTAGCAGTTCTGGTTCCTCCTTCCCTTGCTGGCCTTGTGATATAGAACTTTTATAATGTGGAATCTGTTAACTCTTCCATATAACTTCCATCTCAAACTGGGACACAGTGTAAATTGAGGCACTCTGAGGCCATCTAGCGTTAACAGTGCAGTCTCATGAGATACAGTCGTACACAGAGACAAACTCAGGATGTTGATGAATTTGGTGGATTGAGCAGTGTGGTGATAAGATACACACTTTCACAGGGAACAGGGAACTTCCTCTAAACTACATGAACCTGTTCTGTATTTCAGTTTGTTCTTTCTCAGTACTTCTGTCTTCTGTGATCTTCCTTTACTTTACACCTCATCTCATTGAAACTACACATCTGAGGCCTCGTGTTCCAGACAGTCGAGTAGCCCCCCTCCATCCCTCCAGATGCCCCTCGGGGTGACAGTGACACAAGTGTTCCTTTGTCACAATAGCGTCTCTCAGGGGGGAGGACATGCTTTGGGGAACATCAGTAGATTAGCTATGACATTAACCCCCCCACCCCACCCCCTCGCGCTGCATAACACACACACACACACACACACACACACACACACACACACACACACACACACACACTCTTCATAGACACTCCTACCCATAATCCCTCTGTTTTTAAGTCATTTCCCATTTCATGAGCCACTGAGACAAAGCAACAGATCATGTGAGTGTGTTTTTTTGGAGTGAGTTTGGCACATTTAAATTCCCTCTAGGGAGCTGAAAAAAAAACAAAGAGTGGCCATGACATTAATGTGAGTATTTGGAGATGAGCACTTAGGTGATTGGGGTCTACAGCATGAAGGGTACAGTACTGTGTGGTATGTGAATGTGTGTGGATAAAAGAGGGAGGGGGAAGTTTATGTGTACAGTGTGCATGTGTTCAGTATGTGTGGGGGAGGTGCTGTGCTTGTTGAGCAATGCCTGTGTCCTAATAGCATTTTTCAATGTATCATGCTTGGTTGATCAGTAGATTTATTTATTTGCAAACTGCAGTTTAACAGGACACATTTTCCTTTATTTATGTATCTCTTCAGCATAGACTTGCGGATCATGTTAAGTGTTAGCTCAGTGCTACCGCAGCCAGTCAATGCCTATTCAATATGTGATCAGTGAGAGAGCTCTCAGGCTGAACTTAACTGCGAGATCAAGAGCGTAAAGACCCTTACAGACTGTTCAGTTTAATGATTGATTGAACACATGCCATTAGAGAAAAACAAGTTCTCAGAAATAAGCTGGTGAATGGACACTGTAAAAACAGGAGAATCACAGACGTATTTTATGGGTCTGATCCTATCACGTATCACGATCTTCATTAAATATTCAGCACAGTCCCATATGTCACTGTGTCAAACTGTAAGCCAGCACAGCTGAAATATGACAAGAGAGAATAGAATGACAAATGCATAGAGAGAGAGAGAGAGAGGAGAGAGAGAGGAGGGAGAGAGAGAGAGAGCGCGAGAGAGAGAGAGAGAGAGAGAGAGAGAGAGAGGGAGAGAGAGAGAAAGAGAGAGAGAGAAAGAGAGAACAGAAAGAGCCTAGAAAGAGAACAGGGATTGAAAAGCAAGCAATAAATCTCAGAGTAAGCAAGTTCTTTTCTATTAAACTCAAAACAAACACATTGTGAACAGACACAGGAAATATATAATCCAGGCAGTCAAAATAGCAACTAAAAACATCTTTGGAGCTTTTCAAGTGGTTGCTGTGATTGATGCTTTTTCACACCTCCATCTCTAAGTCTCACTGCTGTTATGTTTAAACAATATTTTATTTTTGTACACCAGATCAGATGTTTCAAGTGGACTGGCTACATGAGATTTTTACAGACAGATTTACGAGGATGGATAAACAGACCGGGGAAGTCTAATTCAAGTCAGATCTGGTGGACTTATTTCATTACTCTCTATTTGTTAGCTGGGAAAAGACGCCAATAGAAGGTTTACTCTGTACATGTTGATCGTGTTTCCAGCCTCTCTCCTCTTTTGTATCTTTTGCATTAAGTCTCTTAATTATTTCATTCGAGGTGCGGGACAATTTGGAGGAGTGCTGGATGGGCTGTTCCTCCTTCAGGTTGCTTGTTCATGTAGGCATGCGCCCTGAGTACAGACGCAGATATAGACTCAGATCTATGTTTGTGATTCTGTGTGTTTATGCCCATTTTAATTAGTCATCAGTAGATCTATCATTGGAATGGCATGTTTCTGTTACAGTCTTATGGGGATGATGGGTTTCAGCTTTTCACATTTGTGCCTACATCTGCGTGGCTACATCTGCTTAATTACAATGTGTTATTACTCACACTATACCCCCCCCCCCCACCTCCCCCCAACACACACACACACACACAAACCACACTCATCCAGCTAATGGACCAGCATGTCTCTGGTTTTGCTGGGGCTTATATTTCACCTCAAAGAGGGAGGGAGAACAGCCAACAGGTCCATTACAGAGAGAGCGAGAGATAGGGATTGTGATGAGGGGAGAAAAAAAGGAAAGAGAGGGGCGGGGATACGGCTGCAGGCGTACTGCGGCAGCAGCAGAGCGGCATGACGTGATAGAGGGGTGAAATGACAGTCAGAGAGACACACACAAATGCACATGCTCGCAGCTCAGAGGCTCGCCTGGCAAAAGTAGACAGAAGCAAAGGCGGGGAAGAAGCCAGAAGCACTCAGCAGCATACAGATTGGAGACAAACTCACTTGCTGCGTTCTATCCTGATGCTTGCAGAGGGTGAGTGTAGCTTTGGTTCATATTTTGATTTAGATTTATGTTCATGCATTTGTCAATGTGACTGTGTATCTCTCCTTGATTGTTTGTGTGAATCGTATTTGAATAATCGTAACTGTGAATGGGAGTTTCTGTGAACAGATAAATACAATCACTATGTTTTAAAGGATGACCATGTTCACAGTGAGGTTACCAATCAGCAGCGTAACAGCGAGATGGCAGTAGAGTGGAAGAGAGAGGTTAAAAGAAAGAAAGGCAGAGCTTAAGTGGGATGAAAAGAGGGGGAGAAGGGATGATAGAGGGGGTATTCCGTAACCAGGGGTGATATAATGTGATCTGCCTGAGTCAGCGGTTATATAGGCTGGATGACTCAGTGCAGCATGCATAGCATACGTACTATAGTGTGTGTCCAATGTATGTTGAGAGTGTTGGATAACGTGAAGAGTATTGAATCAGAATGGAGGGAACCGGTGCACACATGGTGATGTTTATGTGGTTTGTAGTCTGATTAGACTCTCCCCTGTTTATTTTGTGTGGGTGCTTGTGTTTGTCTGCCTATGCTTCTATACTGAGCGCAACTGGAGTGGATGTGTGTGTGTGTGTGTGTGTGTGTGTGTGTGTTAGACATGCATCATTTTTCCAATTTGCGAGTGATTCACATTCTCTGAAGAAATCTGTTGAAACCTCTCAACTAATGACTTCTCCATGTGGTTGTACCAGGCTGTGTTGAAAGTCTCGCAACCCGAGTTTTACTTCAGTTCAGTGGTTGTCCTCTGTGAAAGAAACCCCTTCCATAACCCCTCGATATCATGCATTGTAATGAAGTTAACACCCAAACAAATCAACTAAACTGAACATACAAGGTTTTTAGACTATTTAAATGCAATATTGTGTCATTTTTGAGGATGACAGAACATGTGTCATTACAGGTCATCACACTGACGGCCAAGTAAATTTCCATTTGGGCTACTGACTCATGGTCACATAAACAGTCGTCAGTTCATTGTTCAAGCGTGTTTTAATGTGCAAAAAAATGGGAGCACTGATTTCATCAAAGAAAGTGACTTTGAAAATGAGTCACCTCAGTTCGGGACCCCCTGATTGGCTGACAATGTCATTCCTGTTTGTCACAGCTTCCTGTCTTGGTGAATGGAGAGTCACTGTGGACCAATAGGAGGGCAGTGGTGAGGATGCAACAGTGATCCAGGAAAAAACAGCCCATTGTTCCCGGGACGTCGGAGAAGTGTGACCCCTCTCCTGGAGGCTCTGGCTGCTCGGCCTATCAACACACAGACGGACCCGGTACACCATTGAGAGGTAAGACACTTGAGGGCCAGCAGATCTGGCACATGACCTTTCACAATAAGTCGTTTATGAGCTTCAGAAGTTGTTTCTATTCTGAAACTGTGCCTTTCCAGGAATCCTAACAGCACATTGGAGCGTTTTTGCACCACTCTGTGTCACTAGCATTTCGTAAGATGATTTATGACAGCACATTAGCACTGTTGTTTTGGTTGTTGTCATTATGGCGGTAATTATATTCATTTATCTCCACACTGGGTGACACTGCTAATGTCCTTCAGTTCACAGACAGAGAGGCCTGTGTTACCACCTCATTTATTGATTTTGGTGATGAGTCAGAGGGTTTTCAATGCAAGGGTGAGGGTGCGTATGTGTGTGTGAGAGAGAAGATATGCTTGTTTCTTTGATCAGGGGTACAGTAACTGAATTCAGGTTGAGTTTGCCATGGGACATAGTAGCTAGAATGGGGTAATATGATTATGAAGTTAAAAGCTAACGTCTAATGCCGGCTGCCACGCTATCCTTCTTGTTTTTCTACTTACAGAAAGTATATACCTGACCTGCTGTCTTTTATTATTGATGTGAAAAGAGTTCTTAATTACCACATGTCCTGCAGTTCTCCTCCTGCATATTTGGAGATAGATAGAAAATTAGGAGATTAGTGAAAGAAGAGTCCCTGCTGCTGTTGCACACAGTGTCCAGCAGATGTCAGTACCACCCTTGCAGAGTAATTGAGGACGAGTCAAATGCTTTGTAGTCATCATTACATTCACTTACAAAAATACTGAAATCATCATGTTTTTGTTACCTTGTACCTAGCTGTTATGTATCTTTCTGTGTAAGTTCATAGAGAGCAAAGCAAAACGATTTATTGTATGTTTACACAAACTTGGCCAATAAAGGCAATTCTGATTCTGAAGTGAAATTACTTTTGAAGTCATTCTACTTAAATACCTATTAATAGAAAATGTATATTAGGAGTATTGTCTGGATGTCACAGAAACACCAATGTATAATATAATTAGCCAAGAGACGTGCATCTATTGTAATAAGTAAAGAGCTATTGCAAATTGATTATTAGCTTTATTAATTGACAACAGCCAAATTGATTAATCATTTAACCCATTTATCAAGCAAAACATGCCAGGCAGTCTCAGCTGTTTTCTTATATGACTCTATATATGACATGGTTCTCTTACATGTTTGTTCTTCCTGCAGATTTTTAGAAAGTTCAAACAGGAATTAGTTTCCATTCACTTTCTATAGTTCTATATTTTGGTTGCCAGAAAAGTCACAAGCAGTTTGACCTACCGTGAAAGTGTCAGCAAACCAACAATCTAACTATTGTGAATGCACTTATGTAACTGAGGGATGTTATATTTGACTCCTGTATATAGTCTGAACACATGACACAGAGAACATTCCCTACACATGTAACAAGCTTATAGTGTTAAACATTGCCTTCAGCGTGAGGGACTCAGACCTCAAATTGATTAGCCAGTTTTTTAACCCGCTTATCGTTGCTTTTAGTCAGCAGAAAGTATTTTCGTCTCTGTCTGTGGAAATACACACACAGGCGTTCTCACCACCAGCTGAGCCTCGGTATTTCCTTACGTGGGCTGCAGTAGTACTGGTATGACCCCGCTGTATCCCCAGAGACTAGCCAATTTCCATACAGATAGACACAGAGCCAGACCGCACCTGCGTCCCTGGAAATCCTTGCAGGAATTGTATCAGACAGACAGACATTCTGATGCTTTTAGTGTCTTGGCCTCCCAGGAGAAAGAGTGAGAGAAACAGAGATGGGGGAAAGAGGAGGAAGAGAAATTTATGGAAAGAAATGAGGGGAAAGCAGGATGGATGATCACATCTGTCTCTGTATACCTTTTGCTGCATCACTGCTTCTGTATGCTGCTGTGCAGGTCTTCATTAGCACGGAGTCAACTATGACGGAGCACCAGTCCTTCACAAAATACCCAAATCTCCATTTACTGTGTCAGTATGTCTGATATTCTACAGAGATGCTAACCTTTTCTAAAGTTTTCTTTATTAGAAACTAAAATGTTGTTTTTGGTTCATGTTTTTGAGCTGAAGCAGTCAACCTCTTTCTGCTGCAGGGATTCTTCAAATGACCGAGCTTTTGCTCAGAATGCTGGGAAATTGTGTGTGTGTGTTTGTGTTAGCCACGTTACACTGTGAGCAATACTGCGATTAGATGCGCTGTCAAATAATCCAACATTTTATCCTTGTGACTTTGACGGCTTAATTTAACACATCTCTGATTTACTAAAGACAGCTTCCCAAGACGTCTTCTGGCAACACAATTTCCGCTATTTAAGAAAGTTCAAGTAGGGTTTAGTGTTAAATCTGTGTATTTGTCGGTGCATGTATAATTATGATAAATCTTCTTGTACTGCACTGTTCCAAAGCAAACATTTTGGAAGTAAAAAGAAATATGTACAATATGTGTTTGTAGATGTATCTCAATACAGTATATGTTTATGTCTGTGTTGAATGTGAGGGCAGCTGTTGACCCACTCCTGTACATCTGGTCAGCAATAGAAACATGATTTATTTACTTTAGTGAGTCATTAAATGTGTGCGTATGTATGTGTACACACCCACTATATACTGGGCAATAATTCAATACAATTTGTTTACATGTTAAAATGAGTTAGACTTGACCAAAGTCACGTGAGATTCTGATAATTTGTGAGGGATAGCAAATCAATGTATCTGTTTCTCTCAGATGCTGCGATCCTTCTCGTTCTACATGTGCTGTTTCCTCCCTTTTCCCCTCCCTCCCTGTCTTTCTTTCCATCTCACATCCTCCCGTCCTCTTTCCCTCCAGTAGAGCAGCACGAGGTAGTTAGATTATACGACATTACATGAAATGTTTCACTTGACCATCATTTATTGCAGTTTGCGTAGAACAGAAGGGCACAAATAATATCGAGCTGACTTTTAGAGTTCTTGGGTGTTTTTTCTGAGACGGTAACAAAAAACTGTGAATATCTGGAATCAAAGCGAATCAGGTGAGAACGATCTCATACCTCATCTTTATATGTAAGAGAGCATCACGCTTGGCCAATGATGTGTGTCGGTGTGAGTCTGTGTGAGAATAATTTTGAATTCATTATGTGGAGAAAATCAGTTTTTTGAGAACATAACACTCTAAAAGCAGCTGTTAGATGTTGCTGTGAGCATGTGCCTCCACGTGAAGCTGTTTTTTTGTTTTTTGAACTCCCAGCAGGCAAATCTGTTCTGACGCTCCATGCTCTGCCAAAAATAAGCTCAACTCGTGGTTTACCATGACTTAATTTGTCCTATGTGCTTGATTCACATGCGCATATACCATGGATGTTTAACTATCTCTGTATTGAAAACAGGAAATTCTAGTTTACCTGATTGGATTCAACTTTAGATTAGATTGTAACACGGTGGAATGTAATTTCTTTATAGATAAACTATTTTTTTTGGGAGGTCTTTTGTGATGGCGAGTCTACATACTGTTGCTGTGAATTTAACATCAGTGTTCAACATGTTGGCTCATTATAGGTGTATCTCTCTCCCTGTGTTTCTCCTTTAAGGTCAGAATGAGTGGGGGAGTCAATGTAAAATCGCCCTCCCGGGCTCCTCTCTCATCAGGAATCCCCCTCCCACACAGCCTGTTGCCCTCCTCCCCAAAAGCAGACACCCGCCGCCAGGCTAGTGACCTGCCCAGGCCGTCAACACAGACCCCTAAACACACACCCACACACAGTCCCATGCACAGTCCCAGGCACTCTCCTTTACTTTGTCCACGGAGCTCCAGCATCCCTGGGCGTTCCTCCAAGGACCCAAAGAGAGACGCAGGCCTGAAGAGTCAGCTCTTCCAGCGGATGGGAGCCCTACCTGCTCCCCAGGTTTCCCGCTCTGCCTACAGCAGCCCGTTAACCCAGCGCAGGGTACCGCAGCAACAGTCCAAAGACACGCTGGATCTGGGTAAACCCTCCCCGGCTCACATCCCCTCACAGCTTCCACATGACAGCAATCGCAACAGGAACACCTTCACCAATAAGAACCAAACATGGGGGACCAGCAACGTGCGTCCACCGCTTCAGTTCAGAAGAAGAGACAACTCCAGCACTGGACCCCAGGCAACGAGTGAGCTCAGGACACAAAGAGGGAAAGAGCCTCCAGAAAACCACCCAGCCCAGTCCCACATGCCAAACAACGGTTACCTCTGTCCCTCTCTTGCTCAAATGAGCTACGAGCACGCCATCAGGGGTCGCAGTGACTCCACTAGCCAATCAGACGAGGAGATGGGCTCTCCTGAAGACAGCAGTCCAGCCTCCACTCCTTGTCCCCTGCCACCGAACACATTCACCATGCCAATAATGTCCAAGGTGGCTGTCGATATGTTGGCTCAAAGCCCAGATAAGGAGGCTGTGTCCACAGATACACACGCACCCAGAGTCAACATGGCTACTGTGGCTCCCTTCAGCTACCGGTAAGTAGTCCACACTCACACACAACTGATACAATAGTTTATCAAGACTTCTATCACAAACCTTCAATTACTGATACCCATTGTTAAACCATTGTCTTGTCATTATCACATGATCGCTCTGTTTCCACATAGCACTTTAGGACCCCACTCCCTACTGATACTCTGCGTGTGCGTGTGCAAAGATACACGCACACACACACACACACACACACACATACACACACACACACACACACACACACACACACACACACACACACACACACACACACACACACACACACACACACACACACACACACATGTATACACACACTTGGTGTTTTCTGGAGCAGAGCTGATTGTTAAAGTGTCCTCTCAACAGCCTCTGGGCTGACTCAATGTACTGTTCCCTTTTACCGTTTTTACAATGTGGGATAAAAACTAAAAAATAGTGAGTTTTGTAATTTTATAAGTTCAAAAGATGCAACAATACTGTGTCTTATGTGTGTTCTTGAGTAGTGTGTGGTGTTTTAGTTAAATGATTCAAACCACGAAGAATGAATCAGTCAAAGCAGAAAATTATTTTTAATTATTGCATAGTGTACAATACTTGAGATCTTAAAATTCTTGAGCTTCTTTTTACTTTGATAATGATGAAATTATTCCCAGTGCATTATCTGAGATTTGCTGTTTCTATAATTTGCATGAAGGAAATTAATGTGACACAGCCGGGAAGGTGATCTATTTTCTTCTCCTGCCATACACAGTCTCCTATGTGTTTGATTGTAATCAGCGATATTAACATAAGTGAGTTGCATGTACAGTAACAGACGTGTGACGGCCGTGTTCATGATGTGTTGACAGGCTGCACGCGCAGGAGAGCGACTTCTCAGTGGATGAACTGAGTGACTGCTCATCTGGATCCATAGACGTCTGCTGTGATGACCTAACACTAGGTTAGACACACACACACACACACACACACACACACACACACACACACACACACACACACACACACACGAACACACACAGGTATGCATTAAAACATTGATGAGGTTATACTTGGAGCAACACACCACTTTTCCTTTGTCTCTGACTCTTTTGCTGAACAAATCTTGCGGTCTAGTTCTGTCTGCCCAGTTAGCGTCAGGGTGCCAAGAGGCCGAGAGCCCCTTTGGCAGGTATGGATGCCTACGTTCTGGCAGACAGTTGCATTTACTGCAGCAAGAGTCATAAATGGCGTCAGGCGGGACATGCCAGCGGCCGACCTTTGGGTCTCATTGTGGAAGCTGAAAAGACTCATTGAAGACTAAGGGAAAACCATTCTCTGTCTAAAGCTGTCCGCCCCTCTCCCACTCATCAGGCCTCGGGGGCCATGTCAGGTGGTGTAATGTTGTGTGTGTCTCAGCCTTGAGCTCTGCTGACTTCAGTGGTTCCTGCTCTAGATGAAGATACGCAAAAGAGAGATGGACTCAGGATGTTAGAATGAAGGAAGATGACAGGGGTGATGTGGGTCGGTAATGGGATGAAATGGGGCACTTCTCTACTCGCTGCCAGAGAGTATTATTCTATGCACATCCTTTTCGGCTACATCCATGAGCTGTTGGGAATTTTGAACCCTTCCTCACACTTTCTCTCCATCCCTTTTTCTTGGAGTTCTTCCTTTCCAGCGTCATTGACCTAAAAAGCCACAGTCCCAGCATGATCCCCTCCCCGTCCTTTGAGTAATGGTTTGCTCTGTACCCACAGCTATAGTCATGCTTTGTAGTGGTCAGTGTGAGTCGAGGGAGTTGGACGTGCTTCGCAGATATGACTTAATCAGTGGTCTAGTGAATCATTCTTTGTGATGTGGTGTCAATTGGATAGGAGGGGATTGACTGCCTGGCTTTGAAATGTGCAGTCCAGAGTTAGTGTGTGTATTAAACTTTAATGGACAAAATCTCTCCTAGTTTATACACATCTGCCAGAATATGTGCAATTAAATGTTTAGCATTAATCCTGCACATTGTTTCAAAGTGTTTTCTGAAGGCTGCTTCTGGCTGATCCCTGCCTGTCAGTCCGCTATTGGTTGTCAGTTGATTGTTCGTTATTGAAATACGAAAACAATGACCTAATAATCTGAGGTTGTGAATGTGAAAACGCAGATGGCACTATCTAGAGCCGGTCTTTGGTTTGTGTTTTGGTCTTCTGTAGAAACATGGCGTCCGACTATGTGAAGATGATGTGCTCCATATTTACATATACACGGCTCATTTTAAGATGAAAAAAAAAACACAAAGTTCTTATTTTGAGGTGATTTTACTCTAAAGACAACATACTTAATAATATTATATTCTATTTCTACCAATAGATCCCCCTAAATGCTAAACACTGTTCCTTTAAAAACAGATGAAATCTACTGCTCTGAAATGGAGAGCATTGTAATACTTTCTCTCCACATCCTCCATGGCCAGTAGAGGACCTCGGGTAAAACATTTACACGCTCTACGGCCCTGGCAAGTACAATGTTCCATATCCTAGAACGTCATATTTTTTACTGTACATAGAAAGCATATTCAGACATATTATATTCAAAGTTTCTTTGACTTTAAAGTTCTCTATTACAGTAAATTGATATTGCCTGTCTAAAAGTATAGCCCCCAGAATAGAGCTGTTTGCAAATAAAAAGCTTTTAAAGCTTTTTGAAGGTTTTAACCAGCTGGTTGTGGAAAGGGGGGATGGGAGCCCATGGCGGAACAGCCCCTGTCTTTAAAGGCCTCTGGCTGTCTTGGGACTATGGTTGTGGTCTTGTAATTGGTCCCTAGAAGGCGTTAGAAACAGAACTAAAGTGTCTTAGGCTCCTCTGAAGCTGCATTTACATGGAGGGTGGGCTGACACCGTAATGACTGTAATTTAGGGAGCTGAGAAAAGGAGGGGAACAGGGAGGAAGGCAAAGTTTGGAGGGAAGGAAAAGAGAAAGAGTGAGAGGGGCGAGAGATGAAAAGAGGAGAACTGATAAGGTCAGTGGGTTGATGGAATTCCTTTTGTGAAAGGAGGAAAGATGTGTGCAGTGTTATAATAGATAGATCGTATGTTGGCTAAATATTTCAATGCTGAGGGCTCTGGTTGAACAAACAAGTCAAGGCCAAATCATGACGTGATTTGGTTATGGTAAAAGAGTAGTTTTCCACAAATTGAATTTTTTTCCAAATGCTTAAATTCACTTTGATTGAATCAGCCGTAACATAATCAGCTCTTACATCTTCTGTTGGAGGCCCTAATGAAGACCTGAACATTTAATGTGACTGTAGCACCATGTGGTCTCTCAATTAGACTGCAGACCTCCTGACCTTGTGGCTCTCTGGAGAGGTGTATTTGAGCATGCGTTCAGCACGTTGAGCATGTGTGTGTGTGTGTGCTGATGTATGCGTGTGTGACAGTACACAGATGGTGCAAAAGATAAATGTGATGGGTGGACTGTGTATCATTTTTCATGTCCCAAGGAGGGTATGGCCTGATGTTCCCTACGGACACCCTCAAAGTCCATCAGCTGTCTCTCTCTCTCTCTCTCTCTCTCTCTCTCTCTCTCTCTCTCTCACACACACTCACACACACACACACACACACACACACACACACACACACACACACACACACACACACACGAACTGTACAGACAGATAGAGGTGGTCATGTGTACATATGGATATGGATAAACACTGCACAGTATCCCACACACACACTCTCATATTACATTGACATTTACAGGTAGAAAACTAAAATAATTGTACTTTCCAGGTGTGGGATTGACATGTTATCTGTAATAAATGGGCATGTTTTCCCTTGAAACCAGCTCACGATCTGGAGCAGAGATTTCAATGATGTTTCTCAAGGTGATCCAAGAATGATATTCAGTGGCCATTAGCCAACTGTGCACTCTGTCACACTGAATTTAATAATGCCCCAGTTCCCTTAATGTATTTGTATATAACATACACTCCATTGACAGTTTATTATGTACACTTAGCTAAAACTGGACTGCAGTCTATTACAACAGTCCTGCAATAAATCCTCCTTTTATGTAGTTATATATTCACGTTTGGAAACACGGGTGATGATCCAACTTTATTGTCAGTTTGCAGTGGTGGATGGTCGGTGGAGGCTATAGCTTTAAGCCTTAATATAATTGAAATGGGTGAGGTATATAAAAATCCACCCCCTGTTCAGCTGTCATGAACATTGGCTCTAGAGACCAAAACCGTTTTTTGTACCAGGCTGTAAACATGTTTATTTCTGCGTTGGCGGTTTATAAATGGGGATTGACTTGCTTTTGGAGCCAGCCTCAAGTAGCCTTTTGTAGAACTGCAGTTTTTGGCACTTGCGCGTTGGCTTCATTTCTCAGCACCAAAAGGTTGTCGCCTGTAGACACACAGAATAAATGCGTACCTTTCCAAAAATGTCAGGACATACAGATTAAAACAGCATAAATGCAGATAGTACATGTTTTTGTTTTCTTATCCTCACCTTGCAGGGCAACTTTGTCTTGCAGACACCACTTTGTGGAGCCCTCACATGGATAAGTACGTTTTGAAACCCCCTTGTAGCAATCACTTTTAGAATAGTAGAAGTCAGCAAATATTTAGTAATGAAGGCAGGAAATCCGCTTGCATTTTGTAAACGTCAGGCTCGCTATCTCTTTAATGCCCTTGGACAGTCTAGTAGATAGCGCTTTGATAACCCCGGCTGCATCTACTCTTAGACAGTGTGTAATCCTCTTTGGCCAATCTAATCAGAGAGACATATGCCGAGTTGGCGTTGGACAGTGATGAGTGGTTTAGTGGCTTTGGGAAGATGATCAGACATAAGCGTGGACTAGATTATGTCCTCGCTCATCACCGGGCTCGGTAGTAATCACTATTTAGGGTTTGTATTACTCTATATTTGACCCTAACTTTGACTTGTCTGTAGTCAAGCTGAAGTGATGGCCCAGTTTTTTTCATGTTTGGGTCATGTGGTGAGTTTGATAGGGAAGACGTCACATTACTGCGGGAAAGTGAGTGCATCTGGAGGCACATAATCCATACGTGAGCAGAAAGGCACACGTGGATAATATACATGTGTGAAAAAAAATGAGTAAAAAATTCACATAGAAGCTCCTCGTTCTCCCATTTTTCCGACACACTGAGCCATCCACCCGTTGTGTGGCGAAGACAGAGCTGCTGACTCCTCCTTCTCTCTCCCCCGAGGGACATTTCCTTCCTTCCTATGTCTGCATTAGATAGAGCGAGAGATGAAGGAGGAGAGAAAGGAGAGAGAAGGGTGAATTGGGAAATGGGTGAATGAGTGCACACACTCAAGATCCTTTTTGACCTCTGGGGTGACTCCCAACCCAGGGAGTCGAGTTATAGTCAGTCATGTGTGTAACCTCTCTGTGTCTCTGTGAGACCACACACACACACACACACACACACACACACACACACACACACACACACACTCAAGAATGGAGTCACAAAGACATCTATCTGTCAAATTAATAACCCATGGAGAATAAAGCGCACACTCCAATATTGGCACATGCTTCTAGTATCAAGATTCCTGATGTTAATTGAACCATACAGTCATGTTGTCCTCATAATATAAATTCACATACTACTTTATATCTTACTTTAGCAACAGCAGTTTTTTTGTGCAGAGAAAAGAAAGATTACACACTCACACACTGCTGCTGATGATATCCACCTGTACATGCACAGACACCACGCCGTAACTAGGCAACCAGACTCTACAGCACAGCATTGTGGGATACCCCTGGGAAGCGTGCTGAGAATGTCAACAGTGAGGGAGCGTCTGCAAAGAGCGATTTCTTAAAAATTCCTTCTTCTTCGTTGACATTCTCCAGATTGGCAGCTGATGTTTTTCGGCTCTCAGCTGTGTGTGATTCATGATGAGTGTGTGACTTTGGCTCTGTGGGAGAATGGTGTTAACATTTGTGCCTCGGGAATGAGGAGTTGGTATGAGTGATACGCTCACACCATTACCATGGATAGCCTTTAAGTGGCTGAATTGTCCAAATGCTTAAGCCAGTGACTCATTCTATGTATCATCAGCACTGCAGTGAGGCTGCCAAAGAGTTATCATTGTGGAAAAACTCCCTCTCTCATTCACACTTACATTTTTGACTCAGACGAGGAAGCCACTCATTGTATGCATCACATTGTCGCCTCCATATTTTGTCTGTAAACAGGACATTAAAAAACATGTTATTGTGTTGGTGCAGTACCAGAGTGCGTGTCACTGTGAGCCTTTCCGTTGTGTATGTATGTGTCATGGTCTGGTATTCGTCCCTGTGTCCTGTGGACCCTATGTGTTAGCGTGTTAGCGTGTTAGCGGACATTAGCAAACGTAGCAGGAGTGGCAATGCGGTGAGGCAGGATATCCCCTCTCTGTCTTACAGACTTCCTCTGCTCCTCTGGCCCACATATAGAGATCCTTCCTCCTCCTCCTCCTCCTCCTCCTCTTCCTCCTCCTGTTCCTCCTCTTCCTCCTCTTCCTCCTCTTCCTCCTCCTCCTCCTCCTCCTCCTCCTCTCATTTTCCTCATTGCCTTGTTTTCTGCAATATAATTTCACATACTTACATTCTTTCTGCTTTTTCCTCACCAAAAGCATTCAGTATGCTTCTTTAACGGTTTCTGCTCTATCCTGTTCTGCCTCGCTTCACTTCTATTCCCAGTCACACTTATTTCTTTCTCACTTCTCCAGCCCGTTCACGCTTGCTTCATTTTTAGAACAACTTTTTTTTTTCTTGTACTACGACACGAAAAGGCAAAATCAAGAAGAAGCAAGAGGGAGTAAGGGACAACAGGGAGTGGGTGAAAGTGAGAGCGCATGCCATCTGCTTAGTTAAATGGGAATCGTTCCTCTTAAAGTTTAAATCGCTCTGATACAATCAATTACATCCAAAGCAGCAGTGCTTTGCTCTTCTCTCGCAGTACTTTTCCTTTCAAAGCTGGAGCCCTTACCTATAATGGGCCACACAGTATCTGTGTTTGTGTGTCCTACTGGCTATACTTCACTCTGTAGAAATATAGTGGCGAATCTGTTCCTATAACTCTTTGGAGATGCCCGGGCTAATTTACTCATGCAAAGTACAGAAACACCCTGCCTGTCTCTGCCTGACTGCCTGTCTGTCTGTCTGTCTGTCTGTCTGTCTGTCTGTCTGTCTGTCTGTCTGTCCGTCCATCCATCCGTTCAGCCGTCCGTCTGTCTCTCTCACTCCTTCTATTTCAGTCTGTGTTTTCAATCTATCCATTTATACCTGTAGCTCTGTCTCTCACCTTTGCTTAAAAGTGTCTCTATGTGTGTATGAAACTGTTTGCCCGTCACTGTGGTCAGCCCCCAAACGCGTTCACACACACACACACACACACACACACACACACACACACACACACACACACACACACACACACACACACACACACACACACACACACACACACACACACAGACACACACACACACAGAGTGCTGTGTGAGTGTGCTATGAGATGAATGTGTAGTCTAATACTGAGCACTGGCACTCATCATACTTTGCCAGCTTCTCTGATGTCAGGCCAGATTGCTCAGGTCGGTCAGACACCCTGCACAGACAGCAGGCTCTGTGTGGGTGTGTATGAGAGAGAGACTTAGCAGAAAGAGAGTGAGAGGATATATGTTTACATCAGCCATATATTAAAGTGATTAGACTGTGGAGCCAGAGAGACGAGTACTGGAACAAACAAGTAGCTGTTTGCTGCCAACACACACTTTACCTGTGTGTTTACGTGCTTTCAAGAGCACTGACGCGTGTCTCTGGCCCACGAGCATCTGTGCGCCACACAGACCTGCCTTGTACACGGCCACTCTCTTTTGACTCACCTTAATCCCTCATCAGGGAGGTATAAGAACTGACGTACAGCACCTATTAGCCTTAAATTACATCCCTTACCCCCCAACTGGCCTGCTACCAGACCCCAGAGCCCCCATAACTGTCACCACACAGCTCTGGCATTGGTGTGGCATAACCACCTCAACATTGGCCCTTTATTAAAGCAAGCTGCTTCTAATGAATGGCTTCAGCCTTTACACAATAAAACAGCCAATGTATGTCTGTGTTTTGTCTGCTACTGAGCTCCTGTATTACACAAACTCATTCAAGGCCAGATGGATGGACGGATGTCATTTTTGGGCTCAATAGGCGCCAGTTTAGTAACTTTTGGAAAATGAGCTGTTTTTAAAGTACCTATCTAATATTGAGTGTGGAATGTGAGCAAACAGGACACTGCTTGTTTTTCGCTCTGGTTAGATGTCAACCGATTTATGCAAATGTAACAGAAAATGGGCATAAGCCCAACATCCTGCTCGTTTGAATGCGACTTCTACTTACAGTTTGAGACCTGATAACATCACTGCAGGCATTGGTGCTTGCATACAAGAGAAGTGCATTAATGATAATACACCCGGAGCACAAACACTGTATGCGGACAGGATACATTAATACACAAAAACAAATTATATAGTTCTATTGATTGTTAATGACTAATGGGCTTAAAGTTCATTTTATGCACTGTCATCATAGTTACCTGTAATGGAAATAAAATTAGATGAGAAATGACGCCACCATACTGTTTCTCTGTCTCTGTTAATGTCCCTATCTTATCGGAGATCCACCCAACTCCTGTAATGAGGAATTACAGGAATAGATTCTCTATGTTCTTGGAGCAAAGATTTAGAGGGGATGACCGAGTAAAAGAAGGGAATGATAAAGAGGATGAAGAAGAGTTACTCTTGTGTCCTGTGTTGATGGAGATGGGATGTCCAGAGCGATGAGATGACGTAGTTGACCGAGCCAGAGCTGTATGGGTGTCTGGATGGGAGCTTTGGCTTCTCCGAGCCTGTCTCATCAATGTGACACACACGTAGAGACACACCCACACACACACACACACACACATGCACACACACATTTATACACATGCAGGCGAGGATGGACAAAAATATAGTGACAACGATACTCATTCACAAACCCCACACATTTTTACCACTGAGGTATCGTGACGGTTGTGCTGAGATGGATGAGCTTGTTATCAATATCTATCCTGCAAAACTTAATGGCCTGTGCTTATTAACTGTAAGGGGGGCGAGGGGGACATACTGTATGTCTGGAGGAAGGAAGGAAAGGAAGGGAGGGAATGAGAAAAAAGCAATGGAGATGAGTGGGAGAGGTAATATGATGCAGGTGGGGAGGGGGTGTGATTATCATTTGAGGTCTGTTGGCTACTAATTGAAGGATAATTAGTGACTGACCTATCTGGTTGTGTATTAGGGACTGGTAAATGTGTCTCCTGTTCCTCTCGTCTAAGCTGATGCTGCAGCCATGGTTGTTTTCCAGATAATTGGAGTCAGCTTAATCATGGGTGGGCCTCTCGTGATTGTGGCACACAAGAAAATCTGAATATGAATGGATGAATAGAGCAGCTAATGTGATTATGAATGATTGGACTTGCGTGTGTGTGTGTGTGTGCTGGGGGTCTTTTTTCTGGCTGCAGTATGTGATATTGTTTGTGTCACACACAGTTGAGTTCAATATCAATATTCCTTTCTTTGGTTGTCTTTTTCTTCTTTTGTTTTCCTCTCTTACTCTCATTCTTCCTACTATCATTTCTTTCTTGCGTCACTAGTGTTCAGTATAACACTGCATCTGTGATGCGTGTTTGCGAGAGAGAGAGAAATAGAGAGAGAGAGAGAAATAGAGAGAGAGAGAGAGAGAGAGAGGATTGGTGGGTGAATCAGCCAGTGGGTGGAGAGAGAGCGAGAGACAACCAGAAAGAAGGAGGGAAGGATAGAGGAGTAAGAAAGAGTGGAGGAAGGGTGAATGAGCCAGAGGGGGTAGAGTGAGCAATCCAGCGAGTGAGGGAGAGGTAGAGGGAGGAGAGAAAGAGGAGGGGGATGTTGCCGCTGCTGCTGCGACTGTTTCTCCTGTCAGTCGGCTGCCGCTTGCCTGGCAAGCAGGAGGGAATACAGAGCTAGAGAGAAGCAGAGAGGGACACAGAAAAAAGAGGCTGGTCGGTGCTGTGTTTTGTTCTAGCTGCGCTATTGTGGCTCAGGGTGCCGCAGACACGCTGTAAGGAAGTGGATTTTAGCACTGGACACAGAACTGCAGATCCATGGATTACCAGCAGTGAGTAAGGTTGACTGCTACTGCCACTCTACTAACCCACTCGTCATTTTCAACAGAGAGGTGAACCCACAGTCTCACACGGCGGGGAGTCTGGACCCTCTGAAGACAGAGAGGCAGAGAGGGAGGGCAAACCAGATAGTCTTCGCGTTTTCACACCTTTTTTTTCTCTGCTTTTTTTTCCCTCCATTTCTTTCAGTCTGCCTGTGTGTATCTCAGAGTGTGTCACTGATGCTGTTGCTTGGCTCTCTGCAGGAGGGATGCTGGAGGCTAATGTGGCTAACATTAGCATGACGGCCAAGCCCAGTGAGCTGGACTTAAGGTCTGCTGTGGTCTCCTGCCAGGAAGCTTCAGCCCAGGCCATGGCCTCTAGGAAGCCCCCGTCCAAACCTTCCACTTTACCCCCGGGACATTCACGTCCCTCTGGGTCAGAGCTCAAGGTCTACCGGCCCTCCTCTGGATCCATCCCAATCCCAGTTCCCAATCCGTCCAAGCTCCGCAAGCAGCGGTCACTTAACAACTTGTGTGTGCTCACTGATGCTGAGAAGAAGCTGCACCTGTACCAATCTCCCCGCTGGAATGATGATGCGAGCCGGCCTGACACAGACACCAACAAGCCAGGCCAGATTAAGGCAGTTCAGGCTGGGGGTGTCAGACCACCACTTTCTAGGACCCTTTCAAAGTCAGAACAGTCTCTTTTCCAGGGTAAGCCCAAACCTTTTTCCTCCCCATCGGTGACTTCTCACGGGAACAAGCCGAGTCGAATCCCTGCCCCTGGTAAACCACGAGGACCCTATGCTGAGGTCAAGCCCATCAGCAAGGCCTCTGAAGCGGGCCAGAATTCAGACATAGACCCTGCAAACAACCCAACTAAGGCTAACTCCAATGGAGCTGGGAACACTGGGACTAATGGCAAGAAACTAGGAGAGAGGGAGAGATGTGCAGCGCTGTCAACAGAAGAGAAGAAAGACAGGAAGGGGATAGAGGGAGACGATGATAAGAGCTTTCTGAAGGTGGACCCAGAGTTAGTGGTTACGGTTCTGGGAGACCTGGAGCAGCTGCTCTTCAGCCAGATGCTTGGTGAGTCTACTGTTTTATCCCTATTTTGCATGAAAACATACAGGTTCAAGCATTACACCAAATTAGGAAAGGGTACGATTATGTCAACATGTTAACAACAGTTACTTATTGATCCAGTAGATATATACGTAAACATCAACTCCTCTCCTCTCCTCTCCTCTCCTCTCCTCTCCTCTCCTCTCCTCTCCTCTCCTCTCCTCTCCTCTCCTCCCTACATGCAAACCGTTCCCTCCAGCTCTGGCTGTAGCTCCAGCATCAACAGTGCATTTTAAATGAGTCCAGTCTCTATTGCAGCAGAGCATAATGTCAGTGTGTTGTTTTTTCTGAGTGCTTTTCCCAATACAATGGTGAGAGCCCTCGGTCTGTAGGTGGTGAGAATCCCTATGTTTTCACTACGGTAGCTGTCATTTGCTTTGTTTATATGTGTAAAATTGGTTTATGTTGTATGTGGATGTATATTAGCTCTGTGTGCTCGCATGAAGCAGCTGAAGTAAGCAGTTCCAGAGGGCTGACATTGTTTTCTTGTTGATTCATTAGGTAGCACTGGAATGATTTGTCCTAGTCGTATCTGACCCACTGCCACAGTGAGCTAGATATCAATGCATCCTTTCTCCCTCTCTCATTATATCTCTATCTCACAGGTTTTATTTCTCTAACTCTACCACCCCTTTGGCAGGGGAACCTATTTATTTTTTTGAAATTGAAAGCAGTCAATGCGTGTATGTGTCTATCTGTGCGGTAGTAAAGCGTCCAAACTGCATGTTTCACGCCACAGCATCTCCTGGCTCACGCCAAAATCAGCCATTCGTTAATAAAGGCCGTGTGAGTGGAACTAGTGGGGTGTGTGTTTTCAGTCGGTAAATAAAACGGCTGCATATTGAGTCAAGCTCTGGTCACAGTGGGCCACATATTTAGCCTTGCACCACTACCTCAACCCCCTCACCCCCTCCCTCCCACCTCCCCTCCAGTTCCATTGATCTCCGGGCCACTGACAGATGGTCACTATCCACCCCCCCACCACACACACACACACACACACACGCACCCACCTCTTCCTCTTGTTACCGGGGGCAACGTGTGGAAGCAGGGAGGAGAATGGTGAGGGGGTGGTGGCATGGGCAGGTAGTTAGCTTGCTATCATTCACATAAACTCACACACATCCACACACATACACCCATGAGTCCACACTGTCACACACTGGGGGGCGACTGTACCAGGACACATCCAAAGTTTTAGCTGATGGGGGTGTATTGCGAGAATGATGACTGAGTTTGTGAATAATAGGTCAAACCAGGGTCTAAATCTGCACCTAACATCCATTATTCATTCATACACACACCCACACTGTGTTTTCTCTCTCTATCTATTGCTCATTCTCTCCCCATCTCTGCCCCTTGTCAGGATAACATCAGACTGGTTGTTATATCTGTCTGGATAAGAGGACATTTCTTTCCGGCCATCATCAAACCTCTCTCTCTGGCTTCCTCTTCTCTCCTTATTTCCTCTTTCTCTCTTCATCAGCTCGCCTCCTGCTGCACAGCCCCATTTCACAGCTTGTATGACCTTGCCCCCACAGCCCTCTATTTGTGTGTGTGTTTCTGTACTGTACTGTACATGGTGTGTGTGTGTGTGTGTGTGTGCTGTGTATGTCTGTGACCTTTTTCCAGTCCTTGTCGTAATGTTGCTGGCCACACCTACGCCAGGCAACCAGGTATAAGAAGGGAGACAAGGTTGGAAAAAGAGGAAAGTAGAGGCTAAGAATTGAGATTCATGGGAGAAAAGTAAAAGGGGGCTACTTCAATTACAGAGGGAGATAATTGAGGGCAGACAGAGAATAATAAGAGAAAGAGAGAGAGACACTGGAGTAAAATAATAGTTATAGCCAATGATCTAAATTTCTACCTGGCATCCCAAGTGACCGAGTGTTGCTTTACATTTTGGTGTGTATATAGTTGTGTGAGTGCACACATACATGTTTGTATGTGTGTGCGTGTGTGTGTGTGCGTGTGTGTGTGTGTGTGTGTGTGTGTGTGTTAGGAGGAGGTTAATTGTAACTTGCCCTGTAGCTGTGGGCTCATCGTTTATAGTATCTGCTTCTCCATTTCCGGGATGCTCTGCTAATTGGTTTCTGCTCTGTGTGCTCTGTCATAGGAAGATAGATTATGGATGTAGAATGGATCATTCCCAGTGATCCACTCCTCCCCTTCCTATATACATTCCCACCTCCTTCCCATCTGCTTCCTACATACAGGAAAGCGACGTGTCATTGTAAAGTATGACATTATGAAAGAATGACCTTAACTCGGTCATAGCATGTTGTTGTGGAAGCTACATGTCAGCTGTTAGCTACAGGGAGTAAAATATGGGCCTCTTGTGTCTTGAACATGTTATGTTGTGTGACAGCTACCGGCATGCACTGTGCTGCTGTCCTTTTGATATTAGCCTCCAGTTGAAGGCAAAGATTATGGAGAATGCCACTGAGGTCTAATCATTGGGATGTATAACCCAAGACCATCAGCTATGCACTTAAGGGATAACCAACCTAGCACACACACAAAATGGAAAAAAGAAAATGCCTAAAAGGTTAGGCCTATATGTTTATCTTGCAGGGTGATTTAGGATTAGTTTCAGTATAATCTGTTTTTCTTTAATCTGACAAACATGTTTTACCACTAAGAGATGAGGAGCTTTTCATTAATTGGATTGAGAGAATTACTGAACTTGTTTGTCCACGGACAGCAGCTCTGGACTTGCGGAGATGATTCTCCCAAATGCAGCATGCTTTATGAGATATCTTGTTGACAGTATTAGCATTAAGGTTGGACTTAGATGCAGGGGATGATGAATTCTGTAAATTCTGCCCATAAAATACACCGACCTGAATGGTACCCTGTGAAGCATATATTGCACGGGTAATCTAAAACACTGAACCTCAGATGTGTGGCGCTAATGACACCTCCCAGTCCCATCAGCACCCATAAAGAAGTGTATACAAGAGGGTAAGCTCCCTATAGCAGTGGCCTTTCCCAGCATGGGGCGGGCTCGGTTTAGAGAGGTGCCGTCTAAAGACACCAGCAAGCCTCCGGATTAGGCCTTGCAAAAAGATAATGAGAAGATTCAGCCTCCATTCCACTAATCACACATCATCTATCACCCTGGAAAAGGCCAGCTATCAAGGCTAAAATGAATTACAGATTAAAGGAAAGGACATCTGTTTGGATGAAGATTTAGGTATTAGGGGGGAATTTTCCTTTATCAAGGATCAGATAGAGAAAAATAAATTTAGGTTAGAAGATTGGAGATGCTGTATAGTTTTGGTGTTGGCTGAGTTGATCATAGGACTTGGGGGACTGTGTTACTTACATGTGACCATTAAGGCTCAGCAGAGGAGAAGTAAATAACACTCAGTGACACATGACTGCTCATAAAAGAAGCCTTGACTACCAACCTGCTTGTTATTTTAGAGTGACATTGTATTGTTTGTGCGGTTGATGGCTACTCGTGGGTGACGATGCATCCTAGTCAGCTGTCTGCGGAACAATAAACCCCACAGAGAAATCGACAAAGCCTAAAAAAGACACACGCGGAGGCAAACACAGGCACACACACACACACACACACACACACACACAATCCTGTTCAAGAGAACTTAACAGCGCTGCAGGAAATAACAAAGCAGCCGCGGCTTTAAATGTCCAAAGCTCACACACACGCACATTCAACGTGTGCCACATTCAGTCACTGATATCTTCTCCTGTCGACTCCCCTGTATTCATCTTTTTTGGCAGTGACAGGGTATTTTTCATTCTTAGTTCCTCAGTCCCTCCACTGTGATTGCAGTGCTGCTGAGTCTCTAATGTGATGCGGGTGCGGCCAGAGCGGCTGGTTCAACCCCGGGCTTCGCTGACTGAGGGATTCAGGGCAGTCGTCCTCCCAATCGAGGAGGTGGTGACAAGCCAAATAAATGCAACTGCCAAGGAAAGTGAGGAATAAAGCATCCCTCCGATTCTTTCTCCCTCTCTTCCTCTTCCACTCTTTCAACTCTGATGTGAGTTGACGGGTAGCAGTGTTCTGTCACCAGTCAGACAGCAGAGAGGATATTTCTGGTACAAGTGTTTCAGTAGGACAGAGGTACAATCTTTCTCGTGTGAGGGAGGGATTTTGTCACCAGGAGTAGAAAGGAAGAGTTGCATATGGTTGCATGTATGATAGTGCATTTTCTCTGTTTGTGTGTGTGTGTGTGTGTGTGTGTGTGTGTGTGTGTGTGTATGTTTACAATGCATTGTGGTCAGTCTCTAAGGACTTAATGCAGGAGCCATTGCATTAGTGCTGTCTGCTTCCTGACATCCTCTTTCTAAATCATATTAGTATACTCTGTGGTTTTTTTTTTCTCATCAGCTCTTACATAACACACATGCAGACTCTCACATTCTGCTTATCACTAAAATAAAAACAAGCATATATATAAGCCTGGTATATTACGCACAGTTTACTCATAAAACGAAATGTAAATGTGTGTGGGTGTGTATGTATGAGAGAGAGATGAAGGAAGTCAAAAGTCAAACTTTATTTATAAAGCACCTTTTTTTAACACAGGATACAAAGTTTTGTACAGTAATGAGGGTAAAGAAAACACAAATTCCAAGTGCAAAGCACAAACAAGATAAAAATAACGATAAAATAAAACTCCAAAAACAACGCACTTCGGAAACAAAAAAAAGCATACTGCAAACGGTTACCACCCAGATCAACCCTTGAACTTGAAAATGTATGAAATGTATTGAAAAATTTACTTTTGAAATTATAGAAAAGCCAACTTAAAGATGTATGAGGGGAGAGATGTTGTGCCAAAGTATAGGTGTTAGGACAGCAAAAGAGAGAGAGAGAGAGAGAGAGAGAGAGAGAGAGAGAAGGAGATGAGGACTCAAGGAGTTATCTAGGCCGCTTTGTGATGAGGAATGCTTTTCAGTTCTCTTTTTCTGTTCTATTTGTGTTTTCTTCTTATGAAAGGGCTCAGATAAAAGTGCCCTTTGTTACTGATGTAGCTGTGTCGTAGCTGCTGTAAGGAAACAGTATTAGTCGCGCACACACACGCATCTGACTGAGTCTTGTGACAGTATTGTGGTTAGCTTACATTAGTGACAATGCTAATGCAGTGTCAGTGGTGTGGGCATAAGCTAAACCAACAACAAGGGGCAGACAGAAACTTTACCTGGGAACATCTCCTCATTTGCTGAACTATAAATATATTTGCACCATCTCCTATGTTATGGATACATGTGTTTTTGCAATGTCTCATTAAGTCACATATCTGGATGCATACAAATTAGATTTTGCTCAACAATCTCAAAAACTACATATGGAAGTTGTCAGGCTTGAATTGGAAGCTGAGCTTTGCACCGTCTGTGCACAATCTAAAAAATTGAGCTGGAGGTAATCTGTAAACAACACAGTATCATACACATAGCAGCCATTTAGGGCCAAAATGCAAACATGCAGTTTGAGTGGAGATTTTGCCATACCATCCATACCGAGTCAGATATCCTTTCAATATCTCTGGTTTTATTGGACCACCTTTGCTTCATGACAATATTAGATAGACAAGATTTTTCTACCAATGTGATGAAGTACGTTGAAATCAGGTATTTGATTTTCCAGATAGCCCTAAGCTTTTTCACTATGACATGTTATTGACCAAAAGGCTAATTGATTAACCGACAAAATACATGATTTTGTACATCAGCGGAGTTAACTTGCTTATTGCTGTCATCAGTTCTACCGTCTTGCCCATCACCTTATTAACAGTGCAGGCACTGCACACAGTGTGCAGACTGTCTGTCTGACATGTGAGAGCAGCGCTGCAGCTGGGTTTAAGCACATCGTAAAATAGAGTTTCACAGGAAACAACCCTCTTGAACAAAAATACACCCCAAACATTGCCACACATTATGGTCTGCCTTGGCTCGTTGCCTGTGTGTGGCTGTGTGTCGGTATGAATGTGTGTGAGGCTCGGTCTGTATTTAGAGTTTTCATGCATACACAGGAAGCGCAAGAGATACTGCTGAAAGCTCTAGATATTTAGCTGTCATGATGCATCTCAAACAAACAACACACACGCACACACACACATCATGTGTGTTTTTTTTCCTCCAGGTGATATTTCTTTGACAGCCACATCTGCCTACCACATGTGTTTATGTGTGCTGTGTGAGTTTTAGATTGTGCCTTTCTTTATCTTGTTATTCTCAAGGCACCTCACACACATTTAATCTTCTGCATTGCAGCTCGGCACAAAGCAATACACACACACACACTCGTTCCTCTTTGGGTTTTGAAGCCTAATCAGCCAGGCTAGAGGTGATATGTCCGTTTTGGTTTTACCATGGTGAGGTCTCGACCTTCTTTTCTGAGAAAGTAAACTTCTCTCAAATCACTCAAAACCTCCTCTCCTTCCCTGTGAGCACATAGCGCTCTGACTTCTCGGCAGATAGGGCTGTGATTCGAGAGATATGGAGAGTGTGTTTATGTGTGTTTGTGTATGGGTCAGTGTTCAGAGCCAGGTTTTGGGGGGTTGTGGAGATCTGGGCTGAAGGGGATAAGAGTGAGAAGATTGCTGCACAGAGGATTCTGGATCTATCAGTCATGTTTTTATCGGTCTATTCCCATGTCTGTGTTTCTAATAACGTCAATGTGTTGCTCATCCTCTGTGTCTGTAGAGGAATCTACTCCTACATAAGGGTTTCCAATTTTAAATGGATTTTGACACGGTCAGCTGGCCCAAACCACTGCTGACTATCTTTCAATATCTTCTCTTTCTCCCACTGGTGCATGAACACACTAATCATGTGTTCAATCTTTTTGCACTTGAACCAACAACTGTTCAGATTTAGTGTACACAGATGCAGTATTGTGCTCCGATATGCTCATTAGCCATTCAAGCCACACATCGGATATGATCTTCAAGGGTCTAATATCCTGTTGCGACATCCCGGCGAAGCGGATGAACTTTAGTGCACGTGTGTTTGTGCGTTTGTGTGTGCAAAGTGCGTGGATTCACATTTGGGTGCATGAGCGTGTTTGTCCGCCTTGACCAGATGTGCAGGAATGGCTGTATGTTGTAACGCTTCCTGTTTTGCTCACTGTCTTAGGTCAGCAGCTGGCTGTGATGCTACTCTGAGTGGAGACAGAGGACAGAAAGAGAGAATACAGGGATTGCTATTCTAAATTGTCATGTCAAACGAAATACAAAATATTGAACCCTTTTAGTAGCTTCGCAACTTCATATTCCCATTGTGACAGGTTTGTATCTGGGTTATCACATGCGCTACCTTTGTTTCACCTTTACAATTTTTTGCCACAATGCCCCAAAGAAATATTCTCAAAAAGAGCATGACGTAAAAACTTGAACAATAACCACAAAGGTTTTACTCGCATCCTGTTTGTGTGATTCTTTCAGTCACTTATCAGGAATGCTGTAAAAAAAAAAAACACTTCGGAAACCTATTACTATTTTAAAGACTTGCACACATCGCTGGATGTGCAGGCCTTTGATGATGCGGTAGCGGCGAGGCTCAATCGCACACATCTCTCTCGCGATAAGGGCACCGTGGCCCGGGGAGTGTTACGGTGACACTAACATATGTGCACGCTCGTGGACCAGACAGGGACAAATGAACTCTGGAGGCAAGGAAGGAAAGAATAGAATCAGGAGCCATTACTCAAACCTATATTCTTAGATATTCTGCAAAACTGCACCTCACCGCTGGTAAAGACACACACTCACGTGCGAAGAAATGCGCGAACACGCATTCACAGTCACCGCACAGAAACACACTGGCACAGAAGGATGCCATGTTGCTGCACAAACACATAATGGCAGACTAGTCCTGCAAGGACAGAGCCATTAGTGGGTCTTTGGGGAGGTTTTGGTTCTCTTTCTAATGGAGAGGAGAGTCAAGTGACCCAAGAGAGGAAACCAAGTGGACAGAAGTTTCACTCTTATTTTTTCTTTGCTAGCCAAGTAACTGTCAGGCCTCCACATCGTGAAACATACTTGTTCAATTTCCTCTACTTTTAAGGGATAAGACTTCCATTTATATTTTTCATATCGTCAGGTATTACCCATGTAGCCAGTGCCTGACATAGTTTATTTCTCTGTGCCACAGATGTCCATTATTGTCCAAAGACTATTAAAGACACATAAATGACTCACACTGTTGCACTGGATGACATGTTCCTTCATTATTGATGAACACTCGCACTGTATTTTTTTTTTCATACATTGTCCTTCTGCGAAAGATACTCACTCCTGCACTGAATTGTATAACTCTTCAGCTGCCAATAGTCCACAACAAACCCATTTAATCCTGTTGGAATCTTCTTTGCTAATACTAGAGTGCCCAAATATTTTTGGAGATTATTTCGCTTTAAAAAAAAAAAATATTTTGATGCATTTTTATAGATTCACATCTTCATGATGAACAAATAAGCTTGACGCTGAGAGCCAGATATTGCAGGAAGTGGGAAAGTATTGAGAGCCGGACTAATGCGTTGGTGATTGTTATCATTTCATGAGATTCACATGAAACAATTCTGAGTTATAATAAATGCATTTCTAGATTTACACATTTCCTGCATTTGACTTTAGCACTATGTGAACGTCTGTCTCAGCTTTGCTGTCTTGAAGGTTCAAAAATAAGCTCCTTCATGTTGCTGCTGATTCAAAAGCCAGCCATTCTGTCTGATGTACCACTTTAACACAATAAGAGAGAAAAAGGCAGTGCTTCAACTTATTGCCATTGTGCATGTATGTTGTCTTATCATCTGTACTCTTGTTTGGAAGTAGGCACAATATGCCAAAATAAAATGCCCCTTTTCATCCTTTACACCTCTAACTTTCTACTTGCTTTGCTTCTCTTCGGTCTTTCTTTCTTTGTTTAGTCTGAGAGCAGACTTTCATTAGGATGCAGAGTTTGTCCCCCACATGCAGTACACGCATGCAATTACAACAACACTCTCACTCAAACCTGCTGACTCTCATTTCAAGAGTCTCAGTGGGCCATTATGACGGCCTCCTCTGCTAGTTTTATAGCCTTTTCAGAGTTGGAGTGTGTGTTCATCAAGTGCATCAAGGTGAGAAGGTGTAGCACCCCGGTCCGTGCACATATATGCACACACACACACTCAGTTTAAAACAGATCAGTGTAATTCATCTCCACCCCTGGGGAGCCGCCAGGGCTGACAGGGATATTTGCATCCCTAATTCCCCCATCACCACCACTCCCCCGCCCTTCCCCCCTACATGCCAGCTGGGACCACCAAGGCCAGGGCAGAGACAGGGCTGGAAGTATTTTACAGACACGCGCACACATCCACACATCCACACAGGCACATGCGCAATCATGCAGACCGTATCTAATCAATTTGACACCGTAGTTAAACAAAGCTCACGTTTAGGGTAATTAAAATCGCCCAATTGAAGCCTGCATATGCGTGTGTCATACTTCTTTGTTCCCGTTAAACCTTTGTATGAACAAATTACAAGAATTTAACATTTTAAAGCTGATATGTGGCTCTTCATATCTTCCATTTCCATACTGTGCTTGACTGCCTTTCATGTGAGCAGCGCCAGCAGAACAAAGTAGTTCTATTTCTGCATGTATTTTTTTTGTTATGTAGCATTTGCACTGTGTGTTGAATGTGAGTGAGTGTGAGCAGCAGAAGGTTTGATCACATTGACTTCCTCATCTCTCCACTGAGCTGCCTGTCCCCAGGGCTGCCTAATCAATTGTCCATGTGGCCATTCTCTTTAGGAGAAATCAATCTAGCTTTGTAAATCGGGTCCGGTGCAAGTGTGTGTGCATGTGAGTAGCCCCACCGTGCAAATACATATGTGTGTATGTGAGAACAGTGTTTAGTCTGCAGCTGTTGTTGAGATTGACACCTCTGGCAGCTCACGACTTGCCCTCCTCACTCATTAGAATGGTCTTTCCCCCTTTACCTCCTCTGCAGCCAGCTGGACTGTTTGTAGGAGGGTTGATTTTGAATGGAGTGTGTGAGGGAGGGGGTTGAGCCTTTTCAGGGTTATGTGTTTGGAGATTGCTTCAGTATATAGAATATGTTGTTTTGTTGGCTCATTGTATAAAAGGGGAATTTATTTTGAATATTTAACAGGACAAAGAGTCTACGGCCATGCTAGCGTCCCTGTCTGGCTGTATTTAGGCACAGCTGGGCATTGAGGTAAATGCTAATGTCAGCATGATAATACACTCACAATGACGATGCAAACATGCTGTTGCTCTCCAGGTATAATGCTTACCATGTTCACCATCTCAGGTTAGTGTGCTAACATTTGCTAATGAGCACAAAACACAAAGTACATGTAAATGTCATTAGCTTTGCAGGTATTTGGATATCCCCCTTTTGGCTTTATTTGTTGTTTTCATGTTTATCACTTATGGCATATGACAGAATACATTCATCAACATTTGAAAAGGAAGCATGGGGATTGGATTAAGTGCAGCCGACCAACCGGCCAGACCAAAAGGAACCAAACTGCACCAAACTGCCCCAGAGAGGAGAGCAAATATACAAACTAACCTAACCCAGCTAGGACTTGAGTGTACTCAACTACCCAGCGGGAGGTCGGTGACTGTTGAGCCCACATCTTCACAGAGACCTGGCTCCATCGTTCATCCCAGATCAAGCTGCATTTGGGATGAGAGGAGGCGGACTGTGTGTTTACATCATGATGCTTGGTGCTCAAACACAGTCAAAGTTGATGGAAAATGTTTTTCCTCATGTTTCATTTTTATTGTGAAGATGTCGGCCATATTATCTGCCCAGAGAATTGTTTTTGTTGCTCCAAAGTCAGTAGGATTCATCTTCTGGGCTCCATGTATGTCTGTGCAAACTTTCATGCTAATGTTTTTAATAAATATTCCGCTTAGACCTAAAATGTCAATCGTTGCGAGGAAATGGCATGAGAGCACCAAAGTCATTGGAGCATGAATGCCAGTACAAGGTTCTATGACAATCCATCCAATTGTTGTTGAGATATATATTTAGTTTAGACCAAAGTGTTGAACAACGACATACCCTGTTTACTATCTAAGTTCCATCTAGAAATGTCTTTAAAACGAAGATTTTGACTTGAGGACTGAGCTATGCATTTCTTTTTTTTTAAATCAGTTGAGAAACTTGAAAATGATTAACTGTAGATACAGTGTATATGTTTGACAAGAACAACTTTGTAACACAGTCGTAATAGTAAAAGTACAATTTATGTTTTTTTATTTATATTTTCTTCTTGCACCGTCGTTCACTTCTGTTAAATAATCTTGCTGTTCTCATTTGGGAGTCAGCTGGCCAGTTCTAATGGTCTATTGACCTGAACCTCAGGGGTAAACAGGCTGTCCCATATCTTACCACCGTAACTCTTTTATCACCATCCCCCATCACATATAAATACACAGAGCCGGAGAAAGAGAGAGCGAGATAGAGAGAGAGAGAGAGAGAGAGAGAGCGAGAGCGAGAGCGCAAGGGTCAAGGTCACGTGATGCAGCTTAGGTGTCCTGATTAGTTTACTGTCTATGTGAGAACATATGTGATAGAGAACACGTCGTTTCTTCCTGGTTCTCAGTCTTATGTCTGACTATTGCATAGATATGAAAATCCTATGATAGTAGCAACAAAAGTAAAGGACCCCATATCAAGCTCTCCGATCGACATGTTTTGGAGTCAAAAGTGTAACGTGAAACATGTTTTGTTTTCTGAGCATGAATACATGGTGTCTGTATCACTAAGTGGTTGAACCACTTTGGTTCTTATATTCCTTCCAATCTTCCAACCCACAGGGGGAATTATCTGTATACACTCTCTCACACTCTCACACACACACACACACACACACACACACACACACACACACACACACACACACACACACACACACACACACACACACACACACACACACACACGTATGAGGCAGCAGTCTGGCTTGATAGCCCAACATGAATCTATATACCCCAATCTGAGCAGATTACAACAGCAGGGGGTGAGACAAATGCCAATATGTTCCCTGGTGGGTTTAAGTGAGAAAGGCTTTTGGTTTATTCTGATAGCAAGGGGCAAAGGGGCACAGTGCAATGAACGGGCACCAGGGCATTGTGACTGAGCGTGCTTAGAGAGGAGGGAAAGATGGATCCAGACAGATGTGCACTGGCTAGATAGACTGGAGTGCGAGACCTGTCTGGTCTTAAAGGTCCCCTTTGTTGTTGTGTCTGTCTGACTGCCATCATATTTAATTCTGTTTGCTCCACTGCCATCTGGAAAAACAACTGCGCGTACCCTGCCACTACTAACTCTGTTTTGTCTTTTCCTTGTTTAGTTCTCTATTTTCATTATTTCTTTCCTGTTGTAGATTCATGCGTCTTTGTTTTATTTAGACGATTTGGTGTAATCTTAGATTTTGGTCACTGAGGAACTACTATGACTAATGCTCAGTCTGCATGGTTAGTTTTGAGCATCGTCAATAGATGAAACATCCATGAGCATCATTTATCAACTCATATATGGTCATATTTCATAGTGTATTTATTGTTGTTCACTCCATGTGCATTTGTACATGCTGAATATAATGTAAATGTTTGAACAGGTCGACAGTGTTTTTGTCACCCACTAATGATGTAACATGGCATTTCATGTCTAAAAATAGTGTGTATGTGCCTCTGCAGACCCGGAGTCCCAGAGGAAGAGGACCGTGCAAAATGTTCTGGACCTTCGACAAAACCTGGAGGAAACCATGACCAGCCTGAGAGGTGTGCAGCTCAGCCACAGGTCAGCCACACACACACACACACACACACACACACAGGACTGCATGCTATTGTACCATAGAAACAAAAAGAGAAGACAAACAAAGCAAACAAGTGAAAGAGAACAGCAGTTGAGATGGGGAGCTTCTTATTGACACTGCTAACAGTGTGTTTGGGTATGGTGGTTAACTGACTGTGGGCTTTCAGATCAATATCAGTGTACCTGATAGACCAGTAGCCATTAGTCTGTCTTTTTCTGCCTGCTCTGCTTTCCCTCTGCGCTGGTTAATACGGAACTGAAGCAGGATTAGCTCAAAGCTGACTTCAAAGCCGACCCTGCCAATGCACACGCACGACTCATATTCAGACACACAGCAATACATGCAATAATGCTGTGATTAAGGGTATGTGAGCTTTCGTGTGTCCTCTCCCTCCCTCTGCTTCCCGTCTTTCATTCTGATTGCATTCACTGTGTCTTCAGGTTTTGTCCTTGAGCGCTTCCCCTCTGTCTGCCTGTCCGTGTGTCTCCTGCCATGTATCCTCTCTCTGTCCCTCGGTGGGAGCTCCCTACATGAAGAGCAAATCAGCAGATGGTTCCCTGCTGGAATACATTTCCTTTGCCATTCATACTTTTATCGTAGTGTAATAACCTTGAATCATTTCCCGCTGTCCCCGAAGACATATTCTGCCATGAGGCCTAAAGCCTGTCGGTGGGAGTTTCCTGTCCAAACAAGATGTCATATTTCCTGTAAAAAATGAGTGTTTAGAGTGTGAGATTTGCATGAATTAAACAAATGGATTGGTGAGCAAGCAAATTGTTTTGTCTACACATACTTTGCCTGATCTACTGAATGCATAACAAGTAGAAAGCCTGTGAAAATCCATCCTGACAAGACGAGTAGCATCCTCTCTCTCATCCTCTCTCCACGTCTTTCCTGCCTGTTTTATGTTCTTGTCTGAGCATTTCATTTGACATTTTTTCTATTGAAGATGATTCTGTATCCTGCAGACAAGATTCTTTTCAATGTAGCAGGCAAACGCATGCACTGTCACGCAGTTGGAGAGCCAGTAACTTTTAATATGATAATGCTCATCATTCTCAACCTAAGCACTAAGCGGTGATGAGCTGTGCTGCTTTAGCTCAGGGAATGCATGATATTATGATGTTAGTGCTGCTGGTATTTATAGATTCACACAAATGACAGTGCTCTGCATGGCACAGAGGAACACAAAGGCATGTTTACTGACATGGATATAAAATCAATGCACATTACTAAAGCGTGTACAAGTATGCAAAGGCACACACGGACACCGGGAAACCAACTAATCCCTAAGCCCGTGTAAAATCAGTACACAGCCTTATACACTCAGGTCCCTCTGAGAGAACAGGATGCAAAATGTGCTTGACCTTTTCATCCCTTTTTCGGTGGAGCACAGTGCTGTGAACATTTCCCAACAATCCCTAAAACGTTCCCTCTTTTTCATCCCACAGCTGTGTGGAGGGTACCATGTGCTACGACAGCGATGAAGCTGCTGCCTTCTCAATTTCCAGTCTGTCAAACCGCTCCTCTCCGTTGTCGTGGCGCCAGGGTCAAGCCAGCCCCCGACTACAGGCTGGTGAAGCTCCGTCCACAGGTAACAGCCAGTTAGACGTTCCGCTCCGGATCAGCCACACTGCTCGCATCCAACTAATCGAAGCGCTGGACGACTCAGATCCGTCCCTTCTGAAGGGAGATTACCTCAGAAACAGCGACCTCGGCACGAAGATTCCAAACGAGGATGATGATGAAGATGATGATGATGATGATATTGATGATCTAGAGAATGGGTAAGTTGTGTTCTTTTTCATTTGAAAGTGATGTTTTTTATTCCTGCTTCATTAATCTGAGGAGCATAAAGAATATTTTATGAACTCATGACTCTGTAGCCTGCAGCAATCAGGATACATGTGTCTCATTAATGATCTTAGCATTGGTTGCGAGGTGAATCCTGCCACCTGCCAACTGTTACAACCCCACAGCTGCAGACCGGCCCGTAGTTAGTGGTTTACCAGCACATCAAAGCCTTGATCAGCCCCTCCGTAATGCATTACAAGCCCCGCTCATAGCGTCTGCCTTGACACTGGCAGCTGGCTCTGCCCTAGTCAAAAAGCAGCCCTCTGGCACAGTCCAGGAATGATGTCACAATCATCGAGCCCCCTTGCAGAGATCATTCTGTCAAATACAACTGCGAGCCCGCCGGCTTTGCCAGCAGGCTTCAATGTGGAAGGACCCCTCACAGCGTTGGCTCACTAGAGCCCCCTGGCAGCTAGAATGCAGGTGTCTTTGGAAAACTGGTAACTCTTTCAGCCTTACCAACTTGGGATTAGTCAGCCACAGATCCCTTGGATCACAGGATTTAATGTTGAGATCACATCGGCAAACAACGTGAACTATTTCAGCTTAGTTTATCAGACATGTTCATCGGCATGTTTGCTGTGTTGCGTAGTGGCTGTTACCTTTTACACTCATCACACATACACACATGTCTGGTCAGTTCACTCAGCACAGCTTTCTGTCTGCACGGTGCTGTGTCAGCACACACTGAGCAGTTTACAGAAAAAGGGCCTTTCGTATGTTATCTGCTGTAAAATGGACTGGAGAGAAACGTGAATGTGTTTGGGTGTCCGTCTGATAGTTATTGATTGTGTATTATGCCTTTGTGAACAATGTTTTTTTTTTGCAAACTGAATCCGAGTGACAGCTCCTAAGAGAGACCGTGCTGATAGCTGCTGCTTGTGTTCAAACTGTTAGCTCCCTGAGTCCTCGTCAGTCTGCCTCAGTACGACAACACGTTACCTTGTGACTTGATGACCAATCGAGAAGAATTGCGTTCATTTATTGAGTTTCACGTCAATCCACAAATAGAGGAAATTAAGTTTAGAGGCTTTATTGAAGAATTACCCACGTTGTGTTCCCTGGACTTTCTTTGTTAGTTTTTGAGAACTTGCATGAGGAGGTATGACACAACAATTGTAACTCAGTTGCACACACAGCATCATGTTTCACTGAGCAGCTCGCAACACAGCAAAGAAAAACACATTATCTCATTGCAAACTAGGATTCTGGCAGTGTATCGGTGTAACGCTGTAGAACTCGTCCAACCAAACAAAACAAAAAAAGAAACTCCTCTGCTGGCCACCGCTTGCCATCTCTATGGTAACCACAAAAATGCACCCATAGTCACCAGGAAATCAATTGCAACACAGTTCAGGGTCCCTGTAGTGTTATTGTGTATCTGGTCAAGGTCTCCAATTAGTGGTCATACATGTTTATATTGTGCTTTGTGTGAGGATGCAAAACAAAAGATTGAGAAAGAGAGATCAACAGTACACACAGCACAAGTTTACAGACAATGTCTGCAAAAAAAAAAAATTGAAAATGCTGTTTTAAAAAAGAAAACCAAATCCTGCATAAAAAATTCTGAGCATATCTTGTGTCTCCACACAGCTCTCAATATGACGTGGGCTATGTAAACAAAGCACAGAGAAGTCTATACAATCTTAAAAGATGCACCAGATGAGCCTTTAGGCAAGGGGTGGAATAATCTGCACAATCTAATGTAAAACAACAGCCCTTTATTTAATCCTTAACTAAAAATTGTACTGTTCAACTCTTGTTAAGGTTGTGTTCGGTAGATATTTATCCTATTGCTGCAACTAAAACATCCTAAAGGCTCCTGAAGTATGCCCCTCACACATTCCCACAAGTGACGTCTTTGTATCCAACAATGCCCAAAAATATTCAATTCACTGTAGAAAACCGAAGCAGCAAATACTCCCACGTGTTAACCAGGGAATGTTTGGTCAGTGTGACACATATCAAACTATTATCTTTTATCAAAATTCATTTTCAGGAGCACAACTAATATCGTAATCAACTCGTCATGTTGCACTTCATTGAATAATTTATATGATCATTTTAAGTCTGCAGGCTGTAGTCCGGTTCCTGCCGCGGCTTCAAACTAATAGGTCTTTGCACTAGAGGGCAGGCTTGTGCCGCTGTTCCCTCTCTCCTTGCTGTTCTCCACCCAGTAAACTTGAAGTAGCACCATGCTGGATTACTCTCCCTGATCTCATTATTTATTACACATACTCATCCATTATACATAGAGGCACTTCCCCTGTCATACAGAGGTTACACTCCATTACCATATATCATCCCAGCATATATAATACATAGGATTTCCCCACATAAATTATGTATTACAAACACACACATGTTCTTTGTTTGGGTTATGTAGTAATTATTTCTTAGTTTTATTAAATTGTGAGGAAACAGTGTCTCAAAATATAAGCATATGGACAAAAACACATATGGGTGAGCGGGATTTGACTCATCATGGGTCTCACTGTGACTCACCGTATAGGCATGACTCACAATCCTATACAAAGGTACGTTTACCGTGACTGTACCGTGACCTGCCTAAGACACAGACCCTATAGTCACACACACACACACACACACACACACACACACACACACACACACACACACACACACACGCACACTGAGTCAGGACCCCTTAAGTCAGTTATCCATTTCCTGTGCTTTTCTAGCTTGGGCCTCTTCTTGTCTGAAGAGTACCACTTACATTTGGAACCAGACCCCTCCCAGTATCCCCCCACACTCTCACTCCACATGCGTCATTCTCACCGGGAAACAGCAAGTAATGAGGTGTGGTCCAGTGTAATTTGAAGATTTACAATTAAACTGGTTTATTTTTTTTTAATTACATTTTATTTTTCCATTAATTGACAGTGGCGTTCAATGTCAAAGACGTCGCTGGCAGTAATGAACCAACAATTATGGTAAGACTGAAATGCACTATTTATGGCCTATGATGTAGTTCAGTCTCGCCTCAACGGTCAACAGACAGACGTTTTCAGCAAACATGCTCTGATAATGCTACCTGCACAGCACAACCCAGCTAAAAGCAGGAGAAGAAAACTAAACGTCTAGCAAGCTAAAGACCCAGATGTCTTCCTCAGGAGTTGGTAGAAACCAAACAGACAAATTAGGCCAGACACGTTGGACTTCAGTGGGATGATTATGTGGCTTTAGCTGCAATATGTGTAAAGCTGGAATTCTGCTTCTGCGGAGATACATGTAAATGTTTTCGCTTGTGGTCTGGATCTGTACATGAAGGAAGCTGATTTGTTAATCCAGCATCCTGTTGAGAAATGTTCCCTGTTTTTTCTTTCAGAGTTTGGGCAAACATTTTTTAGGAGAGCATTGCCACAAAAGAAAAGAAATTATTCTGCAAGGCACTTAAGTTCCATTATCCAACTTATCATTGTTCCACCCATTTACTTTGAAAAGTACAAATCATTTCACGTTGGTTTCCCGAATGTAGTGCTTTGTTCATAGTCACTGTAACTTCTATTATTAAGTTTGAATTGCAACTGTATCACCTCGTCAGCATCACAGCCTGTGATTGATAGAAACAATATTCCCTATTTTCATAATGGAGAAAAGTGAGCAGTCCACTGTCCTGAGAAAATCTGACACCACAAAGCACAGTGGGCTAAATGCTATGCTTTGTCATTAGCTTATTTCTCTTGAGATCAAGAGTTAGTCTTTGGAGCACCGTTGAGTCTGTGGACGTGCACGGGGGAGTAAATTGGGAGCATCTTGAAATACTCATGGCCAAAGATACTGTGCTCATAATAGGAGAATAATGGCTCTATGTGTGTGTGTGTATGAGTGTGTCACATACAGTAGTGTGCTTGATAGTTGGTATTGATTGCCATTGCCACTTGGAGTGCTGATAATGGGCTCGACATGCACACACAAATGTGCAGCTGATTGGATGAGCGTGTGGCTTGTTGTTTTGCCCAACTGGGTGCAGACGCTTTTGTTTTTGGATGGAAAAGCTCCCATCCTCAGCGACCTCCCATTACTAAAGGCGTTGTATCCATGGTTACGCTGCGAGACAAGCTGGTTCACTGCACTAAACGTCTGAATTATGAAAACATTTGTTTGGAGCAGGACACTCACGCACACACACACACACACACACACACACAGACACACACACGCACACACACACACACACACACACACACACACACACACACACACGGACACACTAAGCTCCCTTAAGCTTTTCAGAGTCTGCTGGTTTAAGTGTTTTGGTTTAGTGCTGTCTGCTTTCTAGAAAAGCAGAAGTGAGCTTGTTGCTGTTACTGTCAATCCAGCACAGTGCAGGGAACTGAAACAGAAAGAGGAACTTTTAATAGAGAAGTAATCTGTTTTTAGCACACAAGATACCTGGAATAATAATAAGCTTTGATTTCATGAGTGGTTACTTTAGCCTCATGCCTGCCTCTAAATTGTTTTGTGTGCGGTGTGTTATTCAAACAATGTAAGTCATTATCCGGCCCTTGACTGATGGCTATCTGACCATAGCGATGGTTAAACACTTCTAATGAGGTGTAACTCCTAGACCATGTCATTGCCTGTAAACCTTATCTCCAGTGGGACAGGGTAGCTACAGACAGCCCCACTGTGTGTGTGTGTGTGTGTGTGTGTGTGTGTGTGTGTGTGTGTGTGTGTGTGTGTGTGTGTTTAGATGTAGAGAGCAGTGTTAAACTCAATCCTGCTGTACTCTGACACCACCTACTGGTCAAAAACTAGAACTTTGCACACACACACACACACACGGAACGTAATGCAGCCTGACACACCCGATTAATGAAATCCTTTTCCCACATCTGTGTCTGATTTATGTTACAGGTGATGGATCCGCGCTCTCACTTACTTACTCACTCACTTAGTCTCACTTTCTCTCTCCTTTTCCCACACACACACACACACACACACACACACACACACACACACACACACACACATGCACACATCCTGAAGTGATCCTCAGTGGACACACCCAGGGCTTCCCTCTTGCTAAGAACCAGATCTTTACACAGTGACTCATTCGGTGGACCAGTTACAGACTCCCTCCCAAAAACAGCACAGGTCTCTCCCTCTACCTCGACGCAGTCATAACATGGGCTGACATCAGAATGGGCTAGTATGAAATATCTGGTGCTCAGGAGATTAAATTCTTGTGTGCACTTATATGTGCCGTGTGTCATCAAAGCAATGTAAACACCTCCAATGTGTTGAAAAGGTTAAAGCTGAATATGACTCTAGAATTACTTTTAAGACTGATTTCTGGGTTTTGGAACTTTAAACTTTGGTGAAACAGACATCTTTAGTTATTTTTATTTATTTACTATTACTGCTAGCTATTCAGCAAATTGTGCTGGAGCGTTTAAAACATTTGCAGTCATTGGTTTCATACCGTTTCCATATTTCATGAAAATCAGTTGGAATATACTTGAAAGCTGCGTAATGCATCACAATAAATGTCAAGTCTGCATTAATTTTTGTCAGTATTATGCTATTGTGGTGGGGTAATCATGCAGACTTTTCAAATTAATCTGGACTGTGACTGTACTACTTTGTAACAATAATGAATGAAAAGAATATTTATGAGGACTTAATATTTGCCGTGGTGGATTTTTCAACTCAAAGCAAGTTTCAAGAGTCGGCCTGTTTTAATTTTAGACCAACGCAGAAATTACAAGTAGCCCGTAAAAAGTGGAGAATAAAATGTCTACATCAAGATTGCCCCTTGTCTCACCATGTCTTTGTCTCCGTCTGTATGACATTGTGTGTCAGAGGCGGTGATGAGAGGCAGATTGGGGTGGCGTTCAGGAGGGTGATGGGGCGTGTGTTGTTCTTGTCATCCACTACTTGCTCCTCTCTGGGCCTCTGCCTCTGTGCGACGCTCCTGTGGCTCTCTCTCTCTTTGCTCATTGCCGCGTGTAATCGATTACTTTTCCTGTCATTGTGGAGGGAACTTGACTGAGAGGAGTGTGCTCTCTCTTTGTTCCAGCACGTGTGGGCAAAGCACTCGGGAGAACACACACACACACACACACACACACACACACACACACACACACACACACACACACACACACACAGCATTTCTTAATAAGGGCCATTCACCATGATCACATGAGCATATATGAATTCATTAGACATATGGAGGTTATATGTATTGTAGTCTGCATGCAGTTTGGGAGGCTTATCAGTTTAATTTTGAGTTCCCAAATTATATAAGTATATATACTGACACTATAGGAATGGTGTTTGGATATTTTTCTCAAGGATGATGTAATCGGCTTCAGTTGTAACAGCAGGACGCTGCTGACAAACAATTATGACATTAATCTGTGTGTGTGCTTAAGTGGCAAAAATACACAATGCATAAACACATTAAAAGATTTAAGACTGAGTAACATATGGGGCTGGGGGGATTTGCTAGAAACCCCCTGACACCTCCTATTACAGTGAGAACAAAATCCTTATGTACCTTTTTTCTTTTTGTGTGTTTGCTGGGGCTGTTTAATCCACACTGTTTCATTATTAACCTTCTTAATTTACTACTTTTACATGAGATAGTTTACTTGTAGTCCAAAAAATATTGCACAAAAAGTAAATGAGACTTTCTCGTGACTGTCGGTTCATCCGTGGAGATTTTCACTGTTGCTAAAGAAAATATTTACTTCTTTTGTTCACTCTCTTTTCCTGTGAATGTCTCGCTCTGTCTGTCCCCACACGCACAATTACACATGTACACTTTTTATAGGAATGCCTCCTGTCACTCTACATGGATATGTTTAGTTTGACTGCATGCCATTTCATTATTGTGAAACATGCTGGTGTTGAGCAACAAACATATGTGCTTGATCGGAGCTTGGGAACTAGACTCAAATCCCTCGGACTGGTTTTCCCACATTCTGCCTTGGAACGAAAGAAAGGTTCGGGGAAGTCAAAGAAATTATTCTTTTCTCAGCTTCCTTGCTGTCTTTTCTTTGGACTTCTGCAGCATGTATCTAATATTTCCAATACTCTCTCTAAGTTGAAGGCCATATCATTCAACTTCACCCAATCAAACGCCAAAACCATTGCCACAGCTACTGCCCCCCCCCACCCCCCATCCCTCCCTCCAAGGCTTGGTAAATCTCTATGGAGACGCTATGGCATAATCCCCACTAATCCCTGGCTTCCTCTTATGGCAGGGTTGGAAAAGAATAAGAGAACTCAGGGACTTGGTCAGCAGTCTGCAAGGACAAGGAGGCATGAGTAGGAGGGTGATGGTGGCCATGGTGTGTGTGTGCATGTGAAGGACCCCCACATAGTTCAGAGGGATGTGTTACCATGTCAACAATACGAGCGTGCAAAGGAAATAAACGGATTGTGTGTGAGTGTGTGTGAGTGGACTCTTCTTAATTTACAGAGGTTAAAATGTCACGACTTCTGCCTGATGACCAATTTCACCATGTTTCCTTTAAGGAAAGAGACCGGTCCCGCTCTTCCTGGAGACCTTTACTGAATTCCCTTTATTTTATTGTTATGATATATAATCACACCTGACCTATAGAAGACATGAAAAGGAGGAAATTACCTGAAAATAACAACTGATGGTGAACATGATGCTAAAGCAACAAGCATAGATATAAACCATATATACTGACATCTTTCAGTCAACAAACTTTTGCTTTTAGGATTTTGGAGGGAGGCTTTAGATTTAATTAGTTACTGGAGTACGAAGACTACAACAAGAAACGTGTATATACGGAAACCTGGTCAGTTGAACCACTTAATCTACTACTTTTACCATCTTAAATCATTCCAGCTCTTTTGTATCTTTTTATACAAAGCCTAGAAAGATTCCACAGAAAAATAAAAGTAAATCAACTATAGTTAGTGGGCCTTGAGTTCATATTTTTAACCAAGCTAGCAGCTTATGACCAAATACCTTCCAATCTACCTAGGCTTACCTTGTGCTAAGTGCAACATAGCAAATGTTAGCATGCTAAACTAAGATGGATAACATGATAAACATTATACCATCTGAACATTAGCATGTTAGCATTGCCATTGTGGGCATGTTAGTATGCTTAACATGTCTTTTTGTTGTTTCCAAAGTGAAGAATGAACTTTAAAACATTAACTTTAAGAATAACAGTGGCACAGTTTCTGGAAAGGGATCATGCTATTTTTTCATACTAAATAAACATACTAAATATTAATAATAATAATAATAATATAAATATATTGAATCTCTTTCTTTCCATTTTACTATTTTTATGTAAAAAATGTTTTGTCATTGTTAAGAATATCTTGTTAAGAAAGGATTTTCATGAAATGAATAGGGTCATTCCTGAAGATTGGTTCCCACAGTAAAATACCCCCCCCCACACACACACACACACACTCCCCCTCACCTTGCTCTCACTCATTCATGCCTTCCCTCTACATCTATACCGCCTTTAAAGTACATGCTTGGTTCCTCTGTAGGGGGTAAATTAAACTTAAGGACAAGCTTTTGGATGGAAGCCGCTTCAAATCTTTGCTGCACACACACACACACACACATACACACACACACACACACACACACACACACACATGCATACATAGAACATGCACAGTAGAGCTGAGCCTTTTAGAGGGTTAACAATGGGGTGTGATGGGGGTTTGTAATGCGCATCAGAATTAACTTTGCCTTCCTCCCATTGACTCCCACTGTGTTATTCTCTGGAGTTGTTTCGACATTAGTCACACACTTTTCTTTCTGCCCTCCCACCATCATTGTCCTTTCCTGTTCTCCTCATTACGCCATCTCTTAATCTCATCCTTCCCTGTATGCACCAGTGCTCCCAACAGTGAACATATCCTTTTTATTTTCCCAGGAGACATATGCTGAACTGGTTGCAGAAACCTGTTGAACTATATTTGAACTGTTTAGTATGGTGTCATCTTTCTGTTAGTGGTTTTGTTCTCGTTCCTCCTGTTCCTCTCTGTCTCTTGAAAGACAAAATGTTCTGAGCAGCTCTACTTCGTATTGTCCTCAGCAGACCTTGAGAACAGCGCTCTCTCCAAACAAAAGCCTAATTAGATGCTTTTGGAGACATGGCATGGATGGTCCCTAAATTAACCACAAGAGCACCTTTTCAGAAGGGGGACGTACACTTTGATGTCCGACCCTGAGTGTGTGACAGTGAGGTCATGTTTTCAGCATTTGAGTTTCTTAAACCTTTGTCTGTTGTTATGTTAGTGAGCGACTAGACTGAGCATGCAGGCAGGGGCACAAACTATGATCTGACTTTGGCTATTTGCCAGGAAATCAGACAAAAGAATGTATGTGTTGACGGATCTTTTTAGTGTGTGTGTGTGTGTGTGTGTGTGTGTGTGTGTGTGTGTGTGTGTGTGTGTGTGTGTGTGTGTGCGTGGACAGGTAGAGTGTGAGGAAAGCAAGTGTTATAGTGTGAAGGTTTCTGAGTGATGGAGCCAAATAAAAGACATCCGAGGATGACAATTTTGATAGAGAAATAAGTATAAAAATGTATTTTTGTGATTATGAAGAGGAGTATTTCAGTCTGATAAATGTGTGTGTGTGTAGGAGGGGGGAGGGGGGGTATGTTTGTTTATATACAGTTTGTGGCTTAGCAAGTGTTGAATGTGCCTCTGTGTGTCTGTGTGTGTTCCTGGTCTGATAAGGGGTATGAGCTTTCCCAGGTCGCTCGTCTCTTTCATCAGCAGAGGAGTGACAGGTTCCCAGGGTCATATGGATGACCCTGCCTGTATACTGTCATTACACAGTTACATCACCACCTAATTATACTGGCCTACTGCACACACGGACATCGAAAGCAAACACCGTGGTCTTAGATACTGAGGGAAAAGGAGGGTGGCAGTGAAAAAAGAAACACTCTTTGATGACTAGAAGCAAATGAACAGAGGTAGACATGTCTGGGCATGAGTCAGTGGTCAAAGTAAAAGCTGGCCAGACAGACGCAGAGTGCTGTCCAGCTACCCTTTCCAGAAAACTCCTCATCCGAGTTTCTGGAAAGGGTAGCTGGACAGCACTCTGAGTTGACTTAAATAAAAGCAATGGCTCACACTGACTTAAAGAGGATTGCGTGTGTGTGTGTGTGTGTGTGTGTGTGTGTGTGTGTGTGTGAGTGTGAGAATGTGTGAGTGTATGTGCGTGTGAATGTGAGAGTGTTTGTGTGCTTGCATGCTTCCATGCTTGCATGCGCATAGAAACTGTTTTCCTTTCTCTTTATTTGTAACGCTAGGCAACAATGATGGCAGTGGCTCCGCACACCTGCAGTTCAGCATGCCATCGTGCCAATCAGAACCCCAAACATACACACACACACACACACACACACACACACACACACACTGTGTGCCCACTGCCCACTGCCCACTTGGCCCTGCATGGTACGGGGGAGCGGTAGCCTGAAGAACCCTGTCTTTGTTCCCTCTACACTTAAGAAGGGCGCGTTAATTATCTATTTTTTTCTAACTGTGTCAATGTTTTCCAATCTTTCTAGCTGTTTCTTTCTTGACCACTCACACCATTTCCCTCACTGAAAAGACAGTGTTAATTAGCCCATCCTCCCCCCTGTCTGTCTCTGTCTTTCTCACCCTTCATCCACTTAATGAACAGATCCAGCAGACAGGCAGATCTATTCACTGGGGTCCATTCAGTGGTTAAAGTGTTTAAACACCACTGGTTGTGAGGGGGCAGAACTCAAGGGGGAGTGGATACATGATACCCACTGTATTTCTCTGCAAGTCTCCAATAGCCAATACACACTCTGTTGTAATAGAGGCACTAGTCATTTACCCTCCCGGCTTCATTATATCCTGATCTAGTTCAATTATACCAGCATTGTTTTAGCCAGCATTTCTCATGTTGAAAGATATTAATGTGTAAATCAAATTTTTTTTTGATTTCAGATTATTTATTTATATGTTGTTATGGTCTCCCCGTAATGAAGCCCATATTATTTAAAGTTTCACTTTTAATGTTCTGACAGAGGTTGAAAGTTTTTAAGTACGTGTATTTACTTGGGTACTGTAGTGAGATGTTACAGTACTTTACTCAAGTATATCCATTATATGCCATATATATACTATACTTATGCTTCTCTACATTTCACATGCACTTTTTGTACTTTTTACTCGACTAAATGTATCTCACATCTGAAATCCCTGGTTACACTGCCGATTTAAGATTTTAGTTACAAAACATATGATGTCACAGATTGACGTATCCAACCATAATAAATAGTTGAAATTCGATGCACACCCAATACAGCATTAAATAGATCCATTACTAATGATTTACTCATTTCCCAATAAGTCATCAGGTCTCTAGTTGTAATAATACTCTGCAGCTATTTCCCAGAAGTTATGAATTAACGATCTTAAAAGGAAAAGCAAGATAAGGAGGATATATATCTCAGCCAAAAGGCATTTTTCACAACCTGGCAACCTGAACTGTTTTCTTATTGCTTATTACGGATATAAAGCATGAAAGAATTATTAACCATTAGTAAAGCCATAGTTACCATTTGTAAACACTACCTGATTGAAAAGTGGTACCATATTATACACCAAAGCATTAGTGATAACAATCAAATCATTCAGAAATAGGCAATCCAGAATAATGAGTACATGAACGTTTTAAAGTACTTTATTTTTTTAAATGCGAGGCCTTTACTTGCAGTGAAACATTTCCAAGCAATTCATACATTTTAGTTAAGTATCACTTCTTCCACCACTGTTGCATAATGTAAAGCAAAAAGTAATTGAATGAATGAAAAAGCCCTATGGCGCTGACTTGGTATCAGAGGGTTGAGTGAGTGGTGTCAGTGGGCTGTCTCGTGTGCCGATTAGAGATTCAAGAGTGTGAACGTGTCTTTGACATGTGGCTTTCTTTTAGAGAATGATGACTGCGTTTTTTTTTGTTTTTTTTTTATCCTGCGACTGGATGCGCGTTAAAGTCTCGCTTTTGGGAAAGGCACAGCTGGTCGCGATCAGCGATACGGGGGCCGTAGGAGGAGGAGGAGGAGGAGGAGGAGGAGGGAGAGGAGGAGGAGGAGGAGGAGGAGGAGGAAGAGGAATTCTGGGTGTTGCCTTTCTATCCATGCCTCCCTCCCTTGCTCATCGCCTCCCTCCCTCCCTCGCTACGTGAGCGTGTGTGCGTGTGTGTGTTAGAGAGCGAGTGTGTGTGTGTGTGTGTGTGTGTGTGTCAGAGTGGAGGCACTGCGGGAGTGGGTCAGTCAGTTGACGCTGCTGACTCTTACAGGCGGTGCCCCGGCTATCAGCGGTGGAAAGCACCGGCGGATTCGCGCACTCTCTCGCTTCAAGGGCCGGGACATGCCAAACGGGGACAAAGCGGCGTGAAAGCTGGACGGCTGTAGAATGAGCGGGCGCGTGCTGAACGGGAAAATGCTGCAGCTCCCGGCTCCGCAGCGCGCGGGGAGGACAATGCACTTTCTGTCAAGGTAACAGATGAGAACCAGAGAGCCTGTGTGCGGCTGAGAACGCCGGATGAGAAGCTAATTGACACACTGGCGACACTGCTTTATGATCACCTCATCGCGACACGAACGTGAGGTGTCCGATAGTGGAGAACGGGCTGGAGAAGCTCCGGCGGAGCCAGTGCGTAAAAAGCAGCAGCACGTCTCATTGATAAAACTCCAACAGCTGCATGGTGGCACGTTTCATTATTGTGACAGGCTTGCGCTCATATCAGGCGGTTTTATGATAATGCGTCTCAGTCCAGACGCCGAGTGAAGAATAGGCTGTTAGTGTGCGTATAGATGGAGCTATAGTCTACTCAGCATATAGGCACAGACCTCAATGCGCAAAGCCATATGTTGAATCAGCACTGTCTTTTTTCTTCTTTTTTTTTTGTCGGGTTTATACAGACTGTTTAAGCAGCGTCTGTAAGGCAGGATGCGGTTCCTGCCTTTAGCCGAAAAGGAATCCACATCAAATGAACCAAATGAATGCAAATCATCTAAGTTAATACGAATAGTAAAAGTGCCGACGGTTTTGAATGCTGCATGTGGATGTGTACGCGCATAATGTGCTTCTGAGGTTTGCCGTCGGCTGACATGCCCATTGTTTTAAGCTGCATGCGATGACAACTGGTTTGCTGGTGTTTGGAGGGCAGAGGCAGGTATGCATGTGAGTGGGTGGGTGGGTGTGTTCGCATTGATCCGCTGCAGGACCGAACCGCATTCTGAACGGCTGACCTACATTCTGAACGACGCCTTCTCCCGGTATTTGCTATAATGCTGTGATTGGGTGAACAGCAGCCAGCCTCCGCGGTACAATGTACCCACGCCATGTGAGAATTATCCATTTGTATGTCTCAATGTGTGGGCTGAAACAGGTCAGTTGGTATGAGTACGGTGGTTGGTGGTGACTGAGGAGATGTACCTACATAAAATACTTGTGTTTGTGACATAAAAATATATTGAGAATTATCTAAGAATTGTCTATGTTATTGAGAATTCTCTGTAGAAATAATCATGGAGTTGACTTGCTCTAGAAAAACATTAAGACAACAGGGACAGAGATGCTTTTATTGATTGTCTTTCTCTCTCTGTGTGTGTGTGTGTGTGTGTGTGTGTGTGTGTGTAGAGGAGGGGTTTCAGGGGGGGGGGGGTTGGTCAGCTCTGCTCTTTTTGGTCGACTGACCCCTATAGCATCCATCGACTCTTTATGTAAACCCATTAGGGCAGAGTGGTCTGATATCCGGGCATGAGACGCACACCCAACCGACACAAACGAAACACACACACACACACACACACACACACACACACACACACACACACACACACACATTTTAAGTTTGAGTCCCAGAGGACCAACCAGGCTGTATTTATCGGTGTGTTTTAGTTGAACATGTGAGCTTAAATGGATCGTCTGTCAAAAAAACTGATAAAGTGTATGATGGAGGCCATGGGTGGTATTAGTAAGTGTGTGAGACTCTGCACATGTAGTCTAAGTCAGCATATGTGTGTGTGCGTAAAGAAACATTAAACATCCATCATTAACTAAACAGTTCCAGACAACAGAAAGATTTGATCAACTCTATTAGTCATGTTGAAAGCAATCCAACAACAACTTGTCTGTCCCTGTGAGTTGTCATCTGAACAATATACAAATAGCTTGCTCAGCATGGCCCACCCCTATCTTTATCCACTCCTGATTAACAACACAACCTCCGTCCAAATAGCTGATTTGCAACATGGTGACATCACTCATTAATGTGAGTCACACCCAAATCCTCCTGGTTTATTTTGATTAAATACCAATGGTGCACCGGTAACTGTGATGCAGACCAGGCTCTTGTTGTAGCTGATGTCATTTAGTTGTCCATGGGAAGTGTTGGTCAGTGCAGCCAAGAGCTGCCATCAGCTGCTTCACTGGAGACCCAGCATGGTAATTAAAGCTGAAATCCATAATGTTTTTAATTAATATATCATAATTATATCCATCTGTGTGATGGAGCGTAGTGAAACGGAACATTCATCACGCTATTGAGAAATGTTGATTGGGTTTGTCAGTTGGCACCTGTCGGCCGACAGCCCTCGTATCTTCTACCTTTTACATTTTAGTAAATCAAGTGTTTTGTTATTTACACACAAAAACACACAAACGCTGTCCGTCGTGCTTGAGTTACGGGCTCAGGGTCAAAAATAGATAGAAGTTGTTGAGGAAACACACATTGCTGTCTCAGACACTGGCTGAGTAAGAAGGGTCAGTGGCCTGTTGACATTGTTGCCACACCCTCGTGATTCATGAACAGATTTTTATTAATCTTCAGCACACAAACATGTCCACACACATGCAGATACATTTGAAAATACAAAGCCTGTTGAAAACCTTTTATCAACGAAGGCTTGTTTTGGGATGTTTAAAAAAAAAAAAAAAATCGTATTCACATAGAAACGGCAGACTAATCAAAAACATTTAAATCTCTTCTACTGGGCATGTGCAGGGTACGCGATCCAGCAGCCGACCAACCATGATCATTTACAACTGGAGCTTTTCTTTACTTACTCCATCCACACTGCCAGCATTTTTAGATTTATTCACAAATGGCTTAATTTTCAGTGACCAAAAGGTCAGGTCACTGTAGACGGAAGGCCAAGATTGTGAAAAACATATGGCTGAAGTCATTTCATATGGCTAGGAACTCTTAATGTTTTGCGATCAAGTGAACAAGTCTTTCTTGCCCTGCCTACAAGGTCATTAGAGACACCTGAGAGCGAAACAACAGATGCTTGTAACCTGTGCTTGTAAGACACATGCACTCTTTTTTATTGTACACACAGGAGTCTGTGTTCACAAACAGAGCTCATATTTTCATGAGGTGGCGCCCCCCGTGGTTTAGTGAGTTTCTCTGTGACATCAAAGCCAGAGAAGGACCTCCAGCCAGACAACAGTGCACCTTAACAGGCTTGCTGGGGACGAGAGAGAAGCCTAACCTCAAATGGCCGCGGAGAATATTAACCTCTGGATTTTGTTTTCGCCTGATAGTGAAGTAGTTTTTGAGGAAATGTCGAGTGAGTAAAAAAACTCAGACACTGTTCTGCATTGAAACTTCCAGAGTTTTCTTTGAGCTAAATTGAAAGTGAGACGATTGGCATAATACTTTAAGGCTGTGTAGTTCGGTCTTAACCTCTGGATCCGTCATTTTATTTTTGTGCCTGTGCACTCGTGCGATGGTATGCATATGTGCGTCTGCATATGTTGGAGGATTAGGGAGTGGGACCCCAGAATACACTTGCTGGAATGTGAAGTGTGTGTTTTGAGCAGCCTGGGGCGAAAGAATGTCTCCCAAACTCACTGTAACAACTTTAAGTGGCATGACCAGAGTGCGTGTGTTATGAGTGACAGCAGGTGATGGGTGCGTGCTCCTGCAGGGTGCGCCCCCAGGGCTCGTCGGTCACCACCACATGTGTTCACGAATGCACACCAAAAACACACACATACAGCGACCTAACTCCCCCCCCCCCCCCCCCACAGCATGGGAGTAATGTATGTGTTTTCATAGTTGTCTGCTCTATCTCAGCCAGAAGAAGTGAAAGAGTATCTCTGCTCCAGTCAATGGGTCTTTCATTAGTTTCTGCTCAGGTGGTGTTTGGACAACCTTTGGCAGGTGTTTAGTGGTGTTCTCCTCAGATACATAGTCTCTTTGATTTGATTTAAAACGAACGCATTCACATTTGATTCACATGTTTTCTCTTTTTTGCTTTCTCTATTTTTCTCTCTGTCTTTTCCTTTCTGTCCGTCTCAGTTTATGCACTCTTTATTTACCCCAAAACGGACTCTTTAAGTACCATCAGCCAACAATCCACCGATCCACTCCAGTCAGCACATTTAACATTTCACTGCAGTATGGAAACTGACTGCTGTTGTCTGTACTAATCTGGGAGATTAACACATAATCAAGTGGTGGCATTAGTTGAGTAGCTGTTATCATTAGAAGATACAGCACTGGCCATAATGTTGAAGCCAGAGGAGGGAAAAACAATTCTTTGTGTCAGCTGGGGATGCCACCCTAAAAGGTTATTTATTTTCAGAGCTGGACCAGTTGTTGTGACTGAAGCATTTGGAAACCATGTCGAGCCACTGAGCAAAGCTCACATTGTGCTGACATCCTAGTTCCCCAATCTGCTATATGTGCATACACATATGTGTTTACGACAGTGGGTGTTGGAGGCAGTTAGTTCCCTATTGCGATGCATTTGACATTCACAGTATCCTCATTTCTAGAAAAGATTAACCATCCTATCAAAATTAGATTTCTCAGTTTAATAACAGTTTTGGTTCAGGCAACATTTGCCCCTCCCAAAACCCAACAGGTTCGCTGTGAAATATTTCACTCTGTGTTGTTGTCGTTCACATGTCTGGAGGGAGACCAGAGGAAATTCTACCTTGGGATCCAACCCCTGCCCTGGGCCTCTACTAGCCGGGGTTTCCCCTGTTAGCTCCTCCTCAGTTCTGAGCCCTTGAGTTGTAGCTGGGAAGCGCCCCAGACTGAACTACTTATGGAGGTGATTTAAAAGGCTGTTCCACCTTGTCCCAGGAGTGCTGTCCCTCTTTTGCTTCCTGCTCTCTCGTAGAGAAGAAAAGGACCTTGGAAGCGGCTCAGGGTACTTTGGGGGTCAAGGGTTATTGGGTTATATAAGAGCTCTGCTGGTCACCGCCTAACACACTGAGACATTTAATGTCTTGTGAAATCAAACATGCTCATGCATAATAACTCAGGTGCTCAAATGCTCATGCATTTTCCCTCTCATGCGCTGAGGGCATGACAGCACTTGGAGACTGGAAGTTTTTTCTCATTTTTATTTAGCGATGCTTTAATGTATGCAAAATAAGTTCAAAAGGCATTGTTTGTATTGTGGCGGCATTCAAAGCCCTGGATCAGTTGTTTAACCTGAGGGGCGGTGACCTTTAAACTTTGACCCTATTTGAGCTGAGTAAGAAAAAGACAACACAAAGAAGAATCTTCTGCACACCTCTCCCAGCTCCTACTGTTTGCCTTTTTGGGGCTTAAAATATTAGAAGATCGAGATGACCCAGATGGCGTCAGCGTGATCAACAGTCACTCAATTTTTGGTTCCAAGAGTATTTCCCCACTTAAAGTTCCTTATATGATGCTTGGAGCCTTCCACTGCTTCTTCTGTCCTGTTTCATTTCACGGGGATGAAGTAGTCCAGAGCCAAGTCCGCTCTCAGCTGTGACGTGTTGAACTCTGAGCAAAGTTCGTCCGTCCACCCAGGAGAGATCAGGAGGAGAGATGAGATTCAGAGATAAATTTGCTGTCCGGGGAGAATTTTGCTGGAGCAATCTTTTTCTCTTCTTAAACTGTACAGTTTTCACCCATCTCTCTCCACCTCCCCCACACTCAGAAAAAAAACCTTTCACTGACCAGGATTCCTGATGCATCTGAGTGCCTTTTGCAGTGCTTTAACTTTCCATCCGGAACATCCCAAGCATTTGCAGAATGTGTCCCCGTCTTTCCAAGGAAACCTTGGAAGAATAATGTACCTCAGTATTCTTCTGCACACAAACACTCACCTTAAAGTCAATAATACGCAGCCTGGCTGGCTTTGTGTAACCCTCAGCGGAGCAGTGACTTGAGCAAAGCTAGCGTTCCCACCAGCCACTCACATCACACCCTTGTGACAGCAAATTCAAGCTTCACTCCAGGGGACAATCGCAATTTAGTGCACTGGATGTGTTTATGAGTATGTGTGTGTGTGTGTGTGTGTGTGTGTGCGTGTATGTGTGTGTGTGTGTGTGTGTTTGTGTCCTAAACCCCCAGGCCATAGCTGTCAAAGGCTCAACAGCGTTTCTCCTCTGTGATGGCCATTTAGGGATGTGACCTCCTATTTCTCTCCTTGGACTCACACTCTCACACACACACACACACACATACACACACAACACACACGTATACACACTTACAGGACCGCTAGCGGAGGCCCCTGGTCTGCTCTGATCCTGTTGGCAGATGGAATTAGCAGTAATTACGAGCTCATTAATTCCATCCTTTTCTGTAATCCCCTATAATGCCCAAATACTGCTGCGTGTGTGCATGTGTGCACGTGTGCACGTGAGTGTGTATAAAAGACTGTCCAAGCAGCCATCACACATTGTTCCATTCCACATCATGGAAATGGGACGGGGAGGAAATCATAAATAACACAGAAGAAGAAATTAATTTCTCTCTTTAGTGTGTACCCAACGGCTGGCTGCCACAATCTAGTTTTTAATTGGGTCTTGGCAATGATTTACTGTAAGTGTTATGCAATACAACTCAACAAAGAACCTGTATTGGGTGGCTAATTAAACCCCATTATTAACGACAGATTTGTTGCTAATTACTGTATAAGTGCCCCAAGTCATCATTAAAAAGTGGTTATTTATGAGTGAAGCTGAGGGTCGGCACAGCATGTATAGCAGTGTTTCTCTTATAAAAACATATCGTGACTCCGGTGCAACAGATGGCTGATACTTTATGGAAAGAAGCAGCTGACATGACACTTGTAATCAATCTGTCTGCATCTGAAGTACAATCCCAGATAGGTAATGTATAACATGATCGTCTTAGACACAGTTTTACTGTCTGCAGTCTTAACTTTACCTTGTGCGTCAAAGTTTGAGGCTTTCAAGATATAATAAGGGCTTGGCCTGCAGAGGGAAGTTTTTCATGGCCCTATATGGTGCAGCAGTGATGGAAAATCTATGCATTTTAAACAATCAATCTACAGAACGTTTTACATGCTCATCCAGCCAGGAAGAATATTTCAATAACATCCCAATCGCTCCTGACACTACTCTCCATTTGATTGGGAAATTATAATTTTGTTGGACAATCTGCTATGTGCTTATATGCCACAAAGGTGAATCACAGATCTGTGTGTGAGTCTTTTGCCTGATGATAAGCTGCTGAAGAGGTCCAGGGACCCATATTGTTAGCCATCTGTGCACATAAACCACATTCATCCTCTCTTTCGATCTTATCAGATGAATGCCCCTCCACACATATTTGATGCAGGTTTATGCTCATAGTGCACATAGATTGGATTATAGATAGATTATGGAATTTCTGAATTTCAAAATAAATTCTTCTGCATTTTCTTAAGTCTCACTCTCTCCCAGATGGTCAGTGCAGCCTTGACTGTTGGAGAGAAGGAGCATCACATGATTATGGGTGTGGCAGTCATGCTTCTACCCCATGCAAATGACTCACTTAGCTGTGTGAGTGTTTGAGCGTCGATGTGTGTTTACACCAGTGTCAATGTGAGTATTTGTGAGAAAACGGTCACATCCTGTTTTATGAATCCAGGCTGAAACCAGTAGAGGATGTTGAAGCAGACACAGAGTCCTAATGTTGCTGTTGGATTTCTCATTTTCATTTTATGGTTCATCTCTTCGGTCATCTTTTTTTCTTGAGAATCTGTCTGTCAAACTAAATAACATTATTCATGCATCCTTACACCTGCTGGAAGGTGAATTAGGGCATTTTTGTGGTGCGATGGTTGAGGAGTGTAATTCAGTTTTGTTTATTTTGGGTATAGGCAGATGTGTCCTCACATGTATAAGAGGCTAATTGTCCTGCTGTGTTCTGCCTCTCCAAGCGGATCTGAGATCACTCTGCAAATACTGAATTGTACAGACATGAGCACAGACAATGCATCTCACCGAATTGTCATCTCTAGCACCAGTCACAGTCTCACATGTGTAGTCTTTAAAGAATCTAATGACTTCAGCAGCCCTTTCATGCGTGCCCCCTCCGGTTTCCGAGCCGACTGCCCAGTGCCAGTCTGGCAGTGCCCTACTTTCCATTTGCCTGAAAAGGCATCACTTCAACCAGGAACCCGTCTGATTTAGCCATTTTGGGTTCTGCCATGTGACACTGTGGATTTTAATAGGAATGGAAAGTTCCTGTCTATTGTAGGACTGCAGAAACACTTTCCATGCTTTTACGCAAGTGGGAGAGTCTGTGTCCAAATATCACCCCGTACAAAAATGTGTTTAACCCCATGAGGGTACAAAGAGTTGAACCCGTTTACGCATCTCACCATTATCATTTATGCTATATCATTTTTTACGCCTCTGTTCCTGCACCGTTGCATCCTTTCCTTAAACTATGTCCACTAGCTAACATCTTCTCACTGTCCTCTATATTCTCATCTCATCTGCTCCACTATGGTCCAACAGGTCCAACAGGTCTAATAGTAAGTCCTGCCAGACGGGCCAGATTGCATTAGCACTGTCGCAACCGTAAAATGTTTTCATAACAAGAAAAAGTTACGCTACACTCAGTGTTGCTCACCAAAACGCGTACATATCCTCGAGGTCTAACAAACGACATTACACAACATCATTTCACCTTGCTGTGTCCTCTGGAATATTCTGACATTGTTGCAAAGTGAGCTATAATTAGATAACAAGATTGATAATGATGTTTTGTTTCCTCCTTATTGATCTGTTGTTCACTAGCAGGTTTTTCATAAGTGCACTAACATTATCTATAATGTACATTGACTATTGATCAGGTAATAACTTAATTGTTTTTTTAGTCATTATTTTTTGTGTAGGATAAGTCAGTCTTCTTCCACATTCACTACCCATCTTCTGATCATGCAGCAAATAAAAAAATTCTACTCGCCTCAACACATGAGAGCGTCAGCATCGCATTCCTCCAAATGGCCTCCATGCAGTTTTAACTAATGTTTTTTTAGATGGAACAGCTTATCAACCAATACTGTTAAGTCTGCTCCCTGCGGCTGGCAAGACTCCAACTCCCAGCAAGCACTGCTCCCACAAACCGCAGGCAAAGCTGCTTTGTTTCTGCTGTGGCTTTTTCTTCCTTCTGGATCTAGTGTATTTCTCTCACTTTCTTTCTCCCATCCCTCAACCTCAAAGAGGTCAGGAGAGAAGAGGAGACAGAGGGAGAAGGGAGTGCAGAGCTCTCATAATGAGCCGCAAAAAAAAGACCATTCACATTGAGATCAGAGCAATTAGCTCCGTAGTCTGAATAGAAGAGGAACACAGAAGTCTGTTAATAAAAGCGGACTATTAAGCTCAACAGCGTCTATTCAAATATTCTCTTGATAGTTTGTGAGGCACAGTGTTTGTGTGGGTGTGCCGATCCTCTCTGCAGTCTCCATGGAACAAAGAAATCATGTCTCTGTGAAAGGAGGATGTTGTTTGTATTGACCACCATGACCTTTATTAATCTGCAATATTAAAATAAACTATTCAAACCATTTGAAAAATCCTGCAGCTTGCGTTAAACATTCTCACTTTCTGAGAGATGACGTATTTTAACTTTGCTCTGGACTCATTGTGGCTTTTCTTGGTGGTTTTTCGTAAATCGCTTGTGTGCCGCCGGCTTGGGATGACAGAATACAGTGTGTGTCCATGTGGCATATTTTCAGCTCAGCGGGAGGCATATTGCACTGTGCACAAAAAGAAATCATCGGTCAGGTGGAGGTGAAGAATGAGTTTAATCAAACGCCACTCAGAGCAATTGACATTTATTGCGGCCTGAATTGAATCAACATTGATATTCATTTTGCTCATGAAATTAGAGTCATATGTTTCCATTTTTCAGTGTCCTGATCCTTTCCCTTGAGCTGTGTTCTTCAGCTTGAGATTAGGTCTAAAGTCGCAATAGACCATTTATATTTAACATCCACAGGGCATACAGATGTGGTTTATTTGCACTCTGTACTTTGATAACATCTTACAATGACGTATGTGTTAAGTACAGTAGCTGGCTGGTGTTTTTTTTAGAAAAAAATTATAATGTAGGTTTGGCTGATTAAAATGACTATAAATGTGACAGGGAGGTGGCTTTACTAAAGTGCTTCTTGCAGTGAGATACGCTAATCTATGAAAGGAGGGATGTAGATGAATTGGGTGCTAATATTATTCCTCAGTCTCTGCAGCTGCTGCTAAAGAATGAATAAGACGAGTGAGGAGAGATTATAACAGGAGATTTCAAAAGCTGCTGTTAAAGGAAGGAAGGGTTGAGCTGATTGAAGTAGAGCGCGCAAGTTGGTGGAAGTTTTGAGGGAGAGTGGAGAGATGATCCTCTTGAGAAAGTTCATCGTGTCCTGAGATGCTGGAGGTTTTTCTATGTGTCATCAACAGCACTTCTCTTTCCACTATAGCTCTCTCTTTCTCGCGCTTGACATTTCAGTTCTTTCTTCTCTCCCCACACGCCACTTCACCCTCTTCCATTGAGTATCCTCGTGTTTCATCGCCCTCTTTTCAAGCTTCCTTTTTATCTCACCCAGTGGTGTTGATAAAGAAGAGCCGGACGACGTGACAGTAGATCTGGTCCAGTCGTATATTGGCAGACACTGATTGAGGATACCAGGTTTTGGCTTGGAAATCAGAAAGTATTTTTTTTCAGCCAGAAAACCTTTGGACTGACTTGGACAGTCACTGTTTTACCCCCCAAAAAAATTAAAGTTTTGAAACTTGAGTAAAGATTTCCTATTCTCAGAACTGAGAAGAGTGGGTCATTAAAGTCTGATTGAACATAATTTCTGCGGATCAAAGCCGAAGGCAGATTAAATCATTGCCAAGACAGTCATACTGAAATTCAGACACACACGTTTGAATTGTACAATACCTTATGTTCCTCCTGGCAGCCATATCTCAGCTCTCATTTACTTACTGAGTCTCTGGGGCGTCTTTTGGTCTCATCTAAGCAGCCTTTAATGGTCTCTCCCTTGTCTGGTAGATTTTGGCTTTTCAATCTAATATTTGTTTCTTATACTTGAATTTATTTTTTCATATCCAGTATGAGAGACTCTCAACGTTAGGTCGTCTGTTTTATACTTTATTCACCCGTTTAGCTTGTGCTGTCCATGATGTTTGACCCCTGACCTCGTCCCTCTCCTCGGCGGGTTCTTGTCTTTTACTTCTGTCGGTTGAGTGACACCAAATCCAGTAGCCACTGTATTTGTTCTGTTTCCTATCAGGTCTGAATTATTCATCAGAGAGAGTGTTATCATTCATAAAAGCTCTGGTGGACACTCAGATAGCTTTGAAGTGAATAACAGAAGAGAAAGGTGTTGCTTCAGAGAGGTGCTGATATGAAACCACAGCTGTGTAGAAGAGGTTTATCCCCTAGAAGTAAGTTTATTCAATGAGAAATGAACGACATATGCAAAAGTATTGTGCTCAAATAGATCCACTCTGGATGAGTTCAAAGTTTAATAGTTCCTTTGTGCATTTTTGTCCTAAGAAGTGAATAGACATCTGGTAAAAAAAAAAAACTGGAATCCAACATCATCTTATATGGAAGACCAACATTCTTCTTACTAAATTGCTAATTTTTTGTTGTAAAATAAATTGTGAAATCAGAAGTTTCATTGCAAATATTGAAAAAAAGAAAAAAGTATGAGCTTATGGTGAATCAAAAAAGTTTAAACATTTATTTGATTAATAATTATGTGAATAATCAAAATTGGAATTGCCAGAAATGTTTTAGTTTTTAGTTTTTGTGTTGTTTTGAGAATAAAAAACAATACCGTAGTAAATGAAAATACACCAGAATACAGTGGAAGTATACCGTCGTAGTTCCAGTAAGTGTAGATCAGCTCTCTGGATATGTCTGACCCAATCTTAAACTTGCCCTTAATCCTACTCTGGCATATAGACAAGGCAGCATGACAGCCACTTCATCTCGTCTGCTCTTTTTTTGTGTCTACATATCCACAGGCGAGACAGGGAGGTCTTCCCTTTCGCCCCTCTCCCCCTGATCCTCACCCTCGATACCCCCAGGGTACAGTGTGACCCACACAGGCACCCAACCGGAAGGCCCGCCGCTGTCCTCCAATGTGTCACAGTATACATGACCTCATTAGGCAAGCCCCACCCTCTGAACTTGTTTGACAGTGTAGTACGATATCCGTCTAACCTATTGACCTTAATATGATAAAAAACCCAACCCCCTTACTTCCTAAGCATGACCTAATTAACGTATTCAATCACATGTGGACACACACCTCACAGCTAATTGGTTCAATTTAAATCCCAAAATGAATCTCTTGAATTGTGCCATTCAACAATCATAGAGAAATGAAGACGGAGAAATGGAGAAATGTATCGGTAATGAGGCAAAAATACCATCTTCTCCACTGACAATAGACACAGTTGACAATTATATAATCAGCCACAAGGGTTATAAAATAAAGGGCGCAAATCACCTTTTCCCAGCTGGAAAACCCATCCAACTAAATGTTACAAGTGCAGCCACATTCTCTGAGGTTTGTTGAAAAGCCCATACTGAAAATGATAATAGCTTTATTTGTATTTGAAGTCAACAAAGGTTCTTATAGGATATAAATAATAGAACAGTAAGACTGAACAAAAATCAACACAGAAATAAACTATGATTGAAATGGCGATGGAAAGGCAAGGGAAGAAAATCAAATCAAATAGAATAATAACTGAAAAGTAATGAAAAGCCAGATTAAACAGGAATGTAAAAAAAATTCTTGAAAGCCACAAGTGTATCAATAGCCTTCGACAGACACAAAACTGGAGTAATGTGATCTCTTCTGGTTGGGGTTTAGATTCTAGCAGTGAGTTCCTGGGTAGACCACACAAGAGACCATGACCATTGTCCAATCTAGTTAGCACAATAGCATGTACTGTATGATCTCCGGCTGTTAAATATCAGAAATGACAAGATTGAGGTGAAGATTGGTAAGAGTGGGTACATAGAAGTACAACACTGTAACATGAAATAGTTCTTGGAATACATGGAACATCATAGTTTTCTGATAATCTGAGTGTGATTTTGCTTTCAGTATGATGTACGTATATCGATACTATTGCTTTAGATTTTCAGAGGTAAACAGTAGAAACACCCCCAACCTGTTTATCACAGGATTTTCAAAACAATTACTCTTTGGGATTAAAAAGAAAATTGCCGAGGCAGATGTGTGCCAAGTGGACAGACTTCACAGTCCTGGCACAGACTGCATGCACTCGGGGGCGTATGAATCAGTGTATATGTTCTTCAGTGCTATTTTTGTGTGTGTGTGTGTGTGTGTGTGTGTGTGTGTGTGTGTGTGGGTTAAGATGATGTCGAGAGCGCTCCAAATTACAGTTTGCCAAGTGTTCGCATCGCATGCAGCGTGAAAGTTAAGTATATAGAGCAGGCAGAGTTTTAAATGAGGTCTATGTCTATGAATATTTAATCAAAAGACAAACGGGAAGACATGGAGCCAAGTGAGGCAACTGCTGATGTAACTGAGCTGGTGGAGCTTACAAAGTTCATGCAGTGTATAAGCTCGAGGAGATATCCAGTTAGTTATCAAAGCTTGTTTTGTTTTTGTCAGATATTCTTGGGTAAGAGAGCGTGAGGTGGTATGTTATACTTCTTCATATTTGCACGGAAACAGAATTAGCTTCTGTCCGCTGTTGGGGTGTGAAAGGATTCAGTGTCTTGATAAAGAACACTTTCAGAAAGGTGGATGCTTGATGGCAATGGGGCTTAAATTCAGGTTTACCAACTGGCAACCTCAACCACGTGGCCAAATTTATTCACCCCGAAAATAGGGCCGCAGCTCTACCATCTGTCTGGATTTAACCTAATTACTGCAGTACACAAACAGTCTAACACACTGATGTAGGCTACACAATTACATTTTGATTACAGATGATAGCAAATTTGTTAGGCAGGACATTACATCTTTCTCCTAACTACAAGATGTGGTACATTTATTCAGTTATTCCCTAACTATTTTTAAGACGTACCTGTACAACTGTATCAGATTCGCAGTAGATATCTATGGTAGCCATTTATTCATGTATGCTGTAAGCTAACTATTTGATTGCATATTCTTTACTTTTAGCAAACTATTTGAACTATTTATAAATTACTTTTAGCTATCTATGTCAACCATTTATCCATTACTTTAAGCTATTTGTATTGCTCCCCTTTACTTTTAGCCATTGAAGTGAATTACATACGGTAGTCATTACTTTTACCTGCCTGACTTCTTATTTTGCTTGCTAACAAATTTTCACCCGCTCTCAATCACAACTGAATCAATATGCCGATTCACATTTTTTTATCAGTATTTTATTTGTTCAAATAAGTTGAGCTACTGTATTTCCATGATAATTGCAGAAGCAGCTTTGATAAATGCATATTATCTGACACATCTTCTTTGCCATTGTGTCTTTTAGTTGGGATGAGAGCAGTTCCATCAGCAGTGGTTTGAGTGACGGCTCCGACAACCTCAGCTCTGAAGAGTTCAACACGAGTCCCACGCTCAACTCCCTTCCTACCACACCCATCGGCTCCCGCAGAAACTCAGCCATAGTGGTAAGTAACGTACACACAAGCATTCACACAATATACACGTGCATTAGCAGTATATGGAGGTTACAGTAGTAATGATTAACCTGTTAATCCAATGAGCAATCGATGAGGCGCTGAATGATGTGTCATACACTGTCAGTGTAAGGAGGACACACAAATACACACGACAGGCAGCAGAACATGGGCATCAGAGACAAAGCCTGATTAAGTATTCTATGCACACCCATGATATTTATCACATCTGCAGCAATCATTTTTCACCGCAACACACAGACACGCTGCATGCTGGCTAGCTACATTGTTCAGAAAGGCTCCCTTTTGGTCTTTTGTTGGGGTTTTAAAGCTGCATTAAGAGCTGAACGTTTAATAGTCATCAGGTTTATTGTGGAATTTTTACAGTCTAAAACGTTTGAAAATGATCTAGTGTGGCCATAGACATAGTTGTTGGTCACTGATCCATACAAACCATAATACCTTACTGTTGCTGCTTCAGAGGTTTGGGACTTTTATTATACCAGTTCAGGCTCTGATTGAGTCCAATAAATAATTCTAGCCAGGACTTCACCTGCCTGATATAGCCGATCCAGAGCCTGTTGTTTTTGGCCCAGTTTAGTAGTATAATTAGCCTGACTGAAACAACTGAATGATTATCTTTATGTTCACAATGCATTCGAGTGCACTGAAGCTGTGGTCTTAATAATTTTATGTGGGGATGGGAGGATTTGGGACTCATAACCTCAGTGCTTTTAAAATCCTTTCTGCAGCTCTGCTTGAGGTTCTTTAGGGTCCATCTTTAGCTCTATGGGTTCCAGACAGTGTGCGTGTGTGTGTGTGTGTGTGTGTGTGTGTGTGTGTGTGTGTGTGTGTGTGTGTGTGTGTGTTTTCCTAGAGTGTCTGATGTAGGTCACACCTCCGCAATGGGGTTTATGTGACGGATGCAGTGGGCTCTCAGAGAAAGAGAGACAACGAGAGACGGAGGGAGTTAGAGAGAGAGCGAGGGAATCAGCGTAACCATGGCAACCGAAGTGCAGGGATGCTGAGAGTGCAGGTCTTTGTCTTCTCCTGTATATTGAAGGACAGGTCTAGAACAGCCATCTGCACACACACACACACAGCCATCTGCAGTCCTGCATCCGGGCCAGCGAGCCGCAAGAACCGGTGCGACTCCCTCCACGCTTAGTTGCAGGAGTCATAGCAACCATTACCCCCCCATGGCATCATTACCATGGCAACCAACCATCACCTCATCATGCACCCGAATACACATGTCTCCTCTCTTGCCATTCTCAACCAATGCTTTTTCTTTATCGGTTTCTCTTTGTCTTTGTGTCCTGAAGCCATTTCTTTGTCTCCATTTCCTCCTCTGTATTTCTCCACCGACTCCCTTTGACTCCTGTTGATTTAATTCCCTCAAAGGCAGCTCTGATTTTACATGCGTTCCTCATCTCTCCCACATATTGCATAATATACTCAACAAGGATATGAGGGTGGAGGAGAGATGGGGGCACAAAGAAGACATGGTTAAGAGAGGGAGATAATCAAAGCCAGAAAGTGATGTGTGTGTGTGTAGGTGGTACAAAAACCCAGATTTCCTCATTTCCACATGGAGGTGGACCAAGTATTCAAGGTAATACACTTAGTTTCCCATTACATTTGTGTGTGTGTGTGTGTGTGTGTGTGTGTGTGTGTGTGTGTGTGTGTGTGTGTGTGTGTGTGTGTGTGTGTGTGTGTGTGTGTGTGTGTGTGCCTATCTGTCTATATGTTTGTGTTGTTATCTTGTTTTGTCACAGCTATCTGGACAGATGTGTATCCCTTCCCCACCTGTTTCAATAATCAGGGAATGTGTGAGGAAATGACAATGTTTTATCTGGTCAGACAGGACACTTACTCACTCACTCACACACACACACACACTCACTCCCTCATACCTCCCCCTCATGTGATGTGAACCTGCCCATGGGGTCTATTGGTTTTAATAAAAAAGGAATTCAGCATATGAGTCCTCATGAGAACCGCTGGGTGCAATGTTCTGAACTGGCACACACACACACACACACACACACACACACACACACACACACACACACACACACACACACACACACACACACACACACACAGACCTTCACACACACCCTGATGCATTGTGTAACTGTCAGTCTCCTACCGGGGAGAGAATAATCTGTCTCCGTTAAAACTAGCCATATCGGTCCTCATGTCAGCTCCAATAAACACTCTCACACACTTACACAGGGATTGTGCATTATGTGTATTTATGGAAGTAGCTAAATCTAATAAAGGTTGACTTGTAGACTGAGTAGCGCCTGATATAGTTTGGTGCTCTCTCAAATCTTTGGTTGTAATTGTGTCAGTACACCTCCATAATCATATTTATTCAGCACGTACACACGCAGAAGACCATGTCTAAGTAATGACCTCACATTTCCTTTAATTTAACATTTGACATTCATTCTTCATTATTGGATTTTGTTTAGGCTGTGTCATCTATTTTCTCTAACGTAGCTCAGTGTGTGTGTGTGTCTTTGTGTCTGAGCTCAGTGTGTACACGCATACATACAGTACATGTGTGTTGGGCAGTTTCTTCTCTCTCTTTTGAAATGTTCAAGTAGAACGTACAATAGACTGGAGAGATGAGGCATCAGAGAGCGTGTTTTGGGGTTGACTGGGTTGGACATGCTTTTCTTCTTAGCAGGCATCAAGATGAGGCAGTCTTAGGCTCTGTCTGAGTACACAGAGCCACACCTCATCAAATGCATTTTTTTCAAACTGCGGCCAAATGATGAACATAAGTACAGATTTCATACACAATGTTTTTGCATTTAAATGATCCACTGAGTTGTTCCATTGGCTCATTCTTCCCAGTGTCCCAAGCTAACTCTGTAACATGGTTAATGTTAAGGGATGTCAGGAAATGAATCAACCAAGATAAACTAGATTTTTTTTAGTACCAATAAATAAGTTGTAGTATTGGTGTGGAGTTTGGAGGATTACATAATTGGAGTAGAGTTCCTAAAGTTTTTATTTTATTATAATCTTAGCAGTAGCACACATAAAGGCACATTGCTTACCTGTATCATACTGTATATACAGTACCTGAGTTTTAATACCTACTAAAACTGCAGGAGGTGTGTGTAGCTCTTCATTTTACCATTTTCCTGAGTGTGTTAAAATGTTAAAATGTCTAAATGCCCCGTTACCTCACCTGGTGGAGCTGGTGCCCCATGTATCGAGGCTGAGTCCTTAGTGCGGCGGTTGGGGTTCGGCCCACGGCCCCTTGGCCCTCACACAAGGGCCGTTTACTAGCTTTTTTTCAAAACCTTCAACCATATCACATGATCTTAATCAGGGCGGGGAGTTTGTTAAGTTGTCACAGAGATAGATCCTTTGACACACAAGCCTAATAGCTGTTAGAATTTCATCCATAGCACTTCTACAAATTTAGATTAAGGCTAGTTCATCTAAGGTACGCCTATCACTTAAGCTTTCAGGTACTCGTTTGTACTTCCACCAACACCTCAGTGCTGGATATAAACATCCATATAAACTTCTAGTATTCCGTTTTGAACAAAATGTCACTAATAATGCCTTAAAGCTCTGATTTTAGTGTGTAGGAATCTTCCCATTTTACTAACTTCCCAATAAAAGCCAAATATACTTTTTATGTGAGATCAAAAATGATTTGTTTTTCTCTCATTACTTTTTAGCAGCACTTTGCTGCCATGATGCTTTCTGTTTCAGTTTTTTAAACTTTCTTTGCTTTTTAGGCAGTCATAACATACTTTGATGGGCCTCCTTAGATTTAGATAGGCAAGTAAAACTGTCAACTCTTCTATCGTTGACAGAGTGTCTCTAAGCTCGTGTCTGTCTCTCTCATTCTAGATGCGTACGGATGCAGAGAAGAGATCTCTGGTGGAGAGTGGTCTGTCATGGGACAGTGACGACACCAAACCCAGCCGCAAGAGCCAGGGCAGTGTTGTCTACGATACAGGAAGTCTCAAGTCCGAAGCAGCCAATAAATGGAAGAAGACGCGGACACAGGGGGTGGGGCTGGAAGGAGGGAAGGGCGAACTGAAAAAACCTCAGACCCTGGGTCAAGGAAACGTGTTGAAGAAAGGAAGAAACCCACCTGTGGGAGTCACTTCCCCGATAACACACTCCTCTCAGAGTGGGCTGAAAGTGGCAGGTGAGAGGAGAAACACACACACAGTGAGATGTAATATATTTCAATCAGGAGAGACTTGTTTAGAATTTTAACAATAATTTATTACAATTGCATAACATTTGAATAGTGCAAAGTCTTTGGCGATTGGACGCCATCCTGAAATAGGATAATTAAGGGGTAGTGATGCTGAGGTCTGATAAGGCAGAATCCCCCCCGGAGTGCAGACACTGTTGGTGGTGGTGAAGACGGGAGTTGCTGTAGTCCGATGAAGAATGAGGAGCCTGACTGATGCTGATTGGAGGAGCCTGGGGTGGAGGAGGGTCGCAATTGTTTTGAGCTGAAATGACAACTGACAGCAGCAGAGAGGAGAACCTATTTAAAAGTTTGACAACAACGATGTGATTGGCATAAGGACACTGCACAGAATCTGGTTGGTTAATTTAAAGTGTACGCCCCCCCAGCTGATGGAGTAATCGCAGGGGGAATTAGAGACTGAGATTATGAATGACAAAGAGTGTAGAGAGTGTCTTCCTGACTGACCTTAAGCTTCATATAGCTACTCTTGAATTGGTTTCACAACCTGAACAGACTGACACATTGGCTGTCTTTTAATATTCCCTTCTCTTGGGCAGTCTCGCAGCCACGGACAGTCACAGACACACTCTCTGTCTTTGTCCCACACATTCATCCACAGCTGCAGCCCACCCTCCGGGCCTTTAGAAAGTGGTGCCATGTATCAAACGCCCATCACCACCCACTCCCTTCCTGCCAGCCAACCACACACACAGACACACACACACACACACACACACACACACACACACACACACACACACACACACACACACACACACTCACACACACACGTGCACACACTGAGCAACAGTGTTTTTTTTTCTCTTCCTATTGGTCCAGCCTTTCCTATGCAAGCTTTATTTTTGTGCCGGACAGAGAGAATTTATAGCCCTTAAATAAAGGCCTTGTACCCAAAACAACTGGACCAGAGACAGCGTGCGTGTTTGCAATAGTGTGCGTTTGTGAGTGGAGACACGTCTGAGATTGTGCCAGCCTTACAGAGTGTCACCCATCACACTTAGCACGCAAAAACACACTCTCACTCACACACAAAGAGCACAATAGTGCCGATTGTGCAGCTGCTTTTTAAGCACACCATCTGTGTATCCTTTACGTAAGCACACACACACACACGCACACACACACACACACACACACACAGACACACACACACACACACACACACACACACACATAGACAACCAAAACAAAAGGATATTGGTTGTGCTGTTGTGTGCCATGCTAGATACACAGTGTCTGTGTAAACAGTCCTCTTTCTGTGGGACCGTCCTGTGTTTGCATTGCCAGCTGTTATAATGACAGATATGCCAAACAAGTGTGTTGAACCAGCCTGTGATCTCAGTGCCAGGCTGTTATTGTTATTGATGTGAACATTATGAATCCGCTATCAAGGCTATTCAATCTGCCACAGAGTTCCACACTCTAATTAATCAAACGATCGTCAGTGTGGAGGAGCTCATGAATGTCACCAAATGAGCAGCAGACATTCTTAGATAGTTGGAGAGGTCTCCGTCGCTCGTGCTGGAGATCAGTTCATCGCTGAGGTTTGGCAGGATTGTGTGTAAGTGTGTTTGTGTGTCGGTGTGTCTGCATGTGTGTGGCATTGTAGGAGATACAGAGAGTGTAAGATCTTTGAAGAAGCAACATTTACAGGGATAGAAAAGCACCTCTATATCGTATACTTATTTTATAGTATATACTGTAATATGCACCATGTAAATATTTGGTTCTTTTCCATGACAAATGACTTAAACGATTACTCGATTGTAAACATTGTTGATGATAAATTTTCTTTGGCCAATTAATCGATAAATGATTCCTTGATTCATCACTACTTGTACTGAAAATTATTCAATATTTAGTAAATGCTACACAGCCTTCATAACACTTTACCTCAAACTATTTTACTTGTTAGACTTTAAATTTACTTTTTTTGATATTGTTATGCATTTATTCAAATTACATTTTATGTACTTTGGACATACGTTATATTTACATTTAGTTTGACTTAATGTTGTTTTTCCAAAGAATTATTACTTAATTTGGTTTGTTTTCAGAGATGTTGGTGGAGCTTTGGAACCAACATCAACAATTTGTGCAAATCTCTTGAGCTATCAGCACAGCCTCAGTTTTCATTATGGGACAACAATGCCCATTAACAGTACAGTCAAACATCAAACTGATTTAGTTTTATTTTCTTTATTTTTAACTTGGTGTAAACACATTATATACCTGCTGGAAGCAGAATGTAGTTTGTAAGTGTGACACAGTGCAGGTATTCATCATTCTGTCAGCACTGATGTATCATGTATGTCACATGATGCACTCATGCAGACACATAACTGCAGATACATCTTGCCACCTTTCTGCAACAAATGTTTAAATACCTCTCACATACACACAATTAAACACTGATACTGTATCTTAACAACCATAAATACAAGCACATGCATGTTTATGGTGTGATAGTTAATGGGAGACAATGTGGGGTCTTGGAATGAGGCGGCTCTTCTCCCTTGGAAACCTTCGGGAAGGATAGACGGGAGTATGATGTGTGTGTGTGTGTGTGTGTGTGTGTGTGTGTGTGTGTGTGTGTGTGTGTGTGTGTGTGTGTGTGTGTGTGTGTGTGTGTGTGTGTGTCTATATGTGTTTGGATACATCATTCCATAATTATCTCCCTTCTACCACAATGGCCTTAAATAGAAGACGACATAGGGAAGGAGAATATAAATGAGCCATTTTCCTTTGACATCCAGAGACGGCAGTGTTATAAATGTTATGGAAAGGCTTTCCCTGTCTGCGTCTTCAGATGTCCATCTCTTCAGACATGCAGGCCTCTTTCGTTGAGACATGTTGTGATTCACGGAGTCTTCTACACATGCCACTGCGTCAAGCTGTGAATTCTACTGTCTCAACAGCCGGTGTCAGTAAATCAGGCTTTAATTATGTCAAAATTAATACGCACGCCTGGATTCTGTCAGTCTGTGTGGGTTTGCTTCTCACTGCCGCGTGTGTTTCTGCAGCTTAATGCTCTTGGAACGTGCAATGTTGCGGTTACACGATGGACTGACTTTATGACCTGACATGTAAACCCAATTTTCACATTTACAAAAGAACTCCAAGCGTAATGTGTTGTCAGTGTCACATTCCTATAAGATCCAATCACAGAGAACTGTGAGTGTGTGTGGTATATATATATATATGGCTGGCCCTATGCGTGTGTATTTTGCGGGCTTTTTCAATACCCTTAAGTGACTCCAGATGTCCCAAGGCAGCACGCCGGTGGGTCCCATTCAACAGCAGTTCTTTGACTCTGTTAATGCCTTGTATATAAACCTCCCATAACAACTCCCATTAGATACAAATTAAGAGTGTGGGTAGAGTGGGCTTTCACTTGTGTGGGTGGTGCATACAGTGCACATGTGTCTAATAGTTTTGTTCTCATAATAACTTCCAAACAAGTCCAGTTCATTTGCCAACTGGGAAATGTACAGATGGGAAGAAAATCACATAAATTTCATTCAACCTTCCGTTCACCCAGGCTATCTCTCACGTTGCCCTCTTTCCCCAAAGAGGTTTCAAGAGTGGATGAACTCAGTTCTAATGGGTGTTTCATGCACTTTTGTACCCGCAGACACACTCGGTGAATGTGAACACCAGTTTTCCACAGCCATGCCGCACATGTTAATCTCAGCACTCTGCACTTACTGGAAAGCCAGAGAAAACCGTTTTAGTTCATCAGGATGGAAAAGAGGAGTAACCACATGATAACAGTGTGTATGAGGGTGAAGCTGGCTGAGAGTCTGGTCTACACACTGTCTGTCCGCTCAGACAGGGATTTGTCTTTATCAGCAGACAGTCAGACCTTGTAGTTGGTTAGATAAGATATGATGTCCTAATATGGCTTGGTTAGTCTCACTCACCAACAGAAACTGTTCAAGCTACTCATCAGTGATTTTTTTTCTTCTTTTTTCCCCTTTTTACCTCTAGGTACAGTAAAGTCAGATGGCAAGCCAATGGATAAGTCCCGGTTAGCAGTGAAGACCTCCGGCCTTCAGCGCTCCTCTTCAGATGCCGGTAAAGACCTAAGAAATGGCAGCGGTGCTAGTGAGCAACGCAAACCTCCGTCTGGCCTCGTCAGGCCCTCAACTGGTGGAAACTTTGGCTTCAAGAAGCCTCCCACAGCTACCAATAATGGCACAAACCATGCCAGTATGCCCATACCCTGTGGCTCTGCAACTGTAGGGAAGATTCCCAAAACTTCAGGTATTCCTGTCAAACCAGGGGCTGGTGGTGGCAGTGGAGGACGTAAGACCAGTCTTGATGTTTCAAACAGCGACCACAGTGGTTTTCTATCTCCAAATGCCAGGACGTCTCTCCAGTACCGCTCTCTGCCTCGCCCAGCAAAGACGAGCACTCTGACTCTAACCCGGCCGAGCTCGGCTCGCCCAGTGAGCAGTACCATGGACACAGGCTCAGGGCTGATCAAACCGCCACAGGGCTCGAGACTCAAAGAGCCCGCCTCGGGGCTTGGTTCTGGGTTGGGTAAGCCAGGTGGTCGTGGGATCCCAAGTCCTAGTCCTGTCAATCAGACAGACAGAGAGAAAGAGAAAGAGAGGGCCAAAGCCAAAGCTGTAGTATCTGACTCTGAGTGTGGAGGGGGGTCTCTCAAGGGCAGCCCAGCTCAGACCCCCTCAGAGAATGGAGGGAAGCTACAGGGGCTGAGACCTCCCAGCAGTGGCAAGTGCATGGATCTGCCCTCACCCAACACACACAGGTACCAGGGTTCAAATACTACCACAAAAAATACAACATTTCACAAACAAAGCAAAGTATTGATTTGTATTTGCCTCATCATTGTTCTTGTCTTTAGGTTATCAGGAATGCGCATCCTGGCAAAACCTCCATCCATGGCCCAGCTTGACAAGCTGAACTTAAACAGCCTAGAGGTGGGAGTTCAGGACTCTCTGCCACCTAAGATTCCTCCCTACTCTAAGCTCCAGGACCTGGCCAGCTCTGCAGGCAGCTCTCCTGGCCCCTGCCTGACCCCCAGCCCCGCCCCTTTACTCAATGTGAACTCTTCGGCCTGCTTCTCAAGCTCAGGGACTGGGTTGGGGCCTAGGCAGGTCTCTTCTCTCGGGGTTCAAGGAAGCGGAGGGAGCGCCTCTCCCCTGCTCTACCCTCGTCTGTCTGGGCTGCATCGCAGCATGGAGTCGCTGCCACTCCACATGAGTCTCGCCCCAGAGCCCCAAGAGAGGGAGAAGGCAAGGGAGAGGGAGAATTTGGCGAGAGGCTACACCACCTTAGAGTCCCGCCACAAAGATAGACAGGAAGACAGAGGCCCTCCTGCCATCTGGAGCTCTGGAAGCAAAGTCTCATTATCTCTCATAGACAGGTGAGATTCAGTAATCCTCGACTGTGCATATATTTAAACCCAATCACATCACACCAATCTACATTATCTTAAAGCAGATGTTTTGTCATTCATGTTTTGTAATGTTGCTATTTAACTCCATCTACTGGTCTGCTTATGAACTGCACCACCATTATTCATTGTTTAAGGGAAGGCAGCAGTGATCAGGGTAGTTCTTTGATATATTATTCACTTTGTTCTATGCTACAATCATGCACTTAGCTTCTATTATTGAGTGAGGACATGGTAAAGTGATTTGATTAGTATTTGATGACAGAATACTGCTCATACTGGAAAAGGTATGGAGCCATTTTTTGATTGTAGAGAAGCAACACTTATTCAGAACTTAACTTCAAAGACGAGATAATAATATTCCCCCAAAATGAAAACACAGACTCTTAGAGATGTCTGTGGCCATATTAAATATATACTCAGAATATACATAAGAATATTACTCTAGAGGTAGTCTAAACTGAACCCGTCTTAATATGACTTTGATAGCTTTTACTTTGAGAAGCCAGAGACTTGAGTTGCAAGAATATGGTAAATATTGCCCAAATTATATAATATGATATAATGAGAAGGCTAAAAGTAATTTTTACATTTTCAACAAATGCAAAAAGTAAGCATGCGAAACCACACACACGCACACACACATAGAGAGACTGAGTGAGTTCCAGGCTATTATTACTACAGGCCTATTATCGGTGTTGTACAGGCCCCAGTGACTGAAGTCATAATTACTGGCTGACACCAGCTGTCTGCCAGTCATACTGTGCTTCTTTGTGCCTGCTGCCTGCTCTTGAGAGTTTAATAACTCCCTGCAGCACTGGTTAAATAATGTAATTGTTTAATCTCCCCAGTTCTCAGAGTAGCAGAAACACGCTGCCAAAGAAAGGTTTAAGGTAAGTGGACACACACATACACGCTCTTATACCCCACACTGTCATGCACTGATAGTTTGACGCAATATGGTACAGTCCTTTAATTGCACATACACAGAGATCCCATTGAGAAGGTCCTCAGTAAATGACAGATTGTGTTTATCCTCATTGTCCCTGTCACTTGTATTCTAAAAGTCCTGCCTAATCCCCTCAAAATTGTATCTCATTGTGTCCGACTGCCACAAATTTGTTCGTCTTTCCACATATTGGAAGATATTGGCACTTGGTAATACTTTATTTTACCCCACCCATTTAGCATTTAAGAGCAGTATATAAACATTTAAGAAATATATGGTCAACAACTTAACTCCTCCTGTGAAGCATCCATAACCAGATGCTGGTAATATATACAGATAATAAATAACCATGTTTACATGTGACAAACACACATGTAGTACTAAAAAATCTTCATAGGAGAAGTTGTAATTGTTGAAAATACTCTACACTTTTCATAACAATGTCCTCATATCTACTCATAACTTCATATAAATGTGTTATTAAATGTATTATATGTTTATATCCTGCCTATAGATTACAGGGGATTTAAAATATATAAACAAGCTTCTTTTGATAACTCTTTAATTTGACTTTGGGTACTTTTTGTGTGTTCACTGTGGGATAGCATTTAACATGATGTTCCTTCATGCCGTCAGACTTTTATACAACATTGTGCATGGATTTTAATACATAACAACAGATTTTAATACGTAACAACCTGACTTTGCCTTCTGTTTGTGTAGTTTCAGCAGTGCCTCACAGGTTGAGGAGGAAGGGAAGGAGAAAGGAGAGAGGAGACACTCTCATACTATTCTCAGTATGACCGAGACACTCACTCTTCCCATGCTGTCCTCACCCACCTCCTTACCCCGCACCTCCAAGACCAGTATGGGTGAGTTTAAACACATGGACACACACTCAAAAGAGTACTGACTAGAATAGCACTACACTAATTATGTATTTTATGCATAAAATTGCTAATTGTCTTTCCTTTGACCCCTCTGCTCTCTCACCAGTACCCAGCCCTGTCGGCGGACCTCCGAGGATGACTCGTTCCAACAGCATCCCAGCACACGATGCCTCTCTGGAGCTGTACGGGGCATCTCCGCTGGGCAGCACCCTCTCGTTGGCTGAACGCCCCCGCAGCATGGGAATGGTTCGCTCCGGATCCTTCAGGGACAAGGAGCCCGACGAGGGTAAGCCCTCTGAATTATTTCAATATCTGTTGTATGACGTTTTGTCCAGTGTTGTTGTGCAACTCAGTTTTCTAACTGTCTTATTTTGTTGCTCTTAATTTTCTCTTTTCAGTTCACGGGTCTGTTCTTTCTCTGGCGTCTAACGCCTCGTCAAGCTACTCCTCGGTGAGTGTGGGCGGCATACAGACTCAGGTAGCTACACTTCAGTGTGTGTGATGTGGTGTATTTATGTTTGAGTGGGTGTGGATGTTTGTCTGTACAGTTATGCTTTACTCTCATTTCAAATTTGAAAGAGAGACAAGACTTTCCCCCAAGGTATTCCAGATTTATCTCATTAGTCTCTTCTCCTCTCTACTCCTCTCCTTTTGTCTTATCTAACATCTTGACTTTTATTCCCCCTGCTTTCGAAGGCTGAGGAAAGGATTCAGGGAGAGGTAAGTGGGTTCTTTCCTGCTCTTTCTTCTTTTCTGTCTCTGTTTTCTGACCTTTCATCCATCACTCTCATCCCTGTTGTCTGTGGGAGAACAAGTCCGTCATTTAGTTCATGAACAACATCCACTCCAAGTCACTTGTGTAAATTTGTTTTATTTCTTGTGTAACATATCTGTTTTTCCTCACAGCAAATCCGTAAGCTGAGGCGGGAGCTGGAATCGTCGCAGGAGAAGGTGTCTAACCTGACGACGCAGCTGACAGCAAACGTATGTCGTGTTTGTCTTCTATCTTATTAATCATTATTTAATTGCAGTGCCCGTTGGTATATTATCCCAAGAATGTATTTTCCTCTGTAGCAGTCTCACAATTTCTTCTTAAAATATAAAAATTGTATTTAATGTCTTTCATAAATATTCTTTCATAAATAACATTATATCCCCAAGTGGATTTAAGCTCTCGAAGGAATTCTTTCAAGATAATTTTCCAAAATATATTTTAAATAAACATTCAAAACAAAAGATGGCCGGGGCTGCCAACCATATAATATACGTAAAATGTCAGAAAAACAGTCAAATTAAAAAAAAGTATCAGATAAGAAATCATAAGGAGAAAAACGTGGCTTCCAACCACACTCTAATCTATTTGAATGACATTTGCCATAATTAAAACTACAATATGCAGCCTTTCACCTCGAGGCAACACATTATAGTAACCCCTCCCTCCAATTGTACCCCTATATACTTGTCATTCATCTAGATAGATGAACTGTTCACCTCAATGACATCTACCCTGAGGCAGACGTAACTGATGCTAATAAAATACAGAAAACATAGTGAAGACATCATCTGTGTTGAACAAGTGACAGCAGTCAGGGTGCATTCAACTGTTTTGTCTCGTATTTCTTACTGCTTAATGCACAAACAGAATTGCATAGCACATTACACTTTATTCTTATTATGCTAGTGTGCCAGTTTATTACTGCTGGAGTTAAGATGTTCTTTCTGCATGTCAGAGGATCCAGACCTTTTAAGGAAAAGTCTGGTGACATTCTATATTTTTCGAATTCAACTAATCTTATTCAAAGACCAACCACAACAACAATAATTAATTGATCCTACTAAAAAGTATTACAGGTGCCCAAAGCCGAATGTACCTTATTTCACTGTTAAATAGAGCTCTATTGTTGTACAAAAATATTTAAAAGAAACACATCAATGAGCCACACTGTTGCATTGGGCGACATTTTCTGTTTCTATGATGAACATGGGCACTGCGGAAAATACTTACTATTACACCAAAATCAGAAGCTGAAAAAAGAGAAATTTGAGTATGTTTGTTAATAGTTACAGTGGCCAACTGTTATAGGAAAGTATTCAGCCTTTTATAAAAACTACACTGTATATTCATGAGATTTTTTTTAAAGATTTGACTATCGCCAGCGAACCAAATCATCTCTCAGCCCTCCATAACAAACACTTTATTTCTCACACAATATGATGGGAAGATATGTACCCTTCAGATAAAATAGGAAAAAGAGATTTAAAATCCAAGCCACGGTATGTCAGTCATAGATCAATTTTTGTGCAGTCTCAGCACATTTCTTATCCATGTGGGGCCTGAATAATGCTAACCTTCTCCTGAACCTCTCACCAAGCCTTTGGCACACACACACACACACACACACACACACACACACACACACACACACACACACACACACACACACACACACACACACACACAGACAGACAGACAGAGGTACCTTGCCCTTTCTCTCCACTCTTCAAGGTTGTCTCTCTATGACCACCATGTCAGCGTTTCCATTAGTCCAAGTGCAGAAATATAGCTCACCCATTATGCATGGTTTCATGCAGCACACATCAATCAAGTATTTCCTTTGTGTGTTTGAGAGAGAGAGAGAGAGAGAGAGAGATTTTCATACTGTTTGACCTTATTATGCAAGGGTAGTGAATAGGCGAAACAAATACATGGATCGCAACCTGATTATGTGCTGGATTAATGACTTTGCAGTATGCAGTATCATACTGTATTTTACATTCTATAAAGAGGGGGAAAAGCAATTTTCCCTTCCTGCTCAGGTGTGTGAGAAATTAGGGAGGATGAGAATTTTCCACAGGGGACATTCTGGTCAGCCTTTGTTATTCGTCCTTTTAGCATCTTGTACACGAGTGATAAATGGGCCGAGGAAATCTATTGAATCTGTTCCTGTAATTTTATTAGACTTTCATTAGTTAGTCTACATGTAAATGATGCCGTCACAGACCAGAAATAGCAATAATAATTTCCTGTTATAGTACTACTTTAATAAATATTTGGGGAAAGCATGAATTTTTGCTTTTGTCTTTCATCTTCTACAAACAGGCAAATCTGGTGGCCGCCTTTGAGCAAAGTTTACAACTGATGACAACTCGGCTGCAGAGTCTGTCAATGACCCAGGAACAGAAGGTAACGGGGCATCCGCACTTTCAAACACAAACAATCACAAACCTAAATTCCAGCTGCAGTGTAGTCTCACGAGCAGTCTGCCAAGAGCAGGCAGCGTCGTGCTGACATGGAGCGAGACGTCTTTGATCACAGCCTGCGGTGAAGAGCTGAATGCAAGTTAGAGGCCAAGGCTGCAGTCCGACGGGGTGACTTGCAGTGAGAAGAGGATAGAGGATCAATGAAAAACAACTTTGCTTTAGGCTGAATGAAATGTGCAAACAGCTTGCATGTGCACTCACACCAAACATTCCATTCCTGCATTCTCCGGCCTTTGTATCTGTTTTGCTGTGAATAAATTGATCAGCGCCCAAGGCAGTGTTTAGTGTGTGCATAAATGTGAGGAGTCTCTCTCAGCGCTTCATGCCTTGCTGCTCTCACTGAAAGGTCCGTCTAGACCGCTCCAGAAAAAAGTCTTTGTTGTTTGTGCCAGCGCATTGACCTGTGCAGCTCAGCCTGGAGCACAGGCTCTTTAACCTTGAGGAGATGGGCCGAGCAGCTCTATTTAGAGAGGAGTGGGATTAACTTTAGCACACAATAAGCAGCACAGTGACGCTCTGTTGTTCCGAACTCTTTGTACTTTTGAACTGTTACCATCGTGAGGGGGATCAAGCCCATCAGGTGTATGAGCTCGTACTCTCGGTTTGGGTTGTCGTGCTTAACTAAAACCTCAGACAATACTATTACTCCCTTAAAATATAGGAATATATCGGACCAAACCATTCATTATTTGCAAATCCAAATCTTTATTTGTTTCATATGGCATTATACAATGTGAAGTGTAATGCTACATTGTCATTGTCCGAGTGCATTAGAAATGATTTTCAAAATGTGAAAAAAAGAACTGAACTGATGTGGGTATGAATGAGGTAATGATGAGTGAAGTACTATTACTTTTATTATTACTTTGAGGAATAATTATCAGGTCGTTTAAAAAAATACAAATAAATCTTCACTGTCTATTAGCTTTTTCTGAGCTGTTTTATCCTGGAAGACCTCATTCGATGAAAATAATGCAGTAAATAGACAAACGACTTTTTGATGATGAAAATCTGCTTTAAAAAAACTAGTAAAACTCAAACAGATGCAAACCGATTTATTTCAACCCAACTCGCTGACATTTATTGAATTTGTTTGTGTAGGACACAGAGCTGTTGGATCTGAGGGAAACCATCGAGGCTCTGAAGGACAGGAACGACGAAGCCCAGGCTGTCATACAAGTAGCCTTAAACACCCCAGATAACATGAAAGGTTTGGAGATGGACCACTTGATCTTTCTGTTTTCTTCTGTCTTCTCTGCACACCGTCTCTGCACATTTGCCTCTTTTGATGTTGAGTTTTCTTGTTGACCAGACATGCGGATTCGACGTCAGAATTCATGTGAGAGCATCTCCAGTCTCAACAGCCTGACCAGTATGTCGAGTATGGGCAGCTTGAAGGACCAAGATGCCAAGAAGAAGAAGAAAAAGAGCTGGGTAAGAAAGCACACACTGTATGTGAGGCAATGTTTTACTCTCACAACCTGGTGTTTGTCTATGTTTAGTTCATTCTCCATAGTGATAATGACATAGTAGTAAGTATGACCAGCCTCTCCCTCGTCTGTGTTGTGTTATTTTGTTTTGTTTTAAGTCTTTGAGGTGAGTGCAGTCATTTTGTCCCTGTAAAGCCTCTAAAATTTCATACAGCATTATGGACAATCTAAAACTGCAACGCAATCCTGAAATACCCGCAATCGCTGCTCATTGACTTCCCTAAACTACAGATTGGTACCCTGTCTATGAATATTAAATTTGAACGGATGTAATTCATTTCGAGTGGCAATCAGCAGACATGATGTTCCATAAAACTGTTCTCAGTTTAATCACCAAAGTTTATAAATTGCGGTCCTCAAATTGTGTTTCTGCTCATTTAAACCATGCTCTGTTTGATTAATTAAAACATCATTAAAATTGTGTACAACTTTACCAAGTAAGCTGACCCAAAAGCTGGGTTCTTAATCTGCAAAAACATGCACTGACTATTCTTTCATTTATTTGCAGAAAATGACTGAAAGCTTAAAGGAATAGTTTCTCATTTTGGGAAATACGCTTCCCGAAAGTTGCTTTCACTCTCATATCTGTCTGTTAAAATGAAGCCTCTTAGCTGAGCTTAGCATAGCTTAGCATAAAGACTAGAAACAAGGAGAAACATCTAGCCTGGCGCAGTCCTAGCAACCTCACAGTTATGACAATACACCAGAAAGTGTGTTGGTGAGTTTAAGAGGTGCTGATTTTCTTTCATCCGGGCTAGCTGTTTTCCCCTAATGCTAAGCTAAACTAATATTTTATGCATCTGTATTTATTTATATATATATTTTTATAACAATCCTAATACAACCGTACAGCTCTTTTATTAATTAATGCAGTAACCCACTGAATATTGGTTTAATTGTCTGTCTCCCCCTCTTTCTCCCTCATCCTCTCTGTGTAGCTGAGGAGCTCCTTCAACAAGGCATTCAGCATTAAGAAAGGCTCCAAAACGTACTCAGACATTGAGGAAATTGCCACCCCCGACTCCTCAGCTCCGAACTCCCCAAAGATGCTCCATGAGGGGGCAGAAGAAGTAGAAAACCAGTCCTCATCCCTCAAAACATCGGCCTCTGCCACCTCTTCTGTGTAAGTACACAAACGCCTTACTCCACCTCTTAGCTCAATAGTGAGAGCCAGTTTAGACTTCATGGGGGCTTGGTCTTGATGAGTGCATCGTTCTCCTCCAGGATCATGGAGACTACAGAAGAGGGAGACAATGAGGAAGAGGCGGTATCGGACTTACGCTCAGAACTCTGGGTGAAAGAGAGAGAACTGACAGACATCCGACTGGAGGCCTTAAGCTCTGCACATCAGCTGGAGCACCTCCGAGAAGCCATGAACAGCATGCAGGTTTGTTTGGCCTGCATGTGCCTATTCTGTAAAGTCAATACCTGAAGTATAAGTAGAAATGGTAACTTTACCTTACCTTCCTATGACCTAGTTAACGGTGGAGAACCTGAAGGCGGAGAATGATCATTTAAAAACAGGCTCCAGTCCCACCTCTTCCATCTCCCAGCCTTCAGGCCTGGCCTCTCTCCTGGGGCCCTCACTGAGGCAGCCGATGAGCATGTCCCTCACCAAGTCCTTCAGCCTCAGTCTGAATGATTGTAAAGATCCAGGTAAGAGACGCACATGGAATTCCACCTATTTTCAGTTCACGCACATGCTCAGTATACACAAAAGTTATATTTCTATACTCTTTTCATCCCTTTTTTTCCTTCAATCTTTTCAGACGTGTCTTCTGCTGACACGTTAAGTGTGTCTTCCCAGCGGGATGAGGAATGTGCACGCGTGCTTGTCCGCATTGGAGATCAAGTAGAGGTAAACACAGAACTCCTTTATTAGACACAATGTCCAATAATGTCCACAATCAAACAGCTGGGAGATTGTGCACTCATTCTCTCTCTCGCTCTCTCTCTCTCTCTCTCTCTTTGTAGGACAGTAAACAGCAGCAGGAGTTCTACCTCGGCTCAGTGCAGGTCAGTGCCAGAACTAGCTGGACCTGTCTCGACGCTATGATATCGAAGACTTTCAAGGTAAGTCAGTGCTTGTCCTCTCTCACTGCGTAGACATTAGTGGTTCTAACAAATAGTATAGCTGTGATTTGATAGATCAGTCCTTACTTATTTTCTTTTTTTTTTATTTTCTCCAGGACTACCTAACTCAAGTGGACCCGACTGGAAGCCTGGGTCTGACCTGTGATTCGCTGCACATGTTCCAGCTGAGCCCGGGAGTGCAGAGGGTGATCGGAGGGGACAAACCTCAGGCCTTACCTTATCGTTGTTTCAGCAGTGGTTCAGCTCAAATACTTGTCACTTTGAAAGGTTAGTAAGTGTCTTTGACTGATATTAGAAACCATACTAGTAACTTAACATTGTGTATAATCCACTTTCCTTTGGATGGATTTTCCATCTTCTAAGCAGCCACTGGTCTCTGGTTTATTTTAGTAGTTCAGTACTCTGTAAAACTGAACTTTTACAGCGTGCTTTTTGCCCTCATTTTACTTTTTGACATTATTTTAATCTCCCAGTAATGCAGTTTATTAAAGATGTTCTGACAAACTATAATCACAGATGGACATTTTGGAAACAACTCTGGAGTTCCTGTTTGGTAATCAACCCTGAAATGAATGACATCGTGCCCATGAATGCACCAATAGGGAGAGTTTTCAAAACAGTCCCTGGCCGCTCAACACTGTACTGCATTGTAATGATTACTCAACTTAGACAAGAAAATAAAGGCAACAAAATCTAGATTGTGACGGATTGCGTCACTCAACCGACTCAATTTCATTTTTCCACCACAGAGAAATGAAAAGAAACTAGTTTGTGTCTAGATGGTAGGACATTTTAAAACAATTGCTACACTTTGGATATGAAAATACACGCGATTTGGAGATAAATTGGTTACAACATGAAAAAGCATCAGCATTTCCATGTTTTTCACATACCATGTTCACAAGTATTTAATAATAAATATGTGAATCCAATTGCTTCTCCGCTCTCTCTCTCTCTCTCTCTCTCTCTCTCTCTCTCTCTCTCTCCTGTGTCTGCCTCTCTCTAGGTCTCAGAGAGAAATGTGTTGACTCACTGGTGTTTGAGACTCTGATTCCTAAGCCGATGATGCTGCACTACATCAGCTTGCTGCTGAAGCACAGGCGTTTGGTTCTGTCTGGGCCAAGCGGGACAGGAAAGACTTATCTGGCTCAGCGTCTGGCCCACTTCCTTCTCCAGCGGAGCCGGACCGAGTCATCTGAGGCCGACCATGAGACCTGTCTCCTCGGTAGCAGTGCTGCTGTCACCTTCAACATGCACCGTCAGTCCCAGAAGGTAGCACATGATGCCGGATTTTTGTCTGACAGTTATCTTGAAGTCCTTTTACTATACAAATGTGGTTCTCTACACACAGAACATGTAAAATCACCTGTCCTTTCTTTAACAGGAGTTGCAGTTGTATCTGTCCGATCTAGCAAATCAGATCGACAGAGAGAGTGGAGGAGAACTGCCGCTGGTTGTCATTATAGATGACATTAGTGATTCAGCAGGCATCACTGAGCTTGTTAATGGAGCACTCACCTGCAAATATCACAAATGGTGAGTCTCATCAAACAGTTACGGTATTTCACTAAATTTCACTTGAATAAGATTTCATGAAAGTACATGATATCCTCTGTTGATGTTTCAGTCCTTACATCATTGGGACAACCAATCAGCCCGTGAAGATGTCATCTAACCACAGTCTGCACCTTAGCTTCAGGTGAGTACAAAGGACATGTTTACCTTGTCTCCTCTTTTGATATACAATTAGATACAAAATTAAGCTATCATATAGAGTATAAGTAACGTTTTTTGTATATGACGACAGGATGGTGATGTTCTCCAACAACGTGGAACCGGCTAACGGGTTCCTGCTGAGGTACCTGCACCGTAAAGCTGTGGAAGCCTACCAGGAGAAGGAGCAGGACTCAACACGCCACCAGGCTCTTCTACGAGTGTTGGACTGGATCCCTCAGCTATGGTACCACCTCCACACTTTTCTGGAGAAACACGGCACTTCAGACTTTCTCATAGGTGAGAGACAGTTGACAGGGTTAAAGTAGAAAACAGGGAACATTGGGAGATAATTGGATCGGGAACAAGAGATCGGTGAACATGAAATTTTGTCTCCTTTTAGGTCCCTGCTTCTTCCTGTCATGCCCAGTATCAGTGGCAGAGTTCAGGCAGTGGTTCATTGACCTGTGGAACCACTCCATCATACCGTACCTGCAGGAGGGAGCCAAAGACGGCATTAAGGTGAGCACACACACACAGATATCCTCCATAGTGTGACATTAGTGCAAACAACAACAAGACATTCATTCCATTACCTCTTCGTCTATATTTTCTCTCAGGTGCACGGGCAGAAGGCAGTATGGGAGGATCCAGTGGAGTGGGTGAGGGGGACTCTTCCATGGCCCAACGCACAGCAGGACCAGTCCAGGCTCTTTCACCTACCTCCCCCCAGCATAGGTCCAGTCAATGAGGAGAAGAAGCCCCCCAAAGATACACCTCCACCCAGCACACTGGAGTCAGATCCACTGGTAAGAGCGAAGGTTTCTGTTGAGATGGGGGACTAGTTCAGGGCAGAGAGGATGCATGCAGGTATGAGGTGTCAGATGTCAGTTAATTAGTCTAGCAACAGAAAATTATATTGGGAAATATTTTGATATAAGACTGAGAGGATATTTTTTGAAAATACTCCACTAAGGTTTTGCACAGGTAAAATAAAAATAAAAGCGACGCAGTTAATTTTTCCCAGACATTAACACTCAACATGCGTCAAAATAATAATGCATCAGATCTTATTTAGCGGCACATAATGCAAAACAGACGAACTGTGGCGGGGCTCATTTGCATCTTTATTCCTAATACCCTGCTAGGTTGAAAAATTGCAGAGATGAAAAATGTATTGCCATTTGCAGTTATTTGCAACAGGTGTCATTAATACTCCACCAAACATTGACAGGTAACAGACACTCAAATGTGAAGATTTACCACTTTTCTTGTTGTTGGGGATAGAAAATTATGACAGGCAGTTCACTATTTTCACATTTCATAAGCCCAAATATTATCTCAATAATCATAGAAATGTTTGTTGAGTTAAGATCCTGAGTTGCCACAATGCTTAAAATGCATTTCAATAAATGGTTCATATATGTCAAGTTAAATCTAACCCTGTAAAACAATACATGTCCGTTAATCTTTCTCTCCGTCTTTTCCTGCTACCCAGATGGCAATGCTGCTGAAGCTCCAGGAGTCGGCCAATTACATCGAGTCTCCAGAGCGGGAAGGATGTCTGGATCCCACTCTGCAGGCTACACTCTGAGAATAAGAGGCGACTCTCAGTCAATCTATGGAACTATGGACTCTTTATTAAGACTGACACAGCGCGTGCAGTCCCAATGAGACTTCAAAGACTCAATAATTAAGTTAACTGTGTGCTCAGTGAGCAGCTACGATGCTAAATGTAAAGGATCCAGAGGGGGAGTGATTATGGAGGAAGGGTTTGCTCTGCCCTGCTATCAGAAAGACAATTAAACTGCTTTCATAGGAAGCTGTGATGATCATGTCAGGGAAAGAAGTCAAATTGTCTCTCTCTGCCCTCAATTTGTTCCAGATGGGTTGTTGTTAAATCTGCAAGTGCATGGTAACCGGAATAGTATGATGCAAAAATATTACCTATAATCCCATTGATCAAAGTCCATTGTTTTCTTTAAATTTCTTCTTGGCTGCCACAACTTTCACCACAAACTATTGGTGCTTCTTTTCATTCACCTCAGATGTTACTCTGAATCCTTCAAAAGTAGGTTCATCGCTTGACGACAGCCAAAAATGCACTTTATTTTCTACTTGTGGTAATTGGATTTTAGGAGGCGGGAATCATGCAGTTCATTAGTAATTCCTCTAGATGGCAGCATCTACTCCTGCCTCAGTGCTCTCCTGGTGTTCTGACTTATCAAAGGTGCTCAGTAGAGCATAACACACACTTTATAACAGAGCTATGAAAATGGCCTTGAATGTTTTTCTTCTCTTCAGTTCAGCCATTGTGTCATTCATGACTTAAATATCAGAACAACAAAGCTGTAAGACTAGCATGCATGGGTGAATAATGAATGGAAATCAATGAATCGGTTTTAGGGTCGTTCTATAAAGAAAATGTCTTCATGGGTGGACTCGGTAGGCACTGGTTTCCAGAGAAACTGACATTGACCCTACTCAACATACTGTATTGTAAACAGACAGAAAGAACTGCTTGTTTATGTAATCTGCCCAGACGGCCTAACATTTCGGGCTATGCTTGCATATATTCTGTATTTAGAGATCAGTTTCAAAACACAAAATTCTCTTGTGATAGATGAGGATACAGCTTTGAAAATCTTGATTTTGTAGGATTTTATACTGAGTCATCTTCAGCGATCATCTGTATACCGCAGCTATCACCTACGTATACCTATGCCGTTATCGACAGCAGCAGGAAACACTTCTGTCTTCGCTGTCTTAATCATTACTCATTCACTAAAGTGAAGATCATCAGTAAAAAAAAACTGCCATTAAGTGATAATAATCTGTACAAAAAAAAGCATTTTCCTTCCTCGTCGCATTTGCTCCTTCTCACGCATTGTTTTAAGAGTAACTGTAAGAGTAAGGGCTGGGGGATAAGAAAGGTTTGAAATTAATTTTTAAGTGGCTTCCTCCTATTCCTCTCCTTCATTTGTTTGCACATAATATATGTAAGAGTACTAGATTACAGAGAGTATTCATTGCTCACACCTTGACTGTCCTTGAGATGAAGGAAGAAAGCAAAAAAAGACGTGTACGAGGAGGAAGCTTTTACCCTGAAGTACCTCAGACTGCCATATTCTGTCCAGATGTTCCTCTACTGTCCAAACAGGGTGCTGGTGTAAAGTAGAGACTTGATGCCTAAGTCTATCTGTGCCTGAAACACAATTGGCCTGAAGCTGCTTTCGAGCTGCATTAACCTACCACACGGAGGCCTCGATTAGAGGAAACGTCATCACTTCCTCTCACCTCCTCTGATGTCACTTTAATGTCATCACCTTGATGCCCAGATTTAGGTAGAGAGTGGGTTATCAATTTTGACCTTTGGCTGGTAGTCATGGTGATAAGCTGTTCGCTAAGATGTTGTGTTTGCCAGTTAACTCTGCAATAGAGGATGATGCGTGTCATGGCTGGGCTGCCTGTGTGCGATTTGACACCATTTTAAATCTTTGTGGAGTTGCCTGAGAGTTGGAAGCGGAGTAAGAACAGATATTAGCCTGGAAATGTAATGTAGATGCACGTATTCCTGCTGTGTTCCCAAAGTTTCGTTTCATTGGACCTACCACACTTAACCTTACCATGGGATGGATTTTTATTAACTGGATATCTTCCTCTTTTCTCATTGTTTTTATTAAGAGCAGATCTTTGTTTTTATTATGCAAATATTTGTAAAGGTTTCTCTCTCTCTCTTTTGTACATGACATCACTATTGTAAACACTGTAAATAGTCAGTGCATCTGCGACAACAATCACTAAAATGTGTAGAGATCTAAGATGAGAAATGGCCCCTGTATGCAGAAAACGGGCGTCCTTGGTGGTTTTATTGTCTTCCTCCAGTGGGAAGGCACACTTGGCTTAAAAGAGAGCCCAATAATGGTTGTATGGCATGTCTCTATAAACACATCAAATCCCATATGTCAAACATTGAGCAATGGACACAATAAAGTCATGCCATTCTTCACATCAATACCTGTCTTGGCTGTGTTTACAATCAGTTATCCACGAGGGGGCGCTAATACTCCAGTTTATGATCATTAATTAGGCTCTATAAACATTTTATTTGGATGTGGTGGTTTGTGTCATAGCAAAATGTTATTTGGCATTACTTAAATGTTGATGTAATTGTTTGTACAAGTTAGAAAACTGTGTTTTATTATCATAACGAGCCCGGGGTGTCCTGCCTGCGTATGTCACAGGTACTCTTAACATGGATGAGGATGTGGCTGAAATAGGGAGGGTGTTAAAGTCGGGGGATGGGTGGAGTTGTCTACAAGCCTAGCAACCCTCACGCTATATATATTAGTTAAGATCCCTCCTGGCTCTTTTATCCAGAGGACTGGCCGTCTGTCAGCACGATGCCAGGCAAACCTGCGCCCATCAAGAAGTCCCCAGTCAAACAGGCGGCCAAGAAGGCGCCTGAGCCCGCTGCACCTGCGGATGCTGCACCTGCGGATGCTGTACCTGCGGATGCTGTACCTGCGGATGCCGCTCCGGCTGAGGCAGCTCCCGCACCCGAGGGACAAGCAGCCCCCGCAGAGGACACCCCCGCTGCCGAAGGAGACACCCCAGGTACCCTGGGACTAAAGGCTCCTCGATGACCGAGGAAGTCTCTCCCGGGACACGCAGCGCTAAGCTCACTAATCTCAGCTAGATCATGAACAGGTTTGACTTGGAGTCACAACTTACTTCAGCTCAGGGACTGCTGCCTTTTTAATTAAACGTTACTTGATTTTGGAAGCACTTTCTGTTGCCAGTTTGTTAGGTATACCGAGCTCAAACTAATTCAAATAAACAAGTAGGCTTAGTATCAAACACCTGTCAGTAGGATACAACATATTAACATCGCCTTAGCTACTCGGTTTTACTGGAAAATTAATAAACGTGATGAGTGCACAGTGCAAACACAGGGTGACTACTCCTCAAAACTAAAAAAACAATGTTTAGGCCTGGTCTCTGGTCTCTGGTGTCTGGTCTCTGGTCTCTGGTGTCTGGTCTGCTGACTCCAACACACTACACCTGCAGCAAAGGAGACACCAGCAACAACTCTTGAGCCAGGTGGCTGATGCAGCAACTGTCAACCTCATCACTCTGAAACCAAAACCGTTACTTGTTGAAATGTAGCTATCATTTACGGTGGAGCTTTAATACCCTCTGATGTTGACACAACTGAGCGTGTGGACTATTGATGCTGGTGATCAGTGGTTATTCAGGCTTTGAAGCAATGAAAATAAGGACAATTTAGTTATTTAGTGGAATGCATTTTATTCACCCTTTTTTTTTTTTTTACTGCATCCAGTGTAGAGCTCTTCACTTGCCAACATATATCAAACATCTAATACACCTAATTTCAGTATGTTTATCATGATTGTTGAAGTCCCTGCATCCCTGCTGTCCCTGCAGGAACAGTTCTTGTAAGAAGCGGCACAAAATGCATGGGACTGGATGTGGTCGAGTGACTGCTATTGTTTTTGCACGCCAACCTCAACATCTAACACCTAACTTCAGCTGATGCCACAGCCACCGAGGGAGCCGACTCCTACTGAGTGTAAACACACAACACACAAGCTGTAATGCATGGTGTGTTTGTGTCCCACTGTGTGCGACTCAGAGTGTGTGTGTGTGTGTGTGTGTGTGTGTGTGTGTGTGTGTGTTTTATTTGCTCATCATCTGTTATGATATTTCAGTTTGTAAAGTTCATCTTATGTACATTTTCATCTTTGAGCTCTTTGTCTTTTTAACCAACGCATGAGGTTTCACTTTGTGATGGTCTTCTGCTGTGTGCAAATGTTTTACAGTGTCCCTTCTTGTCACTGTGAATATTGAAAGTTTTGTTCCCACTGCTCCGTTCTGCTGCTCGCTTCTGTGTATTTTTATGAGTGTATCATGATGAAATTAGCTTGAAAGTGATTGAATCCCAGCGTGAGTGATGTCATAGTGTAAGTCACTAATTGGCTTTCCTAATGGCATTCTAACACTAGCTGCTGCTGCTGAAGACGATGCCGCTGCTCCTGCTGCAGATGCGCCCTCAGACGGTAAACATAAACCACCACAGAGACAGAAACATTACTACTCAACCACAAAATGCAAATAATGATGACTGCTTTATTGAGAATCTCATCAAACAAGTGCCACCCATTATACTGCCCCTAATGTGAGATGTGAGGACTAGTGGATTCTTAACAAAACTTTGAACCTCTTGATACATTTTCCAGTGAAATGTTTTGGCAGGTTGAAATGTCTCTTTACAGAAAACATTTTTATCTATTTCTAAAACATGAACCTCCTGCTTGTTTGATGCTAGCTGCTCCAGCAGAAGCTGCTTTAGTTGAAGAGCCGCCAAAGGCCTCCACGCCCCCACCTCCTGCAGGTAACACCAACACTCTGCTGTTAGCTTGGTCCTGCAACACCCAATCCAGAGTTATGACAAGGACAAAGTGAACAATTCCGTTTTAGTGTCACATCCTCACTTTTTTAGAAGCTGGAAGTAGCAAATATTTGATATTTTGGCTTTAATAACAACTAAAAACATAATTTAGATATTAAAATAGTTGCACATCATTTTCTGTGAATCAATTAATCAACAAATATTTGCAGTTGTACATCAGGTGACGACTCATTATGGCAATGGTTCTTCAGAATTATAACGCATCATTTTACCTGACACATTTATGAATTATTGATAAATCCAAGATAATAATCTGCAACTATTTTGATAATAGGTTAACTGTCATTCTGTCATTTTTTCAAGCAGAAATGTCCAAAATATATTTGTTCCATCTTCTCAATTGTGTAGATTGTTTTATAAATTTAAAATGCCTGAGTTTTGGACAAAACAAGACATTTGAAAATGTCACCTTGGGCCTAAGGACATTTGTAAAAAAAGATTTTAATCGTTTAATTGAGACAATAATCTGCAGAATAATTGATAATGAAAATAATCAGATGTTTCAGTCCTACACACATGTAAAATGAAGGATATGTCAACATGTTCGGTGTCATTTCAGCTCCTCTCACTGTCCACTTCAATCCTTTTACTAATCTGCACTGTTTGAACCTCCTTCAGTCCCCACCAGCGCTCCTCTGGCCGTATCCGTGGACGATGTGACCGATTCCAGCCTCACCATTAAATGGAACACGCCAGAGACCATCGGAGACTCCGGCCTGGACGGATACACCATCGAGTACTGCAAGGATGGAAGTAAGTCTGTGTATGTGTGCGTATGTATGTGAGGCTGCACCTGTCTCCAGAGTGTCAGAGGCCAGATGGACTCAAAGCTGTGTCCAGGCCGTATACGGCAGGCAGCATTTCACCGGCTGTCACTGTACTGGATCTTCTCACACCACTTTTAGAAGCCCTCGTTTGCTCAGATGACAGCATGCCTTCTGAGGTTTCATCAGGGCAAAGTGTGCTCCTTATGTGCAGGTCGTTTGTAAACTTGTCGACAGGCGATAAACCACTTAACATGTCCCATTAAAGGATGTTTTACACTTTCAACATGGAAAAAGGTTTCAGGAGGAATGTGTAGGTCAAGAAATATGTTGCAGCCTAACAAGCTATTATGACATGTATGCTTCACAGTTAAAACTGCACTGAAAGCTACATACTTTACCAACACAAAAACTGTGTTCCCCATGCAGCAACAGACTGGGTTGTAGCTCAAGAGGAGCTGACCCCAACTAATCACTTCTGCATCCAGAATCTCACATCCTGTGACCTGCTGCATGTGCGCGTGATGGCTGTAAACCGTGGTGGCCGCAGTGAACCTGGAACACTTGCTGAGCCTGTGCCCATCCGGGAAATTGGTGGTGAGTAGGAGCCAATGTTTCACAAACTGACCAATTATAAGGGGAATTCCAAACAGCCCAAGCAGCAATTGTAACCCATCTTCGATCTGTGCGGCCATATATGAGCGTAACGGTGTACAGAAGTGTGCAACATGTCCATTTCTCTGCAAAAGTGACTCGAAATTCTTAAAGTCCAAACAAAATGTCCCTGCAAAAGAGGGGTTTTTTCTACTGATGTAAGAGCAACTTATAAAATGTAATGTCTTCAACCTCTTTATCAGGAGCTCGCTGGGGGTCGTTCTTTAACTTATGACCTAACTGAAAAATGCTCATGTTGCAAGCAGGGAGGAGGACGTATTAACTGCCAGCGGCTAAGATGGACTGCACAGAAGTATGCACATAAATCTTACAGGTGCAGACAAGACCTTTCATCAGCTGTAAATCATTCTTACACTTGTCCACACATCGTCAGTCCTTCAAATAAGAAGGCGACGCACTCGCAGATTTTCTACTTCACCTGATATTTAACTTTTAATGAAATTAACCTTGTTTTTTTGCTGGTAGTGCCCTAAAGGACTAAAAGAGATGTAAAGCTAACAAGAGCACACTACACAAACATTAAGAAAAGTTAAGTGAACATGGAAACCAATATGTATAAATACCAATATACATATATGCTTAGTTTTAGCCCTGACTGTTAGATTGTTTAACTGCAGAATCATTTGCAGTTCAAAATACATATTTGGAACATAAAAATCTCTTCTCCTAGTATTCAGGACTGTATACTTTCAAATGTGGGTACTGCAGTGGTTAACTGTCTGGCACTAAAATGGCTTCGGCTGCATCCGTCTTCAAGATGATTTAATGGAAGACTGACTCAGGCAAAGGAAAACATTTAGCTAATGAGCCATCTGGCAGCCATATTTTTTACTGACTTCAACCCTGTCAGTGTGACCTCAATGTCACTTTCTCTCTTAAATTTATGGCAGTGGCTCTCTAAGTGATACCTGTGCCAGACAATAGAACCGCTAATGTCTTGCAATAAATAAACATTCCGTAATATAACATGTCTTCATTATGCCTATTTCAAATTCACTTCAAAGTCACTTTTCTGTGATTAGAAATATTAGCCACTATTCCTCTTACACTGGTTTATGTTCAAAAGTGCAGTAAATGGCTTAAAGATCCCCCTAAATTACCAAAGTGACACTATCAACCTTTTCTTTGCTTCGTTAAACCGACGTTGGTTTCGTTACTGAAGCTGTGAATTTCCATCAGTGCTCACACCGAGTCACATTGACGTAGTGCAGGCCTGAGCTGACATGCCCCAGTTATCCACTTTCAGAAGGACAGCTTAATGTCTCCGAGTGTATTTCCTGGTCGGGCTTCAGACTGCAGCGAACAAACAGGAAACAAGTTAGTGGAGAAATGTAGTCATGCCACAAGAACTGCTGGTCAACTGAGGGGAGTGACACATGAGCCTAATTGATGGATTCTGGGTGGCTTGTTGCGAGTAAATTCAGCTGTGTGTCAGTCACACGCTGTCCTGACCAGTCACCCATATACATCCAAGCTTCTGATAAAGACACACTGTCCTGGATATGCTGAAAGCCCCCCACAAAGACTCTTTATCCAGAGACAAAGACAGATTATAAATTATTTGCAGGACAACTTGCTGGCTGCTGGATGCTGTAATGCCAGCAACACTTGGGGCATTGCTGGGAATGGTGCTGATTAGCAGGGATTACTGTTCGAGCCAAATCTGGAGGCGGACCTGATCCTCATAGGGATGGTTGGTTCCAGGGGCCATATCTCAGCCTCTGCAGCAGTGATATGGTGACAAATATAAGGACAAAGAGGATGAGAGACACTGGGCAAGAAACCTGGTTAGAAGCGGAACAAAACGATGTACAGAAGGACGGTGGGGAGTTAAATGAGAGGATATTTTGAGTGGAGAAGGAGAAGCACAGGGGAGAGGGGTGATGGAGGGCAGCAGGTTTGGTGTATCCTGTAAGCCCAAAGAGCTTTTCAGAAATTTGCTGCTTGTGCAGAAACATGCCAGGGATGCTGTTCCTGATATTTAGCACCCGGCTATCCAACATAGTGGTTAATTAAATGACTCAAGTCCCAACTGCGGTGCAATTTCATCCATATCCGTTTATCCACAGCTCGAGCATACACGCAGTTATCGCTATTGATTTGGGTGTGTTTAGTTTCCAATCTGTTGCACCTCATTGTTTCTATATGTGATGTATGACCACTCTAATTAGTTAAAAAGTGGTGACAACTTCCTGCTGCTTCTTTGTGCATTACAACAGGGAACACATGTTGGCGTTTATCCTAGTGTCTCATCACCAAAGCTATTTTAAGAGCTGCTGGATGCAGGGTCTTCCTCTTTTGCCTGTCTGCCCAGATACTGTACTTTTCCTCTTTCTTTAGCTAGATGTCCTATGTATGACTACTTCATAATCATCAATAACACTGTGACATGGATTTATTTTTTAATTTGATAACCACACAGATGGTGGACCGTTAGTGGAGTGTTTGTTGTTTTGTTTGTTTAGTATTTTTGCATTAGTATGGTATCTAATATTCTGTTCTTTATGTGTGTTTGTCTTTGTGTAAGTACTAAAATCTTAATGCTAATAACATTTAATCTTACAAGCAATGATTATTTTGATTATCGATGAATCGTTTAAAATGGTCATTTAGAATTTCTCAGAGCCCACAGTGATGTCTTCAATAAGCTTGTTTTGTCAGATAAAGAAGATATTTAATATGTGATTATAAGAAGAGCATTTTAAAAGCTAAAAATAGACAATGTGTCGCATTATTTCTTGAATGAAACAATAAATCGATTATAGAAATAATTGCAGATTAATTTTCTGTTGATCAATCAACTAATTCTTGCAGCTCCCACTAATAAATTATAATCATCATCCTTTATAAAATACTAAAGTAAAAGAACACATTCATACCAAAAAGTTTAATATCCAAAGTATTAAAATAAAATGTTGTGATAAGTTTGGATCGTTGGTCCGTCTGAACTAACTTGGGTTAATTTTAGCTGCTGAAGTCATGTTCTCTTGTCAGCTTTGCGGGGGAGGGAGGGAAAGGGGGGGGGGCTATTTTGGACTTGTTGACCTGTCCTTTTGAGCATACATACCCCACTTTGAAGATACAAACGGGAAGTGTATACACTACTGGCTGGTAATGCTAGCAAATGTTTTCAAGTAGGGGATTTCTTTACGGAGGTGTCCAGGTTATGTCAATATAAAAAAAAATAGCCAAAACAGATGATGGCTGAGACGGAAGATAAACATGGCTGACTTTACTGCTTGTTTTTCAGAGCGTCCCAGGATCCGCATTCCCCGCCATCTCAAATCCTGCTATGTCAAGCAGGTTGGAGAGCAGATCAATCTGGTCATCCCCTTTCTTGTAAGCTGCATGTTATGGAAATTAAACCTTTCCAATCTCCTTTAGAGAAAACATGTGAAACATGCGATGTGAAACACTTAAATGTCTTTAAGCATGTATTTAACAGACACTTAGAATAATTCAATTGAATGGACAGAGCTCTTTTACCACAGATAGTTCGGAGGTCTGACCCCCAATTTTTTTTTAACATAGTCTTATACACATTCGTTCGTATCCCCCGCGTCCCAGGAAGGACGAGCTGTCTCTGTGTTTAGGGTTCAGAAATACAAGTTACCACCACACTGCACATATACTCAGTCTGTATAATCCATGAATAACATGTGCAGTTGTCACAGAAAACTTTACAGACATCCCGCTTCTCCTTCTCTCTCTTTTTGCAACTCCTCAGGGAAAGCCCAAACCTGTGGTGTCCTGGCTCAAGGACGGCCTGCCTGTGGACGCAAGGGTCAACATCAGGAACAGTGACAAGGACAGCATCATATTTATCCGCCACTCTCAGAGGGAGGACTCTGGTGTTTATGAGATTACCGTTAAAGTGGACAGCATTGAGGAAAAATCCACCATCACCCTTCAAATTGTGGGTGAGTCGCACGTGCTTATGTTTACACACAAACAACACACTTGGATGCACGCCTGCGTGTGTGACAGGTGTGAATGTGGACTTATTTCAGACTTGTCTGTTGAATCTGCTCAGCTGGTTGTGCAGCTGGCTTGTTGACTTGTTGGTACTGAGGCTCGTGACTTGCTCTCGCAGAAATTCAAATCACTAGCCAACATACATCACACCTCTAACAACGATGGCCTGTGACCCTGCTGTCAGCTGCTGCTGTTAAAATATGTGGCCTCATGGTAGAGGCATTAGCATACAAATATTTGGTTCACTATTGATCTTGGGAGCAGACACCTTTTATGCTGTTATGAAAACACTTGTTGTGATTTTAATCCTTTATAAATACATACAGTAATGTGTCTCCTCAGACCGGCCCGGCAGTCCTGCCAATGTGAAGCTGGTGGACACCTGGGACTTTAACGCCGCTCTTGAATGGACCCCTCCCAAGGATGATGGCAACACAGAGATCACTGGATACACCATCCAGAAGGCCGACAGGAAAACTGGGGTATGACGGATGTATACCAGGCCAATCACATTGGCAGACTGAAGTTGCAGACATAACCGGATTCACACTCAACGCAAGAGATTCACGGGAGTCACGCCATAGATACCTATGCCGCATGTTTTGATGTATAGTTCAGTGTCTCATTTATGGGGATTGGTGCCACCACAACACTAGACCGATGTCTTGTGTAAGATTTGGCCTGTCATGCTTTGATTATATTCCCCATTGTAACAATTTTTCTTTTATTCACTGAATCTGAATGCATTGGCCGTATTATCATCATTTAATTCACTCTGATAGAGTGCAGAAGTTTAAACTTGCTTTATGTTATATTTACTCTGAACAACATCTACTGACATCTAAACATTGGAAACACAAGTACTGCATGCTGACCAATCAGAGGTCTTTCAGTTTCCACTTGGGATCTCATGTCTCCCATGTCAGCTATGGCAAAGCTTCTGAGTCAATTTTGAATGTTGTATTAGTGGTGTTAAAAGTCCCTTTATTGACTGGGTTTACATCGAACAGAATACTGGGAATAATTACTTTTTTTTTCTGGGGTTTATTGAAGAGTCTATCAAAATGGCAATACTTCCTCTTAAAGTTGTGACTCATGGTTCAGGAGGGGAACCTTCAGAGATATAAGAGAATACCACTGCCAGGGAACATTGAAACTATTTAACTGCCAGAACAGAACCTACAAGGCTACATTTGTAGGCGAGGACATACATATTGCTCACACTCCATCGCTTTCTGTCTTTCTTATATAAATAGTGGTGTAGTGAATAGAGAGAATTAGCCTAAAACGGGCATCCTAACCATCATCTAACTGCCAACCTGAAGCTATCAAGTGAATGATGGGTTGATTGATAGCCCACTGGTAATGACCAATCCAATGGGGACACATCACAATATAGTTTTCTATCCATCCACCTCTAGGAATGGTTCTCGGTGCTGGTGCACTACCACAGGCTCACTGCCACCATCACAGATCTCATCATGGGCAACGCGTACTCCTTCAGAGTGTTCGCTGAGAACCAAGTGGGCATCAGTGAGATGAGCGCTGTCACCAAGGGGGTGGCCACCATCCATAAGACAGGTGACCTTCTTGATTCATTCCTTAATTTTTCTCAGGTCAATGTGTTGATTATGATGGAGAGTTTATTGTCAGTGCTGCGCTATAAGTCTATACTACTTATACTGTAATGAGCTACATGAAGTGTATGAGAGTCTTGAATGTGTGTTGTGTGCGTTTATAAAGCAAAGACTTGAGGAGTGGAAATGGCTTTGGCACTGCTTCAATCCCAAGTGGGTAGCTCTCTTGGCTCGTGCTCAGCTACTTCTGAAATAGAGGCTCTGACAATATAAATAAAAAGACAGCTGGCAGAGCAAATGTTGCTTATCGTGTGTGTGTGTGTGTGTGTGTGTGTGTGTGTGTGTGTGTGTTTACCTGTGCCTACCTACCTGCATTTGGTGATGTGGGGCGGGGGCTGTATCGAATCATTACTGTAACTCTCCCACTTACTCAGTCACTTCACACTGTAATTGGCCAGTGAAAGAGTAAGCTGGGTTTGACCTTCTCGCTCTGTCTCTTTTCATTCTTGACACAACTACTCTGTTGTCACTTCTTCTGTGTGCCGTTATCCCCGTATTTAAACATCACCCACTTCTCTAGGAAGTCCGGCCTCACTCCTTCCATTGTGACTAAAATGGACAAAAGCTTACTTGCCAGATATAGTGATTGTGAAATAAGTGATTTTGACAGCGTGGGAAAGAGGAAGTGAAAGGAGTAAATTGTAGTGAGAAAATACAAAGAATTCCCATCAGAAAGAAATTGAGTGGTGAAAGATCTTTTTCCATGAACTTTCACCAAAGCTTTTAGCATTTTAGTTAAAGCAATCCTGTCACTCATAGCTGCTGCTATGCAGCAAAAGTTACATACTTTCACTTTCAGACACAATTAACTATCCTGTGCTGTCAATATTTTGCTATCCCTTGAATAAGTACAGACAGGTATTGTAAGAAGAAGAAGAACTTCTTAATGAGATCTTGATCCATGTGTCCACAGGTATCGTCTACAAGCCTCCCGAATACCCAGAGCGTGACTACAGCGAGGCACCCAGGTTCACAGCACCCCTCATTAACCGTGCTGCCACTGTGGGATACACCACCAAGCTGCTGTGCTCTGTCCGTGGATGCCCCAAGGTCAGACACTCTTAACTATATACTTTATATAATAAAATATATAACTATACAACTGTCCATACATACCCCACACTTAGCATGGAAGCCCATGGATCATTATATAGTTTCATGTGTCATGCCCATCACCCTTACTTCACCATTTTCAGGTTAATGTGCAGTTTGTGTTTGTGTTTCCATCACCTATAGTATATCTTATTGGTGTATTGTGTCCAGGATCACAATAGTCTCACTTTTAGCTAATGCTAACAGCTAGCTTTTTCACCACATGCTCACTTGACATAGCAAGGAGGGGCTGGGGAGATGCCTGGAAGATATTTTTTTTATATTATGGGAAGCTGAATGTTGCAATACATTTGTTATTCTATATATAAACACTTTTGTTTTGCCCAGGGACCCTCGATAAATCATTTGAGCGAGTGATACACTGCTTCAAATGAGATATTAATGTCACTGCTATAAACATCCACTGTTGAAGTGGGGCAGGGCTTGCACTGGAATGTCGATGTGAAGTTTCAGTATTTCTCTCACTGTTCTTGTCGGCTGCTGCTCTGGTTAAACATATCTTTACAGTTGTTGGCTGTCGCAGACAGCTTAAGTGGCAGGCCATGGTGGAAATGCAGCTGATTATGCATCCTAGCTGTCCTTGACAACTCAGCAAGGACAGCAGCGGTTGAACAGTCTGCACATGCCAGTGAATTAGAGCCAAATCAAACAGGAACTAATGTAGGCTCCAGCAAACACAAGGACTCAAGTGAAGAGGGACTGCCACCAGTAGATATAGGGCAATTCCCAGAACTGTGTCTACTGTATGTTTATGGTTCATACAGTGAAACCCTTGCTCATCACAGGCGTCTGAGTGGAGAAGACCTACTATGTCTAATTGAGTCTTAAGTGCCTGTCCCTGCGGACCAGCAGTCAACTGAGTCGTAGCAGCTGTGTGCAAACACTGGTCATCTGTAGGGGACCACAGACAGAAATACATTCATTCTGTGAATGGGTACTTGCATATTAAACTGCTGTCACAGGTTACTCCCTCTATGTAACCATTTACACACACACACACTTAATTGTAGCTCCTAACACATCTCTATAGGCCACGTCAATCTAAATAATTACAAACAGTCAAATGACATAACATGCAATTTCAGTTTAATTTATCTCTCAAACACTCCCTCTGTCTCTATCACCCCGTCGTGCATGTTCTTCCTCTCTCTCCCTCTTGCTTTCTTTTCTCGCTGTAGACATTCTGTAAATTAAAATATTTCACACTGTGCACTTGTGTTGGAGCATGTGTGTGCTTATGGGCTCTGGCTTAGAGTCCAGAGTCATTAAGGACTGCTGAGTGAGGTCCAGCAGAAAAGCCTTTAGTGTGATAAGTTGTCCTGCTGTGTCTGATAAAGAGTTGTCAGATACAGTGGCAGAGACTACATGGGTAGCTGTTAGAGAGAATAGAGAGATAAGCAGGGAAGAGAAAGAAGAGACAATGATAAGAAGTATAGTCTGCTGTCCTGTCATGGTTAAGTGGAGATGATGCTGTAACACAGAGGGTACTATATTTGCCAGCTGTCCGGACCGCAGCAAAGTTATCAGTGTGACTGAGTTATCCCTGTAACATACCCACACATGGATGCCCAAAGACAGACTTGTGATGGGACAGGCAAGAGAGAAAGGAAGATTAAATAATAAGAGCAGAAGAGGTGAGTGGATGGGTTAACATTCTCTTGACCTCTCTGTCAATTCAACACGACTAAAGGCTCTATTTTCGTGCTGGTGCAGACAGCCGTGTCAGACCTGGTATTTTCTTGAGGAATCCTCTGGGGACCATGAAGATGTGTTACCAAAGGGCTGTTAAGATGTTTCAGTCTGGACCAATGTGGTGACAGACACAACTGACCAACATTACCATCCATAGAAAGTACCGGTAGTTGGGCTAAAAATGCATTACATCAAAATATTTTTTCCATAAAACCTCATGTCTTTGCAGACTGATTCCCGGTTTCATGCATTGATGCACCGATCCACACCATGATGCCATTTGATCATATATTTTGGAGTGATACACCACACTGTTCAACTCATTTAAAACCTGCAGGTCTACCAAGATAAACAGCACTATCAGCATAACCTTTTATTTGCGGTGTTAGTTTGCAACAACATTATAAGCATTAGCAGCATCTCCCCGCGGCCAAAGGCTTAAATATTTAGTATGTGGTCTACTGCCCAGGATTAAAAAATGTCCCTCACTGTCAACATCCTCTACCTCATCCATCAGAGAGGTCAATGGAGATGGGGGAAGATTCAACAGATGACATTAGTTAATACTTTACGGTGTTTGGCCAGCTTAGGGAACCAAGTTAAAGTTAAAAAGGTTCAAATCCTTTTTAGATGTTAAACCATGCACCTCCACATCCTGGTGCTTGCATAAAAATATAAAACTTGCAAAAATAATTTTACAGAAGTCAGTTCAATTAATATTAATCTGTGAATATAAAAACTGTTTCCAGTTGTTATTTCATCATAGAATAGCCTACGTACAAAATGTTTGACCTTTGCTATCAAAGGCAAACGCCAGTTCACGAACTTTCTAAAATAGAAGAAAGATCTATTTAGAAGACTTGTCGTGAGCAGCAACGGAGAACTAAATATGTTTCATACATTGGTGAGGAAGTGTTGGACAAACCCTTCTGAAATGTCCCAGCTGAGCTGAAATCTAATAACCCGAGTCACCTTGCATGAAGCCAGACCATGAAGAAATCCATGCAGGGAGAGTGTCACTGAAGCCCAGTGCAGCACATACCTGAGGAGACTTGTATTACTCCCATTCTACCCAACTGTCACGCTCAGCATACACTGTCTGAGCTCACAGAAGGACGAGTAATTTGTATGTCCAATGCGAAACAGAAAAGACTGAAAGTCAATGTTGTAATAATAAATAGATATCACTTTAGAGACCACAGCTCAAATAGAAAGAAGTGAAATGCCAGAAGCTAAAACTGTTCAATGACATCAATAGTCAGAGCTTAGAGCTTTAAAAAAAGAAACCATGTTTTTTTTTGTTTCGTAAATTGCTGAAGTTAATACTTAAATTATTTACTTGATTACATTCTCATTAACTGTACCATGTAATATTTTACACCGTTGCACTGGAAAGTAACCCTAAAAATCTAAAGTTTACTCTATATCACTGCTGATGTTTTAAAAATCAGCACAGCTGACAATATATTTTCATGACAACTGCATGTACAGGGAGGAATGTTTAGGAGTTGGATTTAGGAGTGACACTTCAACAAAACAGGGAAGGTATATTTGAGGTAAACTGTAGTTTATAAATTAAATTTCTCCCCTCATCCTCTCAGCCTAAGATCGAGTGGTTGAAGAATCAGGTGATCATTGGAAACGACCCCAAGTTTCGTCAGAACTCTACCCAGGGCATTTGCTCCCTCGAGATCCGTAAGCCCTGCTGCTTCGATGGCGGTGTGTACACCTGCAGAGCCAAGAACAAGCAGGGAGAGGCCCTGGTCTCCTGCAAGTTGGAGGTCAAAAGTACGTATCTAAAGGACTTGGATGAGAAGATCGATACCACTTTCATGTGTGCTAAATGTGAATCTAAAACCAGCAGCTGGTTAGCTCTGCATAAAGACTGGAGGCATGTCCAAAGTTCACTTATTGACAAGTTATATGTTGTTGTTTTTTAATCTGTACAAAAAACAAAATGTAAAAAACGACATGTTGTGGTTATATGAGGGGTTAGGTTGATGGATTTAACAAGATATGACATGTTAAACAGTGACCTTTAGAGGTAGGCTGTTTTTGTTTCCTTTTACAGTTTTTATGCTAAGCTAAGCTACATAGCTGTTGACTGTTGCTTGATATTTACCTTACAGACAGGAGAGTGGTATCGTTTTATTTTTATGAACTCTCAGCAAGAATACAAATAAGCGCATTTACCAAAATGTCAAACATTTACATGTCAATCATTTACATTTGGGACATTTGGGAGAACCTGTTATTGGTCCCAGTTGATGATTCAAGTTTCCATGTCTACACATTTTAACTAATAATGTACCAGAAATGTATTCCATTAAAAAAAAAAAAAAAAATGTAAACTGTATATTCCTCTCCTGACAGAGGTCATTCTTCCAGAGGCTGACAAAGTGAAGGGCAAATAAACCAACACCCAACTCTAGAGGTAAGAAACAGTGGAAGACAACCTGAGATTGTTCAACGTGTCACCAGTGGGAGCACATTTTGTTGCTATATATCTTTCTCCATTCTCTCATAAATTAAATATCCTTTAATGTATTGCTACTAACACTAACACTGCGCATTACTCCTTTGATACATAATATAAGATATTGACACAAGTTGTTTGAGATAGAGATTGTTACACTGACAATACTTCCAGCAATGCATTGCAGTGTTCTTAAATTGAAACCAATCACAGCTCATTTGTCCTTCCTTCTTGCCCTCCTCTTACCTTCTCATCTGTGCAGCCCACTTCTGCTCCCTCCTCACCCCTGCTTTTGGATGTGGTAATGTGGCAAAGATTGTCAGTCAAATAGAAATACCAAATTTGCTGTTTTTACAGCGTTAATGTTTCTATTTATACCCTCACTATTAGGCAGACACATTTGCATTTGGGGCATTGCCACTTTCATATAAGCTTTTCAAAGGCCCAAGTGGTGTAGCCTTTCACGGAAAGCCAGGAGGATTTACTCACAGTGTCATTTCAACTGCTGACAAGCGAAGACTCATTAAAGCATTTTAAAAAACAAGTGGAGTGACGAGAGAAGGTGGCAAGATTCATAAAGAAGGGGCAAAGAGATGGAGAAAAAAAGTGACATTTAAGCAGGGAAGAATTATTAGACAGATGACTTGATATGTTGTTGGTAAACGGATGTAAAGAATAGTTGAAGGTTGTAAGAGTTAGAGTGAATGATAATGGTTTTATCTTACTGTGAAAGACATACCACTGCTTCTTTTTACGGCACTATGAAACACTATCCCTTTCATCCCTGCTGTACATTCAAAACATGTGAGCAAGGGGCCAATTAGATTATTTAATACTTTTTTAGATTGCAGGTCTCTCATATGGGTCCATATATGAGAGACCTGCATATATGATATATATATATATATATATATATATATATATATATATATATATATATATATATATATATATATATATCATATATAATATATATATATATATATACATATATCTCCCCTCTTAACCTTGTTTCTCCTCCCACTTACTGACCACCTTCTTAGCATACGTAGATCTTGACTAGAATCTGCGTTGGCCTACACTAGCACCCACCCTCAGGTTCTCCCTCAGATAAACACGGTTCTCTCTGTTAGCACATTCGCTGTAGTTTGTACTGTTAACGCTGTTAGTACCGTAACCGTTAGTATGTTGGGAGCCGATCGAAATGCTCGCAATCGCTTATGTACCTTTTTATAGAATGTAAACATGTTTTAGCAGAAACCCAAATTCCAAGTATGAACCTAAATATGAGCATATGTTCCCTTTTTAAGATTTTGCTCTCAGGTGTACAAAAAAAGATTGTGGTGTCATTTTGTACTTAAAGGAATGCTTCACCAATTACTCACCCTGTTACCTTCGAACTCATGAAGAAAACTCAGTTTTAGAGAATTAAAAAAAGAATCATGAATGTGGGCCGTGTCTAACAGCAGCAACGCTATATTAAAACATTTGTGTACAAACTCATATGTATATATAATTTAAGCATCATTTATCCAGTTGTATGCTCAGTACTTCCAAAACACATGCATCTTTGCTAAAACCGTATTATTTGAAAGACTTTGGACTTGTCTAGACTCACACGGACGAGTAGCTTGCCTGCATTAGTGTGAGACTGTTGTTATGGAAGTATATCTTATAGTAAAGTTTTAGCAAATATGTATGTGTTTGAGAAGCACTGGGAATGCTTAATGCATAAATGAGACTTGATTATTCTGCACAAGTTGTGAGAGTTTGTATACAGATGTTTTGATATAGTTTTGTAGCTGTTGAACGTGGCCCCTATTTACTTCAATTCATCAAGACTTCTCCGTTTTTTTTATCCTCCATTTGCCGAGGAGGCATGCAAGAAAAACAAAGTTTTCTTCAGAAATTTAAGGTAACACAGGGTGTGTATACAAGTGGTCATTTTGTGAGTGAAGTATCCCTTTAACCTTGAATATAGGGCCTAGATTTGTCATCTTAGTTTGTTTGACTTATATTTACTATTTAAATAAACAGGATGCAGTTGTTATGCTACATGCACACAACAAAGCTGACCTTCAGCACGGTCAGGGACAAGTGTGTGTTCACACTATACAGCAAATGGGGTCACATGCCTGTCTGACTAAACCCCCCAGTGTGGCTCAAGTGATCCCATCTTCCTGCATCCCGATGTGCTCGGATGCATTCACACCTGTATTTACAGCTGCCCACTTGTGATCATATTACCAAAGATGCATGTTCGTGCCAAGTGTAAACTGCGCCGTATAGATGATGTAATCATGCTTGTGAGTTTTGGGACGCTGCCCCATCGCGCACAGTGATGTTACTCCAGATGATTTGACACTAAGCCAAACTCCTCACATTACCACAAGTCAACAGGTGTTGAGTGGAGGGCTTCGAGAAGAAGGGAGAATTGGCTAAGAGGGCAGAAACCGAGCCAGATATACTTTGATGGAAAATACACAGTGGCTCTCTCTCTCTCTCTCTCTGTCACACATGCACATCAAAAACAAATCCATACAAACTCTCTTGCTGCATATTCCCGGCTAAAGTGATTCTCAACACCTCATGACCCCATTTAACTCTCTTATTTCTTTAATTATCTTTCCACCAGTGAGAAGTCCAGGTTTTATATTTTAAGGTAAGTTTGCGTGTGTGTGTGTGTGTGTGTGTGTGGCCAACATGTTTTACCCATCTTGTGAGGACATGATGGTTAAGTAAGATAAGGTTAAGTTTAGGTTTAGGTTAGGGTTGGGATTAGGCTGGTAGCTGTTCTGAGTCTCCAGGAAATTAATGTAAGTCAATGAAAAGTACACCAAAGTCATGAAAACACCACTGTGTGTGTGTGTGTGTGTGTGTGTGTGTGTGTGTGTGTGTGTGTGTGTGTGTGTGTGTGTGTGTGTGTGTGTAATTCATTTTTCTAACCCTTTCTGTGTGTCTCTCTTATCTTGTCCAGAGTATTTGGAGAGGAGAGAGAGAGAATCATTGCAGTCTGTGCAGCAGTGTGTACATAATGAAGAAAGGGAAAGAACAACAAACCAACATCTCCATATCGATTTCCATCCTGACTCACCCACTCCTCAAGTATGCAGGGAAGACCCACGGCTCCCAACCCATCCCAGTTTGTCAAATGTTGTATGTTATTTATGCTGGTGACATGTATGTAAGGATATATTCACAATGTTTTCTTTCTGCCTCTGTCTGTATGCTGTTTGTTACAGTATATATATATATATATATATATATATATATATATATATATATGTACTACTCAATAAAACAGGGAAGCTTTGGACATGCTGTGGCATTGACTGTATGGATGTTTAATAAAAATTGTATTTTATGACAAATTATGTGGATTATTACACACATTTTAAACATTGCTACATATAGTTTTAGGATGGATTACATTTTAGGTTAGGTTTAGAAGTTTTTGTCATTATAGAATACAAGTAGACAGATGTGCTGTGCTCTGGCTAGGTGCCTTTGTAAATTGTCCAAATTACAAACAAATATTATTCAGCCAGGCAGATAGTTTTGGATTCATCTGCAAAGGTTTTAATATCTGTCTCTTAGATATTTGTAAGTGGAATTTTTGTTTGTTTTTCTCAAATCATTGATAAATAACATAAGCAAATCAACAGAAACATAAGTGTCATTCTACTAAAGAAATAATACAGGTGGTAGAATGTTAGCTATCTCTAAACCGCTGTACATATTATACCAAAACTATCTGCATGACTAAATACCACCAGTGTGCCGTGGTGTTTTTTGTAGAATTTGGGTGAACGGACCCTTTAAATGAATACTCATCACCACCCTTAGGCTTGAAAGGTGGCTCTAAAAAGTTTCTAGCTTGTTCTTTCATGAAAGATGGCAGCTACAATCAGCTTTGAATCTTCATAAATCCTTTATTCTGTCCATTGTTGATGCCAGCCCAACATGGTGTGTCCCTTACCTGCCAGTCTTCAGCCCGTGGATTTGTCCCACGGCTTTCTTTGTTTGTTTTTTGCAAAACTCCTGTCCTTTCTTTTCATCGACAAAAAATGACACCCGTAGGTTGATCTACGCTTAAGAATGTGCTTAGTCATAATAAATAACAATTAATAAATTGGCATAACAATTTCCGTGTTTGCATACTAATACGAGCTCACTGCTTTTTTTTTACATAGATGTTGGTGTGTAGAATACAGGTGATTTATCCAGTTATAGCCAGTATTATATTAATATTTATATGAATCTTTTTTTAATGTGTTTTGCCATAGATACAGTATGCAGGGTGCCCTGGGTCAGAGGCGTGGCCGTAGATAATTCAATTTTCTGTGTTATACTGACACCTTATGGTGAGTATTGTGAGACAACACCAGTGACAGAGAAGCAGATGGGCGTTTCATCTTGACACACACAATCTCAACCTTACAGGAAGTACTTACTTTCTAATCACTCTTGATGACCACTTGACAATGTGCATAAACATTTAGATTTTAAAATGTGTATATGTATAGGTGATTCAGTGGGAATAATGTTGATTCTATTGCATGCCTAAAGAACGACTTTGAGCTGAAGAGAAAAGGATGTTCCGCTGAAGATTGTGGTCAGTAGGGTGGGTTCACATAAGTGTAAAAAAAAAAAGAAACAAGTTTCTTCCGCTCATGTACCCAAATCACTTCACACCCACAGGTTAAAACAGGTCAACTCTGAGACTGCACTAAGATCAAATTGTTTCAGAAAGTATTTTGGTTTTGGTTCTGCTTACTTTTAATTTAGTCTCAGCTGAAAATAGAATCAGTTTATCGACTTAAATCGAAAATTTAAGATAATCTTGACTTCACCTCTTTCTTGCCTTCTTGACACACACATATTCGGACTTCCCGGATCAATAACTCGTCAGCAAAACGGTGTTAAAACACAAACGACACCTCTCTGTAACCGTCGTGATGTAGACAACAAGCTACAACCTTAATTAACCTTCATTTTTTTTTACCAAAACGGGCCGTTCTCCGAGCTGGATGAATAGCGTTAGTCTCAATGTGCGGCCGGCTGTGAGACGAGTGCGCAGGCACCGTCTGCAAAATGCAATGCGGAAAATACAAACTAGAACGGCCCGTTTAGGTAAAATGAAGGTTAATTAAGGTTGTAGCTTGTTGTCTACATCACGACGGTTACAGAGAGGTGTCGTTTGTGTTTTAACACCGTTTTGCTGACGAGTTATTGATCCCGGAAATCCGAATCTGTGAATATCTTTCAAACTTTACCTAACTCTATTCAACACAATTGAAAAATATTTTCAATACATTAACGTTATTGCAGGTTGTTTCATTTCCCTAAACCCTCCTCGTGACTGTTCAGCAGAAATACACATTGAAATTGATGTCGAGAACACAAACATCTAAATGTGGTTGACCAACACATTTCCTGTTGCTTCAAAGAAAAAAAACAGACATCAAAGACAGGAAAGCTGCTGCCCTGAGGTGAGTTCAGAAATGAAGTTGTCGCACACGCCCTTTTAGTACGCAGTCTATTTCCTTTTTAACTTCACTACACAGCAGATAGATGACTCAAATCGGCAGCACAGTGTCTACATGTGCAGGTCAATGAAAAATGTGGCTTGTCAAGGTCTTCTGTGTCATATGTAAGTTTTTTAAGCAATTGCATTTATTTTTTGTGATTTATGGTATACAAACAATACTTCTATGTACAGTTAAATGTGATTCCCAACGAACATTTATTGTTGTTATTGTTTTGACAGATTTCACTGCCTGTGCAGCTCAGGATCCCTCTGATGGTAAGAAACATGTTTGACACACTGACAAAACATGACCATTTCTTTATTGAATTGATTTAAAATAGATAGTTTTTCACATTTTCTTGTAGAAAAAATAAATAAAATGAATCATTAGAATTTAGTACATGAATTCAGTTGTGACTGTAAACTGAATGACGTGTTATTACATTTTTTGATTGATGAGGAAGTACAACATGAGGCGAGGATACATAAGGAACATGAAGTACTTTGTTCTCATACATCTGGCACTTCCTACATTTGCACCTATAAGTGCAAGTTCATGTTTCAGTATTCTGTAGTTCCAACTTCATGCTTTTACACGGTTATGTTTTCTAAACTTTGTTGTCCATCTAATGTCCCTGTTCTTGTGTCATCCAGTAGTATTGTGTTGGATAAAATAACACAATATACTGTTATAATTACATGCAGTATGTGGTATTGCTAAGAAATTTATAATGTTTGTTGTGTTGTATTAAACTGCATTTTTCTGTCAGGTAATCCTGTTATTTTAGTCCATGCCTTTTGTCACTTTCTATTGCAGGCTGCCAGTGTAGTATATGTGTGTCAACTTGATTTAAATTATTACAATTTTTATATTTAGTTTAATTTAATTGGGTTTGAGTGTCCTTTTGTAGGTTTCATACAGGACCACAGCAGATAATTTAATGGTTGTTTTCATTATTAATTAATTTGCAGATTATATTTTTTTGCAGATTGATTGTCCCAGTTAATGGAGTGATCTTTTTGTATTTGAAATGTAAATGTAATATTACTTCCCACAACTGAAGGGGATGTACTCTAATTGCTTGTCGACCAACTGCCCAAACCCAAAGATATTCAGTTCGCTGTCATATAAGACAAAGAAAATATATAAATCTTAACATTTGAGAAGCTGGAACCAGTGAATGTTTGGCATTTTTGCTTGAAACATGACTGAAACGATTAATCAATTATCAAAGTAGTTGCAGAATAATTTTCTGTTGATTGTTTCATAGATTAATCGTCGCAGCTCTAAATTAATTGTTGCTACTGTTGCTGTTTAAATCCATCTCCAGAGAGTAGGTAGAGAACATATGTTGGCTTTTCTGATCCAAATTCTGTTCTCCACATATCTCCTGTCATCCACCAGCCTCCACGTCCAAAGATGCTTCTCCAACCAATACTTTGCCGATGTCAACGGAGCCTATGACTATCTATGGTGAGATTTTATCCTCAGTTTTGCCGTAAACGTAACTCTAAAAAAGTAAGCATGGTTATGAAATTCTGTAGATTTTAATTGGAAAGATGTTACTTCCTGAAATCAAGTAAGTATTTCCAAAAGCATAAGTGGTAGTTTTTGTAAGCAGAAGTCACCCAAAATTATTATAATGCACATCATGGTATTGAATTGATTTTGTACAGTTAAATCTACAAACACAGATGAATGAGAAAGCAGCGTTAAAATGATGATATGTTTTCGACAGTAAGGCCTAAAAAATGAATCATCTTGTCACTTGTGAAATCACCGTGGGCGTTGTTCAAGCACTTAATTTTTTTCCGTTTGTGGTGGTTTGTAACTCTATGATGTCATCGCCGCAATTTGTCTCTCCACTTTTTAAAAGAAGTCTCTTAAAGTTTAAAACTAACCTTTTTAACTGCTGAATTAAGATATTATATAATTTAAACATGAATTATATTTCAATTTTTTTTGTAAGCATGTGTTCTGAAATAATTTAACTGCAGTCCGTAATGTTGTGTATTTTTAAATAAAAAGTTTCTAAGAGATGGCATCAATTGTATCATCAATTGTATGCTTTATGTCATCATTTTTAACTGTTTTTAAGACCAAAAATCTGATGAATGAACTTACTGTGGACTAAATCCTTCATAGTAAGGCTTCTGATTCCAATGGACCTAAATGTGCATGGCTATTTCAGCAATGTTATTTCTTAATGATATAATCAATAATATTTTTTAATACACTTCCAGAGCCTCCTTTACCATCTGTGCAATCACATTCAGAGTGGTCCAGTGTGTTCCCTTCTGAGAAAGTGGAGTTAAGTTGCAATGTCACTGGCAGCGCTGACTGGACCTTCACCTGGGACAGAAATACACAACCAGTACAAGATACAGATCCAAATGTATCTTTGTCTGAAGACGGATCAAAGCTTACAATCACAGCAGCAACACAAACATATTCTGGAATTTATTCCTGTAAAGCTCATCACAAAACAAAAAGTGTTACCACTAAAAGTAGTAATTCATTCGAACTCAAAGTGTATGGTAAGTTTCATCATCCATATTTGAGTTGAATTTCGAGACAGCATGTAATATAAGATAATTGAATTGGTATATTTTTCTTTCTCCTTTCTGATTAGCCAACAAGCCCAAACCAACTTTGACCAGCAGTACAAAGTTTGACAAGATGTTCCCTGGAGAGTCGGTCACCTTCACATGCAAGGTTGATGTGCCCTCTGGATGGGTATACCTCTGGTACCATAAGGGAACAGATGAAATTCAAGATAGTACTACTAATACGTATACCATAGCATCTATAGATCATCCTAACAGTGGACAATACCACTGCAAAGCCAAGAGAGGCAAAGACCCCTTCTACACAGAAGAGAGTGACACAACAGCTCTGCAGGTCTCTGGTAAGTTTACCTGAGAACTGTGTCATCACTTTGCCACCAATTAAACTGCTTCAGTCATTTCTATATACATGAGCCTTTATGCGCATGTCTACAGTACTTTCATCTGTGAAACTGGAAGTTTAAATAACTAATGATGCACTAAATATTTCTGTGTTCCTGTCTCCCATTCTTTTCTGATGCAGTAAGTCATTTTAATTGGGTTTTATCCTAAATTCCTTCCAAGATTTTTAAGATGTCTTTGGTACATGATTTTTCAGACCCACCTAAACCATCTTTGAAACTGCTGAGTTCCTGGCCAGATGTGTTTGAAAATGAGACGTTGGAGTTATGTTGTGAACTCAACGGCACTGACTGGACGTTCAGCTGGTACAAAGATCAAAAAAAGCTCCTAGAGGACATGCAACTGGAACTAATGGACTCATTTCTCAACATCAGCTACATCAATAAAGACTATGAAGGAAGCTATGCCTGCAAAGCTCACCTCAACTCAAGGGGAGTCAGCTCTGGATTAAGCAACACTTTCGATGTCACAGTTTATGGTGAGCTTTCATGCCTCTGTTTAGCATTACATTAACTTTACATTATTTCAGCTTTCTGAAAGAAATATTTTGGGAAAAAAGATAATAGATAATTCTCATGTCTGTATGCTAAACATGACAATACCACTAACAGCCAGTTATCTTAGCTTAGCACAGCCTTGCTCTGCCCCAAAGCTAACAAAACCTGCCTACTAGCACCTCACAAAACCCAAACTGTAAATATGTTGTGATCTGCCTTTCTGTTTTAGAAAACACACCAAAACCAACGGTGAACAAGGTCCCTGATTTTAACCCGATGTATGTTGGAGAAACCGTGAACTTAAATTGCAAAGTAGATGTGTCCTCTGGCTGGGAGTATCAGTGGTACAAGGATAAAACTGGGCTTCCTGCCACCACTGAAAACATCAGCATCCATCTTGGTATTTCTGGTCAGGGGAAATACTGGTGCATGGCCAGCAGAGGTGAAATTACATCAACAGACTTCAGTAATGAAATACAACAAGATGTACATGGTAGGTAAAGACGGCAAAGTCATATTATTTAAAGCATTGTGTTTAATACAATGTGCAATTGTTTGTTGTAACTATGTAAGATGCGTTCACTAAAGGCTTACAAAACCTCCAGGCTGATATTGAATTCAGAGAAACAACATTTTGAGAGCATCCTGCTTCCGTTTTTTGTAACTTTTCTGTTGAAACAGGATGTTGTGGTGTAGGGAGGGAAGACTCAGAAGTATGTATAAGTACATACAGTACACTAGCAGTGGAATATCACTTTCAGAGAAAAAGGATGATGTATGTAAGGGTTAGATTGTTGGCTAACACATTAATATACCACCATTAAGAACTGCTCCTTTTAAAAGTTTACTCATGCCACAATTTTGTTTACTAACCTGCTGATCATGAGCTTAGTCCATAGCTATATATTTTAAGGCATTGTTTTTGTTTTGCAAATGTGAGTGACTGGTCCCTGCTTCCCTCATGTTAATACTTAATCTTATCTAAACCATGTGAATATTGTGGTTTGAGTCAACAGCATCTACATCATTGTACCTTTGATGCTAAGGTTGGCAGGCCTGTCTTCACACATTGAAGTTTTAATAATCTAATTAGATTTTTGATCTACGAGGCCTGCTGGTATGTTACTTGTTGTAGTCATTAAGGTTGTTCAAGCATTTCAGACAAATTCACTAAGGCTCTGTTTAAAGAATAGGTTATCTAAATAAGGTTATCTCTCAGAATATGAAAAGTGGCTGATGTGTCTCTCTCTTTTTAGAAATTCCCATTCCATCTTTGAAGCTGATCACACCGTGGTTTGATGTGTTCCCCACTGAGAGTGTGAAGTTAAGCTGTGGGATGGGGGGCAGCCCTGACTGGACTTACACATGGTACAGACACAGGCAGGAGGTCCGAGCCGATAAGGTTGTGTCTGTTGACTCAAATGGAGCTACTCTTTCCATTCACTCTGCTTCAGCTGAACATGCAGGAGAATATAACTGCAAGGGACACCTGAACGACAGGTCTGTCAACAGCAGCTTTAGTTCTGGACTTACTCTCAGTGTCTATGGTGAGTTTTCTTTTTTAAATTTAAAATAAGATGGTGTTTTCTTAATTTTAGCTACAATTACACATTTTCTGGGATGAGGGCAGTGGGTTAGAGTGGGATAAATATCTGTGACAATGCAAATGCAATGGCATGTTTTTCTTACCCTCAGAAAAGAAACCCAGAATCACACTGACGCAAGATCCAGAGTACAAGGTGATGTTCCCTAGTGAGTCAGTCTCCTTTAGCTGTCACATCAATGGCTCTTTTGGATGGACATACATGTGGTACAAAGATAGCGCTAAACCCATCGCGTCTGGAAGCAAGTATTCTCTCAAGTCTGTTGAAACCAGAAATAAAGGGGCATATGCATGCCAAGCAAAAAGAGGCATTGGTCAAGACTTCCTCACTGACTTCAGTCAGGCTATACGCCTTGAAGTTGAAGGTACGTTTCTGTTAACTTCCATTACTGGCTGGTCAGATGATTTATTAACAGTTTAATCTTAACAACTGTTGATATTCCTTCTTGGTGTATAGGAAACCAACCTAAGCCCTTAATGACTCAACATCCAGATGTTGAAAAGGTGTACGCTGGAGAGGCAGTGTCCTTCGAATGTAAAGTTGAACTCTCGTCTGGTTGGGGGTATCACTGGTACAAAGATGGAACAAAACTTCCGATCAACAACAATAGTTTTAACATCCATGACGTCAATTTAACAAATGCTGGGACTTATGAGTGTATGGCCATAAGAGACAAAACAATGTACAAAACACATCACAGTGATGGACGGATCTTACATGTATCTGGTGAGCCAAAGAATATTACTTTGTGTTGAAGTGTATTTCCGGCATACAAAGAGGATGAAATTAAGTATATTAGAAAAAAGCTAATGCGTCTGTTTCTCCCCAGAAATTCCTGTTCCATCTTTAAAGTTAATCACACCGTGGTTTGATGTGTTCCCCACTGAGAGTGTGAAGCTGAACTGTGGGATGGACGGCAACACTGACTGGACATATAAGTGGTTTAAAGACCAATCGCAGGTCCAGGGAGATAATATTTCATTTGATTCAGATATAGATAAAGCTACTCTTTCTATCAGATCTGCTTCAGCCTCACACCATGGACGATACAGCTGTTTAGGAACTATCAAGAGCCGGTCTGTAACCAGCAACTTAAGTGAAGGACTAACTCTGGATGTTTATGGTGAGGATTTTTTCCTTCTTATTTTGACACAGTTCTTGAACAGAATATTTTTCATGATATCTTACAACAAACCACTTGTTTCAGCTCTATTTCCCTCTCTGTTTACAGCATTGTTGGACAGTTAAAAATGTTATGTTAGGATTCTGATCATATTGGGCTCTTAGCTTTATTTTTTTATGCCTTCATTTCAGCTGGCAGTGGGTACATTTGGTTAAAGGAGTTGTGCTTTGTCTCGTAGTGGCACTTCCCATTGTTGCTCTATTTTTTTCAACATACTATATTATGAAATTTTTTGACACTTTACTGTGACTGGTTTCATAAAATGTTTTCGACATAACGTGACATGACTTTTTATGACTTTTCATGACATACTATACTTTGACTTTTTTATAATTTCTTTATAATTATGACTATTTTGACATTGTGCGACTTACTTTATTATGACTTTTTTACATACTACATTACTTTTTTTATAACTTTTTTCGACATACTATACTATGTTAAAACGTGTTAAAGTCATAGTGTGGTATTTCAAAAAGTCATACAATAATATGCTGAAAATTGTCAAGTATGTTGAGAAATGTCATGAAAAAGTATAATTTGTCTGAAAAGTCTCTCAAAGAATAATTGTTCAGAATGTTGAAAACGTGTCATGGAAAAAGTTCAAGAAAAATATTAATCTTAATTAATATAAATTTTTTTAAGTCATAGTTTATATGTCAAAAAGTCAACGTATAGTATATTAAAAAAAATTTAATTTAGTCACAGAATACTAAAGTGTCATAAAAAATCATAGTGTACTATGTTGAAAAAGTGTGTTAGAAAAGTCATAGTTTAATATGTCAAAAAAGTGTATGTAAGTGTAAAAAAATTGTGTCGTAAATAGGTCATGGAAAAATATCATAGTATAGTAAGTCACGCAGTGTCAGAAAAGTTATTGTATGTTATTTACAATTTTTTTATGAAAAGAAGTCACAGTATATTCAGTAAAAAAATTTCATGAAAAAGTCATGTGCGATGTCAAAAAAGTGTTGTGAAAAAAGAATCTTAGTACAGTATGTTTTTTTATTAAATTGCATATTATGTCAGAATATATCATAAAATAATAAGTCATATGTCGAAAAATGCAATAAAAAAGTCATAGCTGGTAAATTGAAAGATGTAATGAAAGAAGTCATTGTTTAATATGTCAAAAAAGTGTCACAAGAAAAACTTAACTATGTCGATGAATGTCAAAAAAAGAGTAGGATATGAAAATAAATGCCATAAAAGAAGTCATCATATAATATGTCATAACCTGTCATTAAAACATCATAATATATTATGCCATAAAAAGTGCTGAAAAATATTATTTAAAAAGTCATGGTATAGTGTGTCATAAAACAAAAATAGTATAGTGTGTTGTAAAAAAAAAAGGCATAGTAAAAATAAAAATATTCATAAAATGTCATAGAATTGTCTGTCATAAAAAAGGCATAGTATTTATGTCACAATAAATTGTCCTAATATGTAAGTCATAGTATAGTTTTTCATAAAGAATTGTCACGGCAGTAAAGGTTCAGCATATCAAAAAAGCCATTTAAAGCATCTAGTTAAAGGCGAGCTGCTCCTTATTCTGGGTTGTGCCGTGTAATATACATTAAAATGCTGTCATACTTATAGCAATGGCCTTTATTTCCCCACAGATACAAAACCCAGAGTCACACTGATGCAGAACCCCATGCACCGTGTGATGCATGAAGATTCAGTTTTCTTTAGCTGTCACATTAATGTCTCTTCTGGATGGGAGTACCTGTGGCTCAAAGATGGCCGTCTACTCGCTGAATCTAGAAACAACCACACCATCAAATGTGTTGGGAGAACAGACACCGGATCATATCAATGCCAAGCTAAAAGAAAAGGAGATGCAGTCTTCAGCTCAGACCAGAGTGAGGCTGTGAGACTTAACGTTGAGGGTACGTTTTTGATGACTTCCCTCAAACATGTTTCTGTTTGTGTTTAATGTGTTCATCACAGTTTTGATTGTGTTTTTACAGAGCGCCCAAAGGCTGAGATAATCCTGTTAACTGGCTGGTCCGAGGTCTTCTCCACTGACAGCTTGGTGCTCAGATGTAGGGTGCACAGTCAGGACATGTGGAACTACACATGGTAAAACAAATAAAAAAATACCAGGTAATACTATAGAGTGCCATTCTCTAAATACATTCATATGTACACTGTGTGGATTCTTACCTTCTCCCAGGTTTAAAGAGGGGAAATCAATGAATCTTCTGCCCTCTGAGAAACATACAGTCACACCCCAGAATGACCCTGAGCAGAGCCTGTACACCTGCCAGGGCATTCGCACCAGTAGACCATCTTATTCAAGACGCAGTGATTCTTTCAAGACTAAGAACCTCCGTGAGTATAACTGAGGTTTGGAAGTTATGAGTTTTTACCCTGCAAATATTCTGTCTCACTTTCATTCTCTGTTTTTATATATTTTCTTTCTTCAGTTTTGAAGAGGAGGGTGCTTCTTTCCATCTCTGGCTGTATCTTCTTTGGCATCATTGCTGTCTTCCTTGGATGCATTATCCTCAGAGTCATTCGCAAACCAGGTTTTACTTTATTTATTTTTTTTACTTTTTATTTGACTTCAAATATAATTGTCACCCAAATCTGCAGCAACCCTCAGCTTTATGGAGCATTTGAATAGACCGTAGCTCTATGTTGATCACTCTTACCACTCTCATAGCGTCGTTTTCGGGAGCAACAGGAAATAGTTTTAGGCCAAAAGCTCTTAAAACCCACAGTACTGGTCAGCACCAAATGTCAGACTGACACGGTTAGCGACTGGCTGATGAACGAGTGGAGCATTTATCAACTAAAGAGCAGATATTTCCCTAAGGAGTTAGTGGAGACCAAAAACAGAGAGACTAAAAAAAGAGTGAAAAGAAAGGCAATAAAATAAAAAGGTGATGAAATGTCAAACCTTGTTTCAGCTAAGTGTTATTGCAGGTTAAAATGTGACATTCTGACTAATTCATAATATATATTTCATCTCAAATTAACAAGCAAAACCTTGTTTTGGTAACCTTTTTCTTTTTTTTTTTAACAACATAGCTGATGGTGAAGAGAAGCCAGAAGAGGCCGAGCTCTTTCTCACCATGGCACAGCTAAAGGCCCGTGATGGTACGTTGACACCAGCATAGATTATGGTTTTGGTTGTAGTTGCAGATACAGCCCCACCAGTGGTTTATATCTAGGCTATTTTTGAAATTACCCCTTGTGAAACTACCTACTGACATTTTCAAGTTAGAGTCTGACTTTCATAGTTCCCCTATAGCCGTTGGTACTCTTGTGTGAAAGTTCCTTCCTCCCTCCTTCAGATGCCCCCTGTCCAATGGTTCAGTACATCACTGATGCACAACTGAATGCTTCGTCTAAAGGTAAAGAACCCACAGATGAGTAAAGTAGATGATACAAAAGCTGTATAAAAATGCTAGTGTTTTGAAAGTTCCCTAGGTTTTTTCATTATTTTCTTTTAACCCACAGATGCTGTCGAGAAGGGCACAATTTGGAGTGAAACAACACCGTTGCCCATAAGCTCACAGGAGGACCAAGGTAATAAAGTAAAATAAAAAATGCACTTTTCCGATTAAATATTTTCTTTGTGATGAAAGGCGCTGTGCCTGTTTCTTTAAAACTGAGACACAATGTATTTATAATCCATGCTTTGACATCTCGTCCTTCATGTCTTTCTAGTTGTGACAAGTGAGAGCCAAGATGCAACAGAAAATAATGGTGGGCTGGTTTCCTTTAAGTAATGAGTCACTTAAGCTCTTTTTTCACCAGTTTAGGAAATGCTTATTAATAAGTCTACAGACTGAGTCAACCCTGTGAGGCTTTAATGGACGTTTGGATGTATTAAAACTGGAGAGAATCTTGCTATTGTGCGATGCTTACCACTAGTGGGGTGGAAAATTCAAAGTTGATTTGTCTGCAGTGATAGATAAAAGTAAATTCAGTAAGATTCGTCCTCTGGGGACTGTAAATGTGTACCACATTTAATGGGAAATAAAACAGTTGACGAGAAATTGCACCCTGGACCATATACATGTGTGGCCATATACATGTGTCCAGATTTGTTCTGCACTGAACATAGCACAATATTGTTAGAATTGTACATATTTTAAATCACATGATTTCAATGTTAAAGGCACAATCGAAATATGAAACATTATTTATGTGATAAGAATCAATCATATACATTGTTAGCTTCTTTTGTTTCTCAATTATTATAAGCACTGTACATATGTGTTGATCTGCAAGAGAATTTATTAATACTCCTTTAGTTAGTGTTTCAATTCTTAAGCAAACACCTGGGGCCAGATGTATAAACGATGTGTACTCACAAAATATATGTGTATGTCTTTTCCCAAACATAGTTTCAATTTTAATGATAGTGTTATCATTTTGGGGTCTACACAGCCTTTTGTAAAATTGCAGTCAAATGTGCAGTTATAAACCTAATTTTGAACTATGAATGAGTTATTATTGCTCATCAATGATCTTTTGATTTTATCCTAAATAATTAAGCACTTTGTCCGTGTCAAAATTAGCGCCATAAAATGATCAATAATAATCTTTCTGACGGTAATAATAACGATTAAGATATTAATGTGATGATGATTTACAGGTACATGGTGAATTAGTGGTATAAGTGCTATAAATAACCACAGCCGAAAGTAACTGTCTCGAGTAATAAAAGCAGTTGTTTTTACTTACTAATGTCCAACAAGTGGTGGAGCAGGCACAAGTATCATCATGCCAACATTTGTTTAAGGGCGTTTCTACATTCATTAAAAGGTAACTGGGAGTGTATATGAGGCTCATGCTTTTGCACCTAGTTCCTTTATGATTGAGATTTATAAAACAGAGTCAACCATACATGCAGATTCTTAAATCTGGCAAAAAGAATGCATACCCATATGTCTGTCTTTGTGTGTACTATTAGTCGTGCATTTTATGCATATGGCCCCAGATGTAAGTAAATGTAAGTTTAGCTTATTTAATATTAAATGTTTCAGCAATGAATGTTATTGTTTTCTTCTTCTAAATGATATTTATCTACAGTAGGTGATGCTACAGATATCCCATTCAAGCATTATGTGACTCCCTATGAAGTTGTTAGAATAAAAAATACAAAATGATGCCTTGAGTGTTCATTCTAGCTAATACTGTTCAAACTATGGGGACTTAACAAATAGGCCGATTTGTGGTCCAGTCAATAGGAAGATCTTGTCCATCGTGTCCACCTATAGCAAAAGAAAGACGGTCATTATCCAGACAAACCTTAAAATCCAAAGTTTCTGGGTTTTTTTTACCCCAAATTAGGCCATATAGAACACACAGAATACTTACCGAATTGGATCTACTTGAGGATGTCAGCCAGTTTCTCATTATAGTAGTTGTAGTTCTCCTGACAATCCTCCCAGGGTGCAAAGCTCTCCTCCTCCTCCTTCTCTACATACGTTTCCCAAACATGTACGAAGTCAGACGGCTTCATCATCCGCAGTTTGCAACCAGCGCTCGCCAACACCCGGAGCCCTTCTACTATCTCCGGCTCCTCCCAGTCAAAGAGACGGGAGCAGAACATGCAGAGACGAACATTTTTGCGCTGCTGGAGGATGTTGGCCAACTTGGCTGTACAAGCCACACAGGGACTGGATGAAACATACCATGTGACGTCACACTCTTGGGAAGCATTAGGGAGCACCTGGAAAGGAACGAGTGGGGATTAAAGGAGGCATAAAGGAGAAAAAAACATATACATATAATATATATTACATTACATCACATTATCACTAAAGGAAATGCTTGCAAAATAATGGAAATCAGACCCGTCAATGGGGTTCACATATGTGTTACATGGTAGTAAAGTGAGAACGGTTGAGTGCGAACGTTCATTACCTGTTGAAAGAAAGCCTCTTCGGCATGAGCTGTTGCATGTTCATCCTCCATATAACCTTTCAGAGGCTCTGTGCTGCCTCCTGGTGCATCCACCCTGAAACACAGCAGGGTCTTGTTCCTGCCTGAAGAGTACTCCACATTCCTGAACTGAAACTTGAAGTAGAATGGGCTCATCTGTTCCCTGGTGGAGATTGAAAAGAAGAGTTTTCATTACTCTGTTGTAAAGCTTCTTTAAACACAGCACTAACTGTTACCATTGGGGCTTTTTAGTGCATGGAGGTTAAATTAGCAAGAGACACACATTCTGTATGATTTATCCATCAGCAGTGCTGTTAAAAGTTATTTGTAACCTTTAATCGTTGTGCATGACAGTATAACTGACATTCACTTCCTCGCCTAACACGGAGCACATTTTGTGATGAATTTGTCAACCATCCAAGACACAAAAAAGAGTGATGATAGGGAGTCTTCGAAATAGACTACGGTGACAGAGTGAGTAGAATGTTAATGAGGCTACCACTGAGTAAACTGAAGTGTCTATAAATATGTTTGGCTTTCACATCCTCCGATGATCTGTAGATGCGTCAGGCCCTTCATGAGTCAACTGTACAAGAAACATGCCAGTCATGTTTTTCTGTATTTATCCATTGTTATGAAAAGCCAGATGGATTTCACAAATAGATCTTATATCAAACAGCTAATACTCAAAGGACAGAAACTGGGGAACAGATGCTAGGCGGAGGGATAAAGCAGGGGCTTGCATCTGTGTCAGCTCTGTGACTCATCCCTATTCTTACTGCTGGGTTAGTAAGGATGGCATGGCTGGGGCAAGTAATTATTGTCCTTCCTCACTGAAATCAACTATTAAGCTTTTGGAACAATATCACTTCCAGAAATACATGAAAACCTACTTCATATCAAAAAGAAAGCACAAAATAATCCAAAAAGTTGATCGTTAAAGAGCAAAAAAGGTGTGTAAGTGACGTGGCTGACTAATTCTTGTGGCATATGTATTTAATCTTACTCACCCAGTTACAATCTCAAACGGTGGCAGTTCAATGGGCTGAAACTCTCCATTTTCTTCACTGTTTGTTGCCTCTGCTCCCGTTGCGCCTCCACTTTCCCCATTCTTTTTCTCTTCATCCGTCTTGTTCTGCTCGGAGGTCTCCTCAGGCTTTTTCAAAAGTTTGTCAGACTTATTCACAGTTTTTTCCTTCCCCTTATCCTTTTCTTTGTCCTTCTCATCATTTGCTTTGTTTTCTAACTTCTTCTCTTTCCTCTTAACACTGACACGGCTGTTTCTGTCGGCCATGATTTTGAGTAAGTGGGTGAGAGGGTTAGCTAAAGAGTGGGAGGCAGAACGAGAGAGAGAGAGAGAGAGAGAGAGAGAGAGAGAGAGAGAGAGAGAGAGAGAGAGAGAGAGAGAGAGAGAGAGAGAGAGAGATAACTCAGGGCAAGCAGAGCGATAACCCCGGGGCATTTACAGAAATAGACCCTATTGTGTGCTGTGGTTGGAGTCACAACATGTGCATGTCTACCGGGGGCAGGGGTAGGTTAACACACTCCCCCTCTTTCCATGCCCTGGCCGTCAAAAGGCCAAAGGACAACACAAGAGTGAATGCCCAGGTGTTGCATGATAGAATTAGGGGCAAGACTGAACATATCTCTAACACACTTGATACAGATGCCTAATTAAGAAAGAAAACTAACATATGTGTATAAATGTACAACCCCAAACTAAACGAGTGGCGGCTCTCTAATCCAAAAGGCTTTAACTGTCAACAGGCCAGCAACAGGCAGGTTATTAATACCGATGCTTGGCTGCATTCGTCTGTGTGTATAGGGTAACCAGGGGTCTCTTGATACCGAACGCCACTTTTGTTTTTGCCAACTCAAAAGTCCTGCAGCCCGTTAGATGTAAGTAATACACAAAGGCCAGCAAGTGGGGGAGGAAGCAGTACATATAAATACACACACACACACACACCAATGTGTAAATATATGTCTCTGTGCTTTGAATTAGATTGCAAGAGTGTGGCCCAGCGTGCCTGAGCCTGAGAACAATCAATCTATGAAATCACCCTGCATCAATATGGTCCTCTGCTGGGGCCATTGTGTGGGGGAGGGGGAAATTGGTTTTGTAGGGGTGCGCATACATTTGTATCCGCATGTGTCTATGTGCAGACAGAAAATGGCTTTCTATACTGCAGATGTAATAACTTGAAGCATAAGGGAGAGGGTGGGTGGGGGGTGTGAGGGGGGATTGAGGGGGGGGGGGGGTCAATTACAATTTCCTTTCCTCCCTCAGTCTCACTCTCTGCCAAGTAATTCATTTCAGAGGCAATTACCAATAGGACCGCATGCCCAGCCTGCTCAACTAACTCGAATGGATGAGCTGTCACAGCCGGGGGGAGGCAGGGAGAGACACTTTAAGCTGCTCCACATACACTCACAAACAACAACAACACCACCACCCATGGGGTATGGGCAAAAACACTTTTCAAAGCTAAACACACTGTCACATCCACACTGATATCTAGCATCACATCTAAATCCCCAGGGACATCCTGCAGTGATAATACTCATTAAGATCACAGCAATCTTTGATAATTATGATCTGGAAGGAAAATCTCATTGTGTCGCACACAGATTAACACACTTCATCAGAAGTGGTTTTCAACGGTATCAAAAACAGGAACACTGACATGAAGCTGTTTTGCAGTCTGTGAAAAAGAGCGGTAATCATTGTGACAGTCGTTATAATAAGATCCATTACGATTCCTTCACAGCCACTCATCTTTAAATTGATTTTTTATCACAAAACATAATCAATGCATTGAAGCAGTTTGTGCCTTCTGATGTAGCATTAGAGAACAATTGTACTGTAGCTACATTTAGTTTACTGCCATTTATTTATAAGTACTTTAGTAATAAGGTTTTGCAGGAACCAGGATTTGAGAAAAGGACCGCGTAGGATGCGACTGCTGACTACCCGCTGACTCAAATTTAACTGTAATGGAATTACATGCAATTACCCGGCCTGCCTCCCCACTGGCCCAGCCAAGAGCAACAGAGTCCCTGAATAAAGGCAAACGCACACTGCAATGTTCACAGTTTGTCCTTCAAAGTGGTGCCCTGCAAAGGGGTTTCATAATATTTCAGTGAGGTCAGACGAAGCAAAAGCCAATGTTATGCCACATGCACACATCCTCTGCTAGTTTTTCAGGGCAGAAGCAGGGTCAAACCAATTAAAATTCTTAAAAGTTCAGAAGTAGAATTGGACATTGATTGAAAAAGCAAAAGAAATACTGATAAATAAAATGAAATTGACCTCCACTCTGACAGGGCACACGTGGAAATATAAAGGACTGGCAGAGGAAAATAGAAATGAATCAGGGTAAAAAAAAAGTATGTATGATTCAGTAACGTCTGATTATGTAAAAAAAAAGTGCGCAACATATATGCATGAGTGCACCTCTGCGTTAGCAAGTGAAACTTGTTTATTATGATGTCCCAGTGATGAGGCATACATATAGAAAGAGAAAAGAATAAGTGGATGATCCACTGATATATTGTTTAGCAGCTGATGCCTTCCTTCAAAAACAACAACAAATGAATTAGTCACAACCTCTAGGGTTATTGTATATCAGTGAGAATAAATCAGATGCTACAATATGCAATAATTGACCATTTAGTTATTGTCGGCATGTCAGTGTACAGACTCAAGCTCCGTTTTGGGTTTGGGAGTTACAAAGAGTCGGGGCTTTGTGGTCTTGCGGTTATCTTAAGTCCCTAACCAGGTAAAATAATATCAAAGTAAATGCTTTTGTATTGATCTGCTTCTAGTCCCCTCGCTCCACAGCGTATGGTATGATAGTCCGCATTCAGGCTACATGGTAAACAGACAGCAATCCACACCTACTGCAGTCTGGTAAACCCTTCTGGGTAATTCATTCCATCTCACATCAAATGATGTGTAGCATGAGTACGATGTTATGTTGCTTGCCCAGTTTCCTTAGTGAGGAAAAGAGGTTAGTATCCAAGAAGTAACTTTTCTGCAGGTATAAAGCCTTTAGTTGCTATTTAGGTAAAAGAAATGCTTGACTCCTAGCTTTAAGTCCATAATAATCTGTAGTTGGCTTTGAGGTAGATGAGCGTCTCCAGGTTTTTTGGCAAGACGCGGCCTCTCTCTGGCCGCAGACAGCGCTCTGCAGTAGTAAAAATGCTCTCGACTACAGTGCCACAAGCAGGTATGGTAAACGCCCTCTTGGCCACCTGAGCAAGCAGAGGAAAGTCAATTGCTTTACGCTGCCAGTAATGCAAGGCCTCCTCGTCTGTGGGTTCCTCTCGTAGGTAGACGGCCAACTCCTGCTCCAGGCTCTTGGCCTGTGTTGTGGGTCTCTGCTTGATGAAAGAGAACAGCTTGCAGGGCCGGGAAAGCGAGGAGACCGGTGATGGAGCCGGGGCGGGAGGGGTCTGGGATCGAGGATGTAGGTTTGTGTTGGGGTCTATGGGGCTGGAGGCTGTGGAATGTTTGGACAACTCCTCTATGAGAACTTGTCTGTGCCAGTCAGGGTTGCTGCTCCAAGTGAGCTTGAACTGGGGGTCCAGGGTGGTGGCAGTGATGTAGAGGGGGTCCTCCAGGACGGGCGCCAGCCGACGCTCTACGGCCTGGCTGAGGCCCACCAGGAGAGAGGGGCAGTGCGGGGTTGAGGTCTCAGAGAGATGCTTACGAAGGCCGAGAACACAAGGCAGAGCCAGGCTGATGGACACATGTCGATCTGTCTGTACGTCTGTCTGTCTGTCCCCTTGCACCATGTCCCAGGCCTCAGTGAAGGGCTCCAAAGTGTCAGTGAGCTCCCTCAGCAGGCCTCTCTCTGAACCACCCAGCACCATCTCTCCTGGACCACTCACCTCCTCCAAGAACTCCACTGAGTCCAGCAGCCGACGAAGCACCTGCATCAAGAATGAAACAAAAAAAATGAACTATACTATTTGAAACTAGGGAAACATACTCTTGATTTTGTCATCATAGCAAAGCCAGCATTTCACAGTGTCATTATAAATCTTGCTAAAATAGTTACATAATCAGGCTTTGAAATTAATGTTATTATGGACACATAATACATACTGATTTAGCATTCATAAGGAGTATAAACAACTAATAAGTGACTTACACATTATAATGTTGTTGCAAGCAGATATTGGGACATTTTGAATGTGTTTATCAACGTATTTATCACTATAACTCCTCGAGGGAAACCTCCATAACTGCTGCAACTGGTGACTGACAATATAATACAACATATAACATGGTTTTAATCATAAAATACGATATCATGAAATTGTCGACGTGCATTAAATAAAGACTTAGAACGTCCTTATACCGCATCTGTTCACAACCACATTATGGTGTGTTATGTATTAAGTGACGTTTTAGAAATGCAAAGAATGGGAAAATAATGTACCGCTCTGCTTGTACACTGTATACCTTAAGCTGAGCAGCCCAGTCTCTTGCTACAGGGGGGGCATTTCCTGGTGCCCCCATGCTCAACCCAGGACCATCAAACACCTGGCTAAGTTTCTCAGGTGGGACAGCAGAGGTAATGTAGTTGTAGAAACAGGCAGCCTTGGCCAGAGTGGAAGTGACCTGTGGACAGGAGCGTAACCCCTCTCTGACACACTGTTCAAGAGAGCGAGAGAAACAGTCCACACGACAAACACCCAGACCCTGCTCCCACAAGTCCTCCCACTCTCCTTCCTCTCCTCCGTCACCATGGCCATTCCTGATCCCTCCCTCCACATTGTTACCATTGTCCACTTCTTCCCCATCATCTTCATCTTGCCCGTTAGCGAGAGACGGTTCGACCAGGAAACCAGGGAGACAACATGGCTTCGCAGTTGTTGTTGTTGTTGCGAGGAAATGGTCCACAACCACACGAAATGCTCGCCCTGACACGCCGTGAGAGTGACATACTTCATCAAAATCTGAAAGCACACGATTCCCAGAGCTGCCTCCGGTCAGGGGAAGGCACGCCAGGAGAGCTGAGCGCATCTGCCAATCAGATGTGAGAAAATGACAGGTGACACCGACGTACCTACACACACACACACACACACACACACAGACACACAGACACACACAGACACACAGACACAGAGAGAGAGACAAGACAGATAGAGGGGGACTCATCAGTTAGGGAATCAAACCAAGAGGGAATCATGTTGTTTTTGGTTGATTTTACCTCCTTACCCTGAAGTGGCTCCAGTTAAGCCCCTCCAGAGATCCAGGCTGAGACTGAGGGCGTGCGCTGAGGCCAGAGCCTGACGGGTTGCTAGCTGTGCCTGGTAGACGTAGGCCGGGAGGAGCTGGCTCTGGATGTAGTGCTGCGGCTCAGGGGTGTAACGTGGCTCCAGGAGCTGAAGCAGCTCTCTGAAGCCTTGGTTTTCCACTATGGATACTGGCTGCAGATCACGCACAATCATCTTAGCTATAGCCTCAGAGATCAGAACCTGTGGCGACACAAAACCGTGTAAATTACCCTTCTCATAGCAGATGGTTTCATCGCAATGCTACAATAAATAATGCACCACCTATAGGATTTCATAAATAGTAGCTTGGTTATTTGCGTATCAAGCGATGACGGATTAAAACGCACACCTGACGTGGGTCATGTCTGTCAAACTTGGTCACCCCTCCGCCAGAGCCTCCACCTACTCCTCCCTCAAGAGTTCCCATTCCTCCAGCACTTCCTCCTCCTCCTCCTCCTCCACCTCCTCCGCCTCCGCCTCCCACTCGAGTACTGATGGGGAGAGTGTAGCGGGTATTCCCTCCATTTGTGGCAAAACTGTGCAGTGAACCAGAGGAGTAACCCTCTCTCTTCATATCCTTCCTTTTCACAAAGTCATCATACATGGCCTGGTGCTTTCGCTGAATGGGAGAGAGACAGAGAGAGGGGTGGGGGGGGGGGGGCAGCAATGTTATTGGTTGGCAGGTAGAACAGTAGCTGTATAGCCTACATCTCTACCCCATACTGCCTTATTGTGACATCTGTGGAAGAGGATACAGTACGGGTATAGAAGCAACAGTCAGCTTTATATAGCTGACACTGTGTGGTAGCATGTCCATTAAGCGATGCTGTCGGGCCAGCTGATGCAGCCAGAAATATGATAAGACAAAGAATAAGTATAGGCAATAATAAACATTTTATTTTGAAATTATTACCTTAAGATGCGTTACGAAGTTGGACGTGACGCTCCGCTTCGCCTGGATCCTCGTCCCGCAAGCCTTGCAGTTGGACTCGATTTTGCCATTTTCACCTTCAAACACAATATTAAAGTAATCCAGAATAGACACCTTGGAAACTGACGCCATTGGAGCACACAGCCGCTCTGCTCCGACAAGTCAAATCAACTTGCGATCAAGGACAATCCCGAGTCCGAGGTATCAATCTCACCTCGCACACTGATCATGAGCGCAGGCCAGCGTGTTTACTTTTCAATCCCTGATCACACATCAAAAAATGTGGATGCCAGTTGCGCAGACAAAAGAAAATGTCATTTCAGGCAGGAGTTGCGTGGCTTGCGCGTCTGAAATCGGCCACAAACGGAGTACACGGGCCGCCGTGGACGCCTGGAAACGTCAATAAATGTAATAGTGAAGCTACATCCGTTGTTCCTGCGCTCCCATCCGTCGTTAGGACGCGAGTGAAGAGGAGGCAGAGCGCCGTGCTTCATGGAGGCATACAGCCAGTATTATAATTGGACCAGGAAGTACACACAATAACGGGAGTCTCGTTTCCCGTCTCGGCAGTTCTCGGTAACGTTCGGTTTATCCTCCGATATAATACTGGCAATACGAATTTAATTTAAGATTGGATTTCTGTATTGACAATAAGATTGAAATCAATCGTAATTAAACATCCAACTGAATTTCATTTCTTTTTTTTCTTTTTTTTTTTTTAAGAATTTTTCAGGGGAAAAAGGAAACACAAATATAACATTAACACAAGACAATTTGGTGCCACTCTCTCTAACAGGTTGTAAAAAAAAATGTTAATACGTCGTTTACCATTGCTTTACAAATCAGTTATAAGTAATTTAATTGAATCGGCAGCACTTTTCAAAAACAATAAAACACAAATAACAAACAGAGAGGAATACAATAAATTGATTCTGATTCTGAATAGGCAGAAATAAACTAACCCCTGAAATCTATTGATTCATTCTTATTGAAATTATTGTTATGCTGATAAATATGTTTTCTGGAAAATGGCTGCAGAGGATCTGGACCACAGTATATTTATTAACAATTTATTTAGGATTTATTAATAGATTACCAAAAACGTATCACTGCATTATTACACCATACAAATATTTTTTCACAATCTGGCAACACAAAACTGTTTAATAATATCTTATAATTGATTTAGTAAGCATTAATAAATGATTAATTTATCAATCTAATAATTGCAATTTATAAATCCTTTCTAACGGATGCCATTAATTGAAAAGAATCAAACAGGTCATGTTGATAGTTATAAATTAATTTTACAGTCTACAACTCAAAATGTATTTAAAATACTAAAAGACAGCATTCACAAACAAATCCATCTCAAACAGGCCACACATTTATGGAGTGAGACAGTCAAAACGCACAGGATCAAATAAATATAATCTATTACCATTTAAACATTGAGTCATTACAGAATCCTCTGTAATCTCCACTTCGTAGTTCACAGGGAAGATCACAGTCGAATTCAATTAGACTTTAAGCATGATCCACTGACTCCAACCGGTCCTTGTCTGTGGCCACACGCTCTTCTCAGATCATCTCCAGAGTTGACTCAGAGTTATTTAGTCTGCCACCTTGTCCGACTGGTTTGCTGAAGCGTCCTCCAGGAGAATGCGTTTGTCCTTCATGCTGTGCTTCAGCTCCTGCCTGGTGTTCAAAACTGCAGTCTGAAGGGTCGCAATCTCAGCCGACAGCTCTATGACTGCAATATGACAGAAAGAGAGGAGAGTAGATGAATGATGATGAAAAGAAAAAGGAGTTGGCAGTGGTACCCTAACAACTGTGTCAGAGGTTTCATCTTGCAGACATGCATAAACATACGCATCACCAATACAATTACAATGTTCTCCCTATATGCCTAATGAGGACAGTCATGTAATTTGCAGGTTGGTTTTTTTGCACTTATAGTAGTTGCTCATATATAAATTCATTGTTATTTTTTTAAAGAAAAAGTCATATTCCCAAATTTAGACTTTGATTTAAATTACTTAATCTGTGGCAACAGGACAATAAGATCTTCAATGTTTCTACCCTTTATCCAAATGTATTCATCCATCCATATTAATAAGGCCATCGTTGTGAGTATACACATGCACTTATGCATACATAAGTTCCTACGTGTTGAATATATATACAAGAACCCAATGTGGCCCCGAGAGCTCAATACACGGTATCTAAAGAAATAAATAATTCAAATAGGCAAATGAAGAAAGTATCTTCCCCAATCTGATAACACAGACTGTATGTAGCATAACAAAAGATGCTGAAAATATCGGCTAGGTTAGCCTGCAACCAGGAAAACTAATAAACAGTTTGTAAATAACATCATTTACAGGGAATCAACATAAGTGTGTTTCTGTATTTGGTTGAGTTTTTTCTATCTGCAATGTGTTATGTAATGTACTGCCGATGTGTTTTTTAAATTGCAGAATGTGTATCACAACTTGCCCGTGTTTTATTTCTTTGCAGCAATTTTGTAAATGTTCTATACGCTTTTGTGAATTGGAAATATGCATTTTCTTAAGATGTAATAAGTGGAGTTCTCAGAGCCTCCCTTAAGAATCTCTGGAAAAATAACTGGAAACATGGTTATTTTGGTACATTTCATTTTGATTTGATATGTACACACTAGATACTGCCATCAGGATTTAGTGTGTACATATAAAATCAAAATGATGACCTAATATTTGCTATATTCTAAAGAAATCACATTAGCAAAGCAAACGCTTGACTGTTTTAAATCAAAACCAAAAGAAAGTATATCATGTTCTGGGAACGTAAAATCCTACCTTGCTTAAATGACGACTGTGCATGTTTGAGAGACTGTGGCACCAGAATCCCAAACCACTTCAGTGGATCTTGCTGAGGATTCTGCTCGCTTTTTCTCACTGGAGTTACTTCAGGAGCCTTCTCACTGGTCGTTTCTTCACTTGCCTCTTTCTCTGTCATATCCTTTTTTGGTTTGATTCTTCTCCTGACGCCTATAAAACCACATAATTTAATGAACCAAAATATTATTTGTTTTAAGGTAAACGTAAACAGCATTCGTTCTCCACATGGCCTATGGGAGACTCACCTTCTTCCTGAGGTCCAATATCCTCTATTGACCCGTCATCTTTTCCAACCTCATTACAACTTTTTTGTTTCACCCTTTCTGTGCAGAAATCCACCTCACCACTATCCAGTGTTCTGTAACACATAAACAAAAGTCACAAATATTGATCGTCATTCAACTCCAGTGAACAAAAAATGGGAGCATTCATTTCTGTGAAACATAAGGAAGTCCTCACTTGGCATGAACACAGACCAGTGGCTCCATCTCACTCGCATACTGAAGTGGAGAGACGTGTTTGTTTCCCATGGAATATCTAGCCTTGGACATAGAAAACCATCCCTGTGGGGTACATGAAATTGTAACTTAATGGGAAGTATAGAAAGAGGATCAAGGATAAAATAAAGGTATTCAATAAAAATAATGTAAAAAAAATTGTTACGTGTACATTTGACGACATGCATTTGAAAAAAACAACTATGCAGGGTTCATGCTGGTCTAGTATAAATGACAGGGCAGGGCTACAGCTAGCAGTTCTCCTTTTTTCTTCATCAGTATTATCCGACAGTTATTTTCTCAATTACTCAGGCAATCGTTTGGTCAGTAAAATAGTCAAATATTGGCCATCACAATTTCCCACAGCCCAAGCTGAAATAGTTGTTGTTGTTTGACCAACAGTACAAACCAAAGATATTCAGTTTACTAAATTAGGTTTCACCTTCAACATTTTTTTTTTGCAGTTATATACATTCATAAACACACACATTTAGTCAGAGATAGGCTGGATATATGACAGTGGCCAGCTTGGTAAAAGGAAATTACGAGCAAACTCTTGCTAAGTTACATGGTTTTCTGTGTGCTAGGCTAACGTTACCTGTTCTATGAGAGAGTTGAGAGTGGCTCGTTTCTCCTCCAGTAACTCGAGCTGGTCCATGAAACGGAGCAGTTTTTCGTCCAGTAACATAGAAGATTCCTTCAATTCTGAAACCCCCATGTTGACGTTTTATAATAACTCAAGTACTTTCTCATACAGTCTCTACCGCCGTAGCTTCCACTAGGAATCAGTAGTTCAAAAAGACAAGACATTCACCACTTCCGTGTAGCGTCATGTGACATATAGCGTGTCACGTGATACACATCACGTGACACGTATATAAGTATACACAATGCAGTAAAACAAATCATATAAGCTTATCTGAACCTAATCAGTATTACAGTTTTGAAGGTATATCATTACAACATTTGAAGACATTTCTTAGTATTGTCATGTTAACCAGCAATATTAAGCTATTATATGGCGTAAACGACCAAACGTTACATGACAAACAAGTCATATAACAGTCTTACTGTCATCACTATTTATTATTAACACAGGCTTGTAACGCTATAAAAAAAAAGACGTGTTAAAGAAGAACAAAAGAGTAGTTCCCATACCGGGAGTCGAACCCGGGCCGCCTGGGTGAAAACCAGGAATCCTAACCGCTAGACCATATGGGAAGCCAAAATTTGCACCAGCTTTTTGATTTAAAGTACCAACCAACTAATGGCAAAGACAACCTAGTACGAAGTTTGCCCCAGTGCTACCGCTAAGAGAAATTACACAGCAACGAGCATTGATGGAAAATTACTTAAATAACAATAAATAAATGCATAAATAAATGTATAAATAAATAGAATAATAAATAAATGCTGAAATAAATACATAATGAAATAAAGGTTGATCATCAAACAGGACATACATAAATGTAAGTATGCTAATGAGGAGGCCCTAACATCTCTCTAAAGCATGATTGGTTGCATGAGTGTGATCGATTTGGATCTACTACTTCTGCCTTTCTAACGCTGCTGATATTTGTAACATTGAGTAACGTTGAATTTAAAAGCACTTCTAGATGCATGATTTCCCTGTTGCCAGAAACTTGAGGGTGACAGCCAGTCTCTCTGATATGCTGATGGGCTGCCTTATCACTGTCTATGCGTTCAAATACTTATACTACCATACTATTTTAGTATGACAGAAACATATTTAGTATATCCCATTACATAATACGTCAAAAGCAAGATGCCAAATATACCAGAATGTTTTTGCAGTATGCAAGCCAGATTTTCTACTCTAACCCACAATCCTTTGTGAAGCAGATCTATGAGCAAGAGGGTCAAAGTTCATGGTGCCATGTTAAGAGAAGTTGCATGTCACTTTGTAAAGGCAGTTGCAGTATGCACCTAAAGTAAAATGAAAAAGTATGCGATTAGGAACGCAGCCTTGTGTCTGTTTATTAGGTTAGGGTCTATTAAAAAAAATAATATGTACATGTTGTGAAGTATAGTGGCCACACATATCTATTGAGAAATAAATGTTCAATAATTACGAGGTACAAGGTAGGAACCATAACAATGTAATATTTTATTTATATGATGGGAACAAAAAGCTATTTGTTTATGTATTTGCCCAGAACATCATTGTTCATTCGTCATTGGATCAAGCTCCTTGAAAAGAGTATGAAATTACTGCACCGATAACTCTCTTCCTGTTCTCCGGGACAGAGACATTATTAAACAAAGTAGCAAACCAGCGCCAGAGGAAAGAGCGATACAACACGTATCAAATCATTGACTGTATGTACGAAATAAGAGGCTAAGGTTACAAAGACAACAATGACACTTGATAAAAAACAACATGACACGTGAAATATTTAACAATCTAGCGAGCTGATTTTAGTAATTTAGTAATTAACTATTAAATCGTGTTGCATAGTTTGAATTACTTATTGTAATTTTGGACTAACAAGTTATTACGCTTCATGCAATTTGAAGTCTAAGGTGAAAGTTTCACCGCGTTAGCTTGTTAACAAACTCACTTATGTATTGTAAATTAGAGTTATCGGGGAGAAAAACGGAGAAAACACAGTACCAGGGCCCCACAGCCCCCAGCTTGATAATGCGTACTTAACGCACTGACATCACAACTCCCCGTAGCTCGCCGTGATCGTATAGTGGTTAGTACTCTGCGTTGTGGCCGCAGCAACCCCGGTTCGAATCCGGGTCACGGCAGGGTTAATACCCTGACACGGCTTGGGAGGATTACATTTTATGTTATGTATAAACAGTAACAAAATGACAATTTATTAAAATGCACTCTCATTAATCAGCGTATCAGTTAACAGTTGATATTTTCCATCATTTCTCATTTTGAGTGAGTATTTTAATTCGGGGAGTTTGTTTTGGACTTTCAAATCAGCAGAAACCTCATAAGTTTTTTTTTACTAATTTCTGCAAAGTGCTCTGTAGTCTTGAACAGCCACGTCACAGTGAAAGTTCGTTGCTAGAAATAGTTTACAGCAAAGGTATTCATTTTCTTTAATTGCAGTGTTGAAATATTTAATAACTTTGTCATGAAGAGAGGGGATGGCATACGAGGCATTTCTATTGGTCGTTGCCAACGACAACGTCCATGTTCCGAGATGAAAGGCCAATCAATGGACCAACAGATCGCATGTGCCGCTCGCTCTACGGATACAGCCGTATGATTGGTCTGTGTAATCACGAGTAGCCGCCCCTTTCTCTAGTGAGTTCCGTGTTTGAGTGGATCTGCGCTGATATGGCATGTAGTTAGACAGATTTGGACCATTGGATCTCCGAGATATTCCTATTTTTTTATTTATCTAACACTCTATATTCAATACAGAGGTTAAACTCTGTGCGTCTGGACACTCATTTTGTTAGTATCACTGGTAAGGTCAAAATACACATGCGTTATTTGTTTTGTCTGATATTGAGCTCCGTGACTTTATACAATCTTTACTCTAATAACATAGTTTGTAAATGTGTGAGAAATGATTGACGTTTATAGACTCAAGTACAGTGTAGCAGGCTACAAATCAGAAAGTGTATATGTATTAATTAAACTAACTTATGTATGTATGTATGTATGTATGTAGCATAATCTTCAATATCACAATCTTTAAATCAATCATTTAAAGGCCTGCTGTGGACAAAGAGTGTTGATCATCCTCTCTTGAAACAGATGATGGATACCTCTTCAGCAACTGGAGTTCTTCATCCCTACTGGCCACGGGACCTTTTGATCCCCACCTATGTGGCCAATGACCGATCTATGGCAGAGATTCTGGTGTTCCTGTTTTCTGTGTCTGGGTTGTTTCTGCTTGTGACCTGGCTGATCAGCGGACAGAAAGGGGACGCCGGCAGGCTGGGGACATGGAGGCGTCTGGCTGTGTGCTGGTTTGCCGTGTGTGGTTTCATCCACGGCGTCATTGAGGGATGGTTCTCGCTGTATTATGATATTATTCCAGGAGACCAGAGCCTCCTGTCACAGCTGTGTGAGTATACAAACAAGAAAACACATGTTAAGAAAAGTGTATGAGCTGTGATGGTGCAGTCTCCATGAGTCAATATGTTTTATATTTTCTCTCACAGGGAAAGAGTACTCCAAGGGAGACAGTCGATATGTAATGTGAGTTCATCTTTGCACATGTAAATGTTGAACTTTTGTATAACCAAATAAGGAATAAAGCTGTAAGTAATTGCCTCCATGCCCTGCATATTTCTAGAGCGGACAACTTCACTGTCTGTATGGAGACGGTGACCGCATGGTTATGGGGGCCTTTCAGCTTTTGGGCTGTCTACGCCTTCTTAACTAAGAAGCCCTACAGATTTGTTCTGCAACTCATCATTTCATTAGGTAAGAAGGTGTAATTACAACAAAACTCGTCACTTGACCTTTAAGCAAGTTCTCTGAATCAAACTACTTGTTGTTTTCATGTTTGCATGATGGGTCTTGTCACATGATCTGATTCCAGGTCAGCTGTATGGAGCAGTGCTTTACTTCTACACAGAGCACAGAGATGGTTATGCTCACAGTGAGCTGGGACATCCGGTCTACTTCTGGTTCTACTTTGTCTTCATGAACGTGCTGTGGATCATTATACCGCTTGTGCTCATTGTGGATGCGTGGAGGCAGCTGTCAGCAGCCCAGACACACACTGACAAAACAAAGTCTAAGAGGAACTGACAACAGGAAGAAGTGACTTTGGGACTGTAGGACAATTACTACACGAGGCTCAAGGGAAAAGTCAACTTGGGAAAGCACTACGTTCAAAGATGGAACATCATAAATTAATTATTGTTTGGAGTTGGACGTAGCTACTATGGTGTGTCATGTTGTGCCTGTAAACGTAGAACTTAATTTTAAAGTGCAACTTGGTTCCTTGTGTTTACAACAATAAATCTTTATATTTTGTTCAATAATAAAGCTTTGCGTTTTGTTTGTGGGGCCTTTGGGGATCTGTATTTTGTAAACATTTTACACAACTTCCTGAATGGAACTTAACACTGCCTTAGGTGTCACACAGTGCCTCTTTGACAAGAATTTGTCAATGTAAAAAAAATGTTTATTACATTTTATTTTAAGTACCATGTACATACAGGTTCCTATATGAAATTTGACGTCAGAGTTTACCCCATCCTAAGCATTTAGGAGCAGTCAGCTGCTGTAAAGCGCCTGAGGAGAAATTTGGGGTTCAGCCTGTCGCTCAAGGACACTTTGACATTGGGACAGGAGGATCGAACCATATGATCTAAAAGGCTTCTAAAATATCCACAATAATTATATGTTTTTGCACTATTTGCAATAAAATGTAGGCTACTTTGCCATTTCCTGCATCAGCACAATATTTAACTTTTATGTTTATACTATACCTTTCGCACAGCTTTCTTTTAATTCATGTCATTACGGTCGCGATGACAGTTGCGACCTATGAGAAAATTCAAAATCTAGTGCAGTGATGTAACATGAAAACGTATCTTTTAATGCTAATGTAATGCAGACTTTTCAAAACAAATATGGTCTGTCTTAAGGAAGTAGATGCACAACTAAGTTAATGGGTGTTAGGAATGTTGGGAAAAACGGAAATATAAAGAAAGCACTGATTGCATTGTATTAGAAGAAATTACATGTGGTCACGTTTTAGAAATTCTGAACTTGAAATGTTAAGAACTACAAACATTAGAGTTTCCTTCCTTCTGAGGACATAATCAAGCTGTTTCTAAATGCGTGTTTTTGCAATACAAAGTCAGACTATTACAATAGAGAATGGAGCCAGTTCTGTATCTATATAATTTGACAATGTTAGTAACCATATTCATGCGCCGAAATAGCTCAGTTGGGAGAGCGTTAGACTGAAGATCTAAAGGTCCCTGGTTCGATCCCGGGTTTCGGCATTTTGACTCACCACAGTATGGACCATTTAAGTTTAAGAGGACTTGACAAAGCCTGCCACCTTGTGGTCCACGAGAAGAACTAAAATATATCGGTGATATCGATGGCCAAAGTGCAAAACCTCCTATCTGCAAAATGATCCAGGAAAAGTAGGAATAACCTCCTGTCTGCACTTTTTCTTTTTTTTATATTTTTGTATTGTATATTGGGTATCCTTAACAAATAGTATTCTGCAAGAAAACAAGTTTTTTTTTAATATTTTTTAAAAAGTGCATTTTCAGATAGGAGGTTTTGCTCTTTGGCCATCGATATTTCATGCATTGCACTCACCATGATCTCATTCAACCATCAGTCCTGTTAAATCACATTAATTCAACCAAAATTAGTTTTTAACATGTGTTTTTTACTTTTAAATTGCATTCAGGCATCTCACACACAAGAGGCAATGTGTTGGGAGCAAAATGTGCATTCACAGATTAACAGCTTTACTTTTGAGCTGATGTACTTACTGTACATATAAATGTTGAATCATAAGAAGAAACTTACCATTCTAGAGATAACATCTGATAATAAATGGAAAATATTTGATTATCAGCTGAACATTTTGCTGAGTCTAAGCCCCAACTCTGCATTTCTCTCTTTCTCTCTACTTGCTATGTCTTTAAGTGCCTTCAGAGCAGCAGATGATTCTGGCTGTAGCTCCAACAGTTTCCTAAATGCCTGCCTGGCCTCCTCCAGCTCATTCAACATCTGGCAGGCTTGGCCCATCCGGTACCAGGCTTTAGCCACACCCGGTTCCAGGTGAGTAGCTTTAGTCGCACTGGCCTTGGCCCGCTGCGGTTGGTTCAGTTTGAGCTGGCACAGGGACATGTTAGAGTGGAGCTCTGCTTTAATGGTTTTGAATTCATTAGCTGAAGGAAGTTGCTGTAATTGATCATCAGTGTTTGTGTCTCTCTGCTCCTCTACTTCCTGCTCTTGTCCTTTCTTCTCCACCTCTTTAACATGGCCATGGAGAGTGATGAGGAGTTTGAGGGCCCGGCTGTAGCGGTCTGCTGCTCCCCAAACATCGCCGCTCCGGAATCTCACTCCGCCCGTCTCTTTGTGCGACTTCACCCACTGACACTTTTCGACAGGAGACATCTCCCAGGATTCCTTGCCTGGTGTGAAAGCTTTGAGTTCAACTGTTGCACATAAAGGCAGGTTTTCCTCAGCAGGATGGGGGACAGAGACATCTGGTCCATTTCCCACAGGAGAAATCAGTATCTGAGAAGCGAAACACAATGATTAGAGTGAATGTGTACTTTCACATGCTTGAAAATATAAAGTGTAACTTATAAGCCTACAATCCATATTCAACTAAAAGAGTTTTTTATGTCAGGGAGCACTGGAAAATTGGGACCCAATTGACACTTGAAACATCAAAAATGTTCAAGTTGGGTTCACCCTTTTTTTGGGAGACACTCCTACTAAGCCTTCTTTTTAGGCACCTGGTCTACACCACATCCTTTGCTGTTAACATTAGAATCCCAACAAGGTGTATTTTTAACAGTTTACTACCCTTCATATCAAAGCAAAATAGCTTACTGAAAATGTTGAGGGCACACAAGTAAAAAAAAAACAACATAAAGTCTTAAAGTATTCAAAGTACCTTTTGTGTCACACCTCATCAAAATATTAATGTTCCATGTTTTAATTTTCAAGTGTTGAGGGTGACCTGATAGCATCATCTGGCATGACCACATCATTACAAAGCCTACTCCAAGTGCACCAATTTAGATCATATACCCCAGGCCAGTACTATTCAGAGGGAAAACCCTCTTCCACCAGTGCCTCGAAGCTGTCAATATATATCAGGACATAGCAAATATGACATACTCTTTCCATATATAAAATGAAAACCCAATGATCATAGTGACGGATTTTTGTCAGCTTTTACTTTCAATTTGCATAGAATCTGTGTCACTAAAAGTTGACGAACAATGACATTGGATTATAATTCCAGTTCTCTTTACAGTCTTACCTCACACTTCTCTCCCGCTCTCATTCCCTCCACACACGCCTCGGTGATATCGCACTGACCCTCTCCCAGCCTCAATGTGGTCCAGTCCCCCAGTGGGACCTGCAGCACAGAGTCCTGGCATCGTGGCAAGGCTGTGGCATCCGTCTCTGTGACCCGTTGGTCAGGTTGGACTGACTGCCACTCGCTTCCCCTTTCAGGTCCTGAACTCTCCGCTTCATCCGGGCTGGCTTTGAGCCGCACTCGGACTTGGCACAGTGAACCTAACCTCGGACAGTAACTGGATGAACATGCTGAAAGAGACAAAGAGAAATGATGTGCGCCGGAAACACTAGGTACTTAATACAGTTATATTCTACAAATGTGGATTTAAAATTGATCATTTATTTTAAAAGGAAGAAAGTAATAGAAAGGCATCATACCTGCACCATCTCCAGAAGTAGAAACAGTCCGTTGACTCCCTTTGTGTGTCTGCTTTCGCTGGACTTCCCAGAGGCCTCTGGGACACACGGACAGCCAAGAGGTGACATCGTTGCCATGCAGGGTTTCAAAAGGTTGACCAGGATCCATCTCCACGTTAGAAAACTATTAAAACATAAATGATGATCATATATTTTGTTCACACATCCATTTGAATGCATTGTTCCAGCCAGTGAGTGTTTCAAGAGAGACCATACAACTGTATTTTGTATGGTAAAATACAAATAGGTAAAAAAGTGATATAAAAATGTAATTACAGACACCTACAGTGAAGCAGGTGTCTGCAGAAATGACAGCAGTGTTGTAGTTAACGTGAGTTATGAACACTACAGTTTTGAAGTGAACAATATTAAAAGATTTACAATGAGTAATAAAACGTAGTTAACCATGTTAGCGCCCCAAGTTGAGTCACAACCATGAAACGTTAGTCAGCGAGCCAACGTTGGTTATTATTACATATAACGTTACATTATTCAAAAACACAAAGAAAGTTAAGAACAGCGAACGCAGTGGGTTCTGGGGGATCTCTGGTTTCAGCGCGATCGATGCTACAGCGAATAAACAGGCTGCAACATGACGTCACCGAGTGCATTAACCTAACGAAGCTAACACGAGCCCGAGGGTAAAACAAACACAGCTCAGCATCAGATAACCACAGCGTTAGCTAGCTTTATGGTGAGAGGCGATCAAAAACAACTGACTGTCTCTACATAACCTGAGCTGTATTGTTGTTGAGTGATACACGTAGTTAAAAGACATGTATCTTACGTCATACACACTTCTGACACGAAGTATAAATAATCACCTTAATCAGAAACTAATAAACTGTCAGATGGTCACAATATGAATAAACGCGAGGTACTTTTCGCCTTCTTCTTTTCTTCTTCTTCTCTTTTAGCGCTTCTTCTTCTTCTTCTTCTTCTTCTTCTTCTTCGTGTGTAATGACGCCTGCGACACCAGCTCGTAGCATTACCGCCATCCGCTGTACCGGAGTGTAAAAAAAAAACGTTACCTGTTTCATTTTATTTCTGTCACGTAAATATCCAGGATATTATCCCTCTAGAAATTGCATCCCATCCATTTTATATATCGTCTCTCTGTAAGCTGCTGCTCTCTTATTCCAGCAGGGGAAGACAAAGATGATTGTGAAAAGGCAGCAAAAGAGGAGAACGTTTAAACTTTAGCTAAAGTTAAACTTCAAAATGCAGTAAAAAAAACAGCCTGAAATGGAGGCTTTGTTATTGGGTTTAACTTTTATCAGTGAATTTGATTTTTGCCCCCAAAATGTTTCGCTCACATTCATTTTCTCCTCTGATGTCTGCCTACAGTAGCGTATGTGCATTTAGCATGTTGTGTGCGTGTTCAATTATTTTTAAGCACATTTAACAATCTATATGCTCAACACTTACAAACATAAAGCATGTTTTAAAAGAAAATATTTTTTAGTATCTTTAGTATTAAGTATTGTTATGCTTGGTGAATTATGGGCCAAAGCTGAAGTGCAGGCTTGTCAAAGGAAGTGCTCAACAAAATATGCACATATCTTATCTGTTAGATTACAACACAGGAGATACACAATGGTTTTGTGAGCTTTGACACTCGAGCACATGTAGACACACAACCAAAACACACACACAGTTTACATCTCTGTCAGTGTATTGACCTCTGACTCGTTCCACTCGTGTTTAAGGCCTGTGTGTTAATCTGTCCTTTCAGTACGAGTTAGGGCTCTATCTTTTCAACACTAGAGGCCATTAGTTCTATCATAAGAATACCACACTGGGCAACCAACACGTGTTGTTTGTGTGTGAGTATGTGTGTGTGTGTGTGTGTGTGTGTGTGTGTGTGTGTGTGTGTGTGTGTGTGTGTGTGTGTGTGTGAGTGTGAGTGTGAGTGTGTGAGAGAGAGAGAGAGAGAGAGATAGAAAGGTCTATCCTCATGTGGCCTGTTTGACCCTCAATGAGCAGTAGACAAGGTAAAACACTTGCTACACTAATAGTAGTATTAGGTATACAGAGGTGAATGTCATGGAATGCTTCACATGTAACCATAACAACAATAACCATTCTTCCTTACAATAACAACTACCATGATGAAAATCGTATCAGGAAAAAAAACATATACGCTTGTAAAATGCTTGACAGAAAGTGTATGGCTTTGTGAGACAGTTGGGTTGTTGTCCGGAGTATTGCAGATATATCATAGTCAGAGTATATGCTGCCTGATAAGTTGCAAGACATTGCAGTACAGAAAAGCCAAATGAGGCTAAGATCAATTCTAAAACATCTCCATGACGGTGACAAAAATTATGGAATATTAGGGTGTTAAAAATTCATATTCATATAAGATTTGTGAGGAAACGATTTATATACATATGAGTATTTTCTGTTTGTCTTATAGAACAAAAACAAAATTAGTGACCACATTGGTATTGCCCAGGTTGTCCCTTTCATGTCCTGTTGTTGTACTTTATCTCAGTAGGTGGCAGCATTTAACCTTGGTCTAAAGTTGCTGTTCTGACTCATAAAGCAAACTGTTGCTAAAAAAAATATTTTTATGGCCGCAGCTTGCAAAATTATCTTAAAAAGATGTTTGTACGGTGTAGTTTTTTTTTCTTTGTAGTGGTTAACTAGCAACTTTGTTCCAGCATAATCTGTTCAGTATTTATCTTGGTCACAATCTGAAAAAAAATAAATCTATGGGACGTTATGTGTTGTATTATGTCATGTAATTGTTTAAAACAATTATTTTCAGCCTCTATAGTTGTCAGATTTGTTAAATTCCAAAATATCGATATCAGTATTCGCCTCACAAATCCCATATTGGTCGGTCTAAATTTCAGAGTGAGTAGAAAACATTTTTATACTGAAATAAAACATTGTAGACCATATGATATGAGACAATAGAAGTGCTGCAGTGAAACATCTTAAATCTAATTTGCAGATGTCAAGGCCTACTCAGTTACCATCATTGTCTTACATTAAAGAGAGGTTCTTTTAGAGACTCCACCAAGAACAACTAGGTAAAGGGGAAGAAAGCTGCAGCTACAAAGAGATCTGTGAAGAGATTTGATTTTTTTAATACCCTTTTCTCCATACAGAGCAAATGAGCTGAATAAACAGGTGCACAAAGACAGTAAAATTAGGACCAATGAACTACTACATATATATATATATATATATATATATATATATATATATATATATATATATATATATATATATATATATACAAATATATCAAATATCAATATATATAAATATATATATATTTTTTTCAGTCTCTGACTTCCCAGTAATATGAACATGACATCACTTGGGCAGCTAGTACATAGAGTGTGCAATACAGTCAGTGATGTAACCCAATTTCAGTTATTTTGCAATAAGAGGTATTTGAAATGTTCTTAAACTCTAACAGATTTCCAGCATGTGTATCATAACGTTTGCAGCAAGCACTTACTCCCAAATGTACTGTGAACACATGCACTCAGCTCCAGACAAATATGGACAAAAAGTGAATAAGTGAGGATATAAGGCTAGTCCTAAACTGTGTTATACTGCTCTGGAAAAAATTCATCTCAGAGAATTTGTTTTGTATTTCATCATTTGAACGTGTGAAGGATAGATGAAGTAAATACATGGGAAATTGTGGATGGATGGATGGATGTGGATTTGTCAAGCTTTCACATTCTAATCGCAGTCTTTATAATAGCTTTACTGAATGCAAATGTAATAAAAAGGTCGGTCAATTAAGGATATACTGTATGAAAATAGTTTTAGTATCAAATATGTTATCTGCTACAGGTGCTTCATACAGTAATAATGATACAGTAACTGTCACATTTCTTAAATACACTCTTTCCAAGTGCTTATATTTTCAAATTGTACCACATTTAAAATTATTTTTTCAATCGAGGTTCTAGAGCTTCAAATACTTCTAAATGCCATTATACATTTATGAAACAAAGATAAGTAAGGAGTGTATTTGTATGTCTTTTTTCCTCTCTTCTGACAGACAAACCAGAATCTTCCCTTGTTTAATCCTCCTCCGTGTGTTACCCAAATCATCTCTTTCTCCTCTGCTTCTCCTATATCTACCATCTCCTTCAACCCCCTTCACCTTCCTCTTGGCCCCCTTCACCTTCCTCTTGGCTCCCTCCGACTTCCCAGCTGGCCTATTGTGAAACATCCCAGTGGATAAGTTCAGAAGCCTGTATCCCAGGGCTCGTCGACCGCTCAATGTGCGCCAGAAGGGCGTTGCACCCTTCCAGAAGTTGGGTCCAACGTGCGTCATTCAGGGAAAAGGTGGAGTATGACAGGTGAACAAAATAGAGTATTGTTCCAGATAGCAGAAGAGGAGATAAAAGATAGATAGATAGATAGATAGATAGATAAATGGATGGATGGATGTGGATTTGGGTGGAGACCTTTCCCACGTGGATAAGGATGGACCGACCACCGGCAGGATCACACAGCGGAACTAACCGAGAATGTCAATCCCACCACAGAGACTATCAACACAATTTACTGGCTGAGAAAGAGAAAGAGAGAGAAGGTGATAAACCGATGGTCTTTTCCTTTTTATCAATGATATGGTAGACATTTTCTTAACAGGAACAGACAGCAGGATACTTTGAAGACAAACGTATTGCTCCACCACAAGCACTAAACATTGAAGCTTGTCTAACATTCTGCTTGTGTTTGTGTTTTTCCTCATGATAGCAGTGGCCAGCTTGCCTGTAATCCCTCCATCACACATTCCGAAACAGTCATAGAAACACACATACACACACACACATACACACACACACACAAACACATATATAATATACATACATACACACACACAAAAACACACACATATATATATGCATATATATATACATATATATATGCATATATATATATATATATACACTCTCTCACACACACACACCCACACACACACACACACACACACACACACACATACACACACACACACACACACACACACACACGCACACACACACACACACACACACAACCTCCACGACCCCAGCCGACCAGAGGCTAACTCGTAAACAGATCAGGCCACACGACGGGGTGTTTATCCCTCAGAGCGAGAGGGACTGCTGCACATAATGTTGTCCGTGCATGTAGGTGTGAGTGCGTTGAGCACTTTAACTGTATAGCTAGTTTTACTCCTCTGGGCTGTTTGTTGCTTATAGTGAGAGACACTGACAACAGGCTCAGACTTCACTATGTAAACTCAGTGTGAAGGCCGAGGCTTTACGCTAAGTGGTTCCCACCCTCAGCATTAGTAGATTAGACAAACTAGATAAACTAAAGGATCATCATACCTCATTAAGACTCCTCCTCCAGACTGTGTTAAAAAATTAAATGTGAAATTTTAGCAGAAGTAGATCAAACCATAAAAATGTTCCCCCCATTTCCTGGTGTATTGCGATGACTTTAGTTGAATGCTGTACTACTGTACCAATGAGCTGACAGTCCAGAGGTGTTTGATTTATTGAGGTTTCCAGGTCAAGTGGGGATTAAGGCTGATCCGGCAGCTGATTAGAGCCACTGAAACAATAGGGTCAAGAGAGACAGATCTAAGAAGGGTGAACATGATCAGTCTACCACTTGCTGCACCAACACATATGGCTTATTGTATCTCTCATTGTCGTGTGAGTTTTGCATTTAGGCCGATCAATAAAAATACAAAGCCCGTCTTACTGCACGGCCTTGTAATTCAGACTGATTTGCAAGCTGAGTTGCACAAGCAGTGAAGTATGACTTTTCTCTTCCATTAGCAACGATGGAGCAGCGTCTGCCAGGTCAGGGCCATTCATCTACATTATAATGTCATGATGAGATTGCTCCAACTGCAATTGAAAAAACAGGCTCTCAGTCCGACTCCCAGGGTAACAAGACATCATAGTATTGCATCCTTGAGGCAGATGCAGTGTTACATGCACAAAGGCTGCACATTTAAGCTTTTCTGAAACTGTTAAGCCCACGATTAACTGTTTGACTTCTATTAAAAACTGTACAATTTATGCTTTTTTTCCTATGGCACAGAGGAATGTTGGTCAGGGCCATTCATACAGTAGTAGTTGCGCTTGTTGCACTATTGTGCACCACTGAATACCACAGGAGATCTTTACTCCTTGTGGCCATGAGTATGTACGATCCCTGTCTCATTGCTGGACAATGACAAGGATAATTCATGCACTATTGTCATGTACCTCAAACTCAATCCACTGTTGCTATCTGCTTTTCCCAATCACATCTACTACTTGCAATGTGATGCACTTTTTTAATAATGATCATAATGTTTCATTTCAAATATTCAAAGAACTTTCAATTTTGTGTTTTTTAAATATCAAAATAGTAATATTGTAACATACAGTACATAGATGCACCTTTCTGTACAGTGTTTTCATTGCTTGTTATTTGTAACATAGTAATGGGTGAACTGCACTTTCAGTCATGCAATTTTGTATTTTCCACTTCCTTAAATTCAACATGTATTTCTTTGATTGTACAGTATATGTAGTATACACATTTATCTTAAAAAATATATTTTTGTAAATTTTATGAAATTATCCTATCTCTGTAGTTTTCATCACAAATAACGTTGCAAAAAAAAGCAAATTCAACAGTAGAATTTTCACAAAAAAAGCTGTGTTACCATATGAAATTAATAAATCTGTTCCCTCCCGCAGACACACAAAAACAGGTGCACACAAAGAGTGCCACTATTTTGCCATCACGGAACACATTGAAAACACAGCCTGCTAGTATCTGTGCCCACTGGCATTATGGGGAATCTGGCATTAAGTAAGGGTACATTTGTATTATCTGGAGCATAGAGTCCCTAACTCCATTTTGTTGTTTCTCTGGGGGCCATTTATACAGTCGGACCTGTGCAGCCTGAGTAGGAACCCACTGAGGGGAGGAGATGGCTATCGGGAGCCACAGGGCAGATGGGGGACCGTTTTTATCGATGCACACGCTGTAATGGGGTCTTCCTGTGAGGGAGCCTGAGGAGTTTCTTTTGACAGAGCTTTCATGTGCTCTTTTGCTGTGTTGTGTGTGTTCACTGTGGGCCATTAGGCCTCCGCACGCATGCATACTAGCACACATCTGGATATGCTTCTCCTCAAACAGTCATACCTACATACAGTCTGGCAGTCCATGTGACCTTTTATTACTATCTAAGCCCTTTTAGATAAAGCCAGTTAGACCTTTCAGCTGGTATATACCACCACCAGTGAGTGACTGCTATATGTACACACACACCCACACACACACACACCTGCCACCTGCTCATGTCATGTCATGTGAAACTGCTTGCACGCTATTATGTCCATTATTTCCCATAGATGATAAATCTGTGCTCACTCTCATCTGCTGATATATGCAGAAGATTATTAGAAAATATTAAGCAAGTCATCTCTTTACAGCTGATCAACAGTCAGCTGACACATTCTTTGAGCGTTTTGATGTTAAAGTTTGGTTGACATATCCATAAATATTTTATAGCTGTGTTTAGGAGAGACCTGTCTGTGAGGCCTGGAGATTTACCTGAAAGATGTATGAGCTGCTCAGAGTTAACTCTGCACAGGTGAGGCACACCCACACTAGCATCTCTTCTTAAAATGTGAGTTAACTCACCTTGGTTTGATAGAGAGCAGGAGAGGCAGACATCAGGAGAATGAGCAAGAGATAGGCTAAGTTGGCCAGTGAAAAGAAACAAATGTCAGGATTCAGAAATTAACTGTCCGGCTGTGATTTATACAGGAGTTAGGTTTGGATCAGGGTCTGAGGTCCACGGAGGGGGCGAGGGGCTCTAATTCAGACCAGCCTGCAGTCAAAGTAGCAGTTAGCAGCTCCGTGGTCTGTTAGCTTTCACGTGTGTCTGTCAGTTGCACTTGGTGGTTTCATGCAGTGAGCTCAACAAGCTGTCTGTGGTGGGGCAACCACATCCATTAGACAAAGGCTGTATTTGGGTGGTGGTAAGTTACCCACTGGCCAGTGGCTCAAGAAAATAGCATACCAGCACTGGAATGTCTTGGATATCGTTAGCCAGCCAGGATACTGGCTTTTATTATATAATGTGGATATTGGCCACTAATGTTGTCCACCAAAATATGATGAAGGAGCCATTGAGCAAAGTATTTAGCTTTATGTGCATATTCTATTCATTTACACAGTTGTTCAAGTTTTTCGTGAAGCCTGATATACGTCTCCCAGAGATGTCTCGTTTGGTAGTACTCCAGGGCTTTGATGTGTCTAGGTCGAGTAGAGTGTGAAGAACTGTTAGTTCTGATGTGTATGTCCCAGTTCTCAAAAACCTTCCCGCTGAGTTTTGTAAAGGCCCCACTGGCACAGCTGATATGATGACGTATTCCTCAATGTCAGCTCTGGAGGAGAGGAAGCTGCCAAGGTAGAGATCCACATTTTTCGAGACTGATGTTGTCAAGGTGCATTACTGGATGGGAAGCAGTGTCGTTTGGCAGCAGCAAAAGGGGAATTTGTGTCTTCTTGATGTTCAGGGCCAGTCCCAGGACCCTATTTGCATTTATCAAATTCATCAAGAAAGCTGCAGATTTTCTTCTGAATGGGCAAAATAAGTTGCGCTACCCCAAAGCAATTTAATTTCCTCAGTACAAATTTTTGTGCCTTGTGTTGCTGTTTCAGAATAACATTCTGAAGGGAATCATCCAATTAATCAGGAGTATCCGAATCAATACCTTCCTTGAAACTAACATTTCAGTTTTTGTGAGTTGTCTGACCAAAGACATAGGGCAACGTGAGGGAAAGAGACTAAAGCAGAGAAGGGCAGCCCACCCATTGCTGTCCAACATGCGGAGGGCAGATGTACAGGCGGGCGCACTGGGCTCTTTTCAACGGTTACAAACGGTTGATCTAAATAAGACCCAGCTGATGTTTTCTCCTGATGTTGCTGTTTTCACCTCAGACCCAGCCCACTCACTCTCTGGTCCTCCATCTCTCACTCATCTTTGTAGGCTTCTTTTACTCACCTTCTCACACTGTTTGACCTATAACTTGGTGCCCATTCTTTTTCATATCTCTCCCCCCTCTTTTGTTCCGCTTGAAGCGGGTGTATGTGTGGCAGATCTCAGGGGAGCAGGTAAAGTATAAATCTGTAGTCTTTCTGACGTCTCACAGTCTCTGGTTCCCATTTGGTCTGATGCCCTGTAATCAGTCACTACCTTGCTCTCCTCCTTCCCTTTCTTGCCTGTTCATTGCTCTCATTCTGGAGACAGCTACAAAAACCTTGTGAAATTCTTCGTGTGGAAAACTGAATTCGTATCATGTGCTTCACAAACACCCATGTCCAAATCAATGATATCTCCTCCGATGATCTTTCCTTTGTATTGTGACATACAGTTGTAATGCTAACATGAGCAGACTAAGTATTGTTGCTGACAGCTCGCAGCAGCAACACTAGGAGGTGGTAGGATGGGGGGGTGGGGACGAGTTACCGCTCTGGTCTTTCATCTCCAGTCATATCAGCTTGATCAGTGAAACTGCTTAATGTGGACATATGTTTCCCCTGCTAAGAGTCTGCCAAAGGGCTCAAGTGCACACATACACACTGAACGAGCGAGCAAACGTCTGTTTCAAATCCCACAGTGCAGGCAGATTTGGCAAGATTTACAAGACTTTTAATTTGTCGCTCATGCAACGCCACGTAAATTATGTCGCTGTCGTTATTTGGGCTCATGTGTAGTGAAAAAACTCCTGTTGATGCTTCATCTGACTACATGAAGATGCACCAAAATTAAAAGGAAAACCCTCAGTGAATAGGTGAAACCAAGCATTCGATTTTTTACAAAGTCACTGGCCTAGCAAAGAAAGAGTGCAGCAAATAACCCAGGATAAGATTACAATTGGTTGTGTTTACACTTCGGTTCAAGATTAAATAAACAAGATATCATGTTTTAATTAGTGGACTTTATAGGTGCTGGCAGGCAGATCTATTTTACCTTGGGACAGAGCCAGGCTAGCTGTACAACTTTATGCACTAGTTGAAGTCAATCGACCAAAAACATTTTTTATTTTCAACTATTTCAATAATTGATTAATCAAGTTATTTCTTAAACAAAAAATCCAAACATGTGCTAGTTCCAGCTTCTATATGATATGTTATAAGGTAAGATAAGATAATCTTTTATTAGTCCCGCAGCGGGGAACTTTACAGGATTTACAGCAGCATAGTGTATAGTGCTGCCGTCATATATGTACAGATTGTAAAGCCCTCTGAGACTAATTTGTAATTTGTGATTTTGGGCTATACAAAATAAATTTAATTGAATTAAATAGTGCAAACAAGAGACATAGTAAAAAGGAACAAGGTCAAAACAAGTATTATAAATAAGCAAATAAGCAATACAAAAATGTAAAGAATCCACAATAACTGAAATATTTTAGATACAGACAGAATAACTATTATAAGTATTATTGCGCAGTGTATTTATATTGCACAGGTTTTAAGTGTTTTGTGGTCTACTGGGAGTAGAGCTGGTTGTGCAGCCTGACAGCAGCAGGAAGGAAGGACCTGCGGTACCTCTCCTTCACACACCGGGGGTGAAGCAGCCGGTGGCTGAAGGAGCTGTACAGAGCTGCCAGTGTCCTGCATGGGGTGGGAGGTGTTGTCCATCAGGTATGATTTAGCCATCATCCTCCTGTCTCCCACCACCTCCACCGTGTCCAGTGGACACCCCAGCACACTGCTGGCCTTCTTGACAAGTTTGTTCAGTCTCTTCCTCTCGGCTGTCGAGATGCTGCTGCTCCAGCAGACCACTCCATAAAAGATGGCTGAGGCCACCACAGAGTCAAATCACGATACGTAATATGACGTATGATAGTAAACTAAATATCTTTGAGTTTAGGATGTTATATCTGGGTGAGAGAAGAAAGTGATGAATTGTTGTCAGGAGTAATAAGGGTGCTGGGGTAAAGCTAGATGAACAAGAGAGTTTTGGGATCAGGGTGGGGGTTCAGAGAAGAGAGCAGGATGTTAAAGGACTTTGTGTGAGAGAATTTGTTGAAGAATGGAGAGACACAACCACAGAAGACCTTGGAGTTGGATTAGAAACATATGGTGAGGTCTCGACATTGCAACATTTCTTTGTGACGAGCAGGGTTGGTGGGGAAGGTCAGATGTGCTTTAAGAGACTCACAGGGTGTGTGTGTGCGAAGATATCTACTGAAATTAAAGGAGTGGCTTTTTATACAAGTCTAATTTCAACCTGTAAAGTACAAATTTGAGGTACCTTATGCTACTTTATACTTCAAACCCACAACATTTCAGAGGGAAATATTGTACTTTTGACACTACATTTAATTTGACCCTTAAAGGGGACTGACCTCTGAGTTGGGAAACACTAGACTTAAGTAACTAACAGTATATAAAATACTTAAAATAGCGGCACCTCCGGAAATGAAGCTTAATACATGTATGTATTGATGCATCAGTATTTGTAATAATATAACACATACTATTATACCGATTTTTTCTGTAGAACTTTTCCTTTAAATATTTTAAAAAACATTTAGCTGAATACTTTTACTGTAGTTGGAGTTTAAATGTAGGACTTTTAGTTGTAATAGAGTATTTTTAAATCGTTGTATTGCTACTTTTTCTTACATTAAGGATCTGAGTACCTCATCCACCACTGAAATATGACGAAAGACTGCCTAAAAACTCTCTGATCCTCACCATCAACTGAAAACCTGGCAGCAACAAGCGAGGAGATGCTTCCAGGCCTTAAAAGCAGGCCAGAGGCTGATCTCAGCCTCTGTGTATCTCAGCGTGAGTTAGATCTTCAGAGACCACAAGAGGCCCTGTCCATCACAGTCAGAGATAGCAGACTTTACTGAGAGCTGACATAAGGGCAACATTTCACTCTGACAGTCCAGGAGAAGTGCCAGCCTGCTGCCAAGGAATGCCAGCTTTTACTGGACTGCTTCAGTCGGCCACAACACAAGTATTGTTAAAACATGGCGTGAAATCTGGTGCTCTTCACCAAGAAAATGTTTTCGTTTGGATGCAGACAGTCTCTTGCAGCTTTTTGACATGGGCTTGGCAATCACAAATACTTTCATATGGAGCTGGTCAACTGGTGTCACTATTTCACACAAGGGCAGTGTGTGCAACAAAAGCTTTAGATTCAAACATTCAAGACAAAAGCTTTGAACGAATATGCTTCGGTGGTGGTGGTATAACTCTGACATTACATGCTAATATCAATACCACAGAAGTTATTTAAGAGCTGTACATTCCACCCAAGCTGAAATCAAGATCGCTCGTCTGACCAGGATTTAACATGGCAGGAAATTGAAAGCCAGAGACAGACTCGCAGGGCTGCAGAGTCTTTTTGACATGCCTGCTGGGCTTAGAGGAGTTCACAGGAAGAGCTGTCTTTGACCTCAGTGGCATTAAGACATGACCAGAAAACAAGAAAATTGTAGAAATTACAGTAAACTTCAGTGTCTAATGAGATGGAACGCATTATAGCCTTAGAAATGAACTTACTTCTCAGTTTGCTTGTCTGAGAATCACAAACAGTTTCTTTCTAATGATGTTTTCAACCACCAATTACACACAGATTATTACCACAGACACCGAAGCACATGCTTCAAGTGTGTGTTATCGATTTCACTGTCAGAAGCAATGATGATGAGGTGATGACTGTTCGATCAATGTTATATTTTCATTGCACGGCGACGTGTCAGAGAGTGTGCACAGATTTATTTGGACGTCTCGGGTGTGGAGCTAGTCCGGTTACTTGTTTGTCCATCTGTTTATGCTGCATAAACTATCTCATGCATCCTGTTGATGAACTCATCGTAGCATCCTTGTTTTGTACAGTAGCATGCAATCACATCATTTTAATGCCTGTTTTATTTGACCAAGCATATTCATTTTGCTATCATATATGTTAAAGAAAGACATACATTCCTCCCATCTTTAGTCATGCTAGCAACGTGGCTCTGGGGATGTCGGTCTGTCCATCACTTTGGCCCAGACTGATATAATTATATATGTAGAAAATGCTTTAAAAACTACCGATACAATGAGTTAATCATCAAAATAGTTCCTAATTCATTTGCTGTCAGTCGATAAATTGATACAGTAAATCAGATAACTGTTTCAGCTCTAGTGCTGTTATTTAGGATGCAATAATCTATGTCAATTTTAGTAATTCACACACACACACACGCACACACACATATATATATATGTATATATATATATATATATATTTATATATATATACATATATATATATATATATATATTTGACACCCCCCACACTCACTCAGACATATTAGCAGAGGCCCGGCAGACGGGTATCCACACGGTTTTAAGGGTTTAATATTTTGTATTGAGGCTGTGTATGGGTTGTTGTTACTATTTGTGCCAGGAGTACTAGTCCATGTCGGAGCCCCTTGATGTCTGCTGAGTTCAATAGGGTTGGTACTGGAGAGACTGGGACTGCTGGGGGTGACCACCATGCTGGAGTCCTACCTCCCAGAGTGTGTGTGTGTGTCTGGGACTAAACCACATTTGATTTTTATACGCTTGTGGCTAACAGGAGCCAGATGTAGCTGCCTCCAGGGAGCTTACCATCGAAACCGCCATTTATTTCTCTTTTTCGCTCTCTTTAATGAGATGTGTGCATACTTACATACATACTTCAGTGTGTATATATGTTCAAATAACAGCAGCCAATAAGCCACAGCAGCATTTGTAATATTTCTCTATCAGGTAATAAAGCTGGTATGACTAAGCAGTGTCAAAGACAGGATGTGTCCTGTTCAGATGACAGAGCATGAGAGTGAGGAGATCCCTGATTTCATCACATAAAGATAAATCAGAAACAATAAATCAGGGTGTCAGAGCAGTGAGGACCCGCAGTTTTCTATGAGCTGAACCTGGCCCTGAGACACAAGAAGATTCATGAAGCCTAAGTGAGAGGTGGAGTAAGAACTGAGCACACTCTCACACAAACACAGACAAATAACAAACAATTAGCTGGTCAGAACAGTTATTAATTAGTAACAATATAAAATGACTGCATCACAGTTTTAAAACTGTTCTCTTCTGAACATATACATATAGTATCGAAAGAGAGCGCAGAAAGCAAAAGAGCAATGATCGAGAAAGAAGGGAGAGTGTTAATTGAAAGCGAATGTGTCTGTGCTGGCTGCTGGTCAGAGATGGGCCGTGGTCCCAGTTGGCTTCCACTTCAAAGGCCCTAGCCGCCTGTCTCGAGCGCACCTGCAGCCGGTTAAACCCTGCTCTCATCACTCAGGGCGTGGAGGGACCTCTCTTACAACTTAGAGCCCTCACCACAAAGCCTTTTGCCAAAGCGCCGTGATGGCCCGCACTCAAGAGTTCAACCTAAAAACACGACCCCATACAACTTTCACTACAGAACTGAATGTCAATCACACGGTGTGAGTGCTCACAAAACATCCACAGCAGGGTTCCTGCAGCCCCAACCACAAGGTCCTTGTCAACCTCGTCACAGGTCACACAGGGCTCGTATAACCACCACATTACGATCTGACCCGGGGGTTTCACGGACCTCCGAATATATATGAATTAGTGACAGAGATAGCCAATTTGCTCTGTTCTTGTTAACTTTTGAGGGGGGAAACTTACGGGTTAAAAATGTATTCAGAAATGTTCTCGTACGTGGGGGACTGTGGCTCAGTGGTAGAGCAGGGTTGTCCTTCAATCAGAGGATCGGTGTTTCGATCCCCGGCTCCACTACTCCATGTCGTTGTGTCCTTGGACACTTAACCCCAAAGTGCTCCCGCAGGCTGTGCGGTGTATGAATGGGTGTGAATGGTCAGTTAGCATCCTGAAGGACAGGTGGAGGTGGCACATTGCATGGTAGCCCCTGCCATCAGTGTATGAATATGGGTGAATGATGACATGGAGTGTTATAGTGCTTTGAGTGGTCGGCAGACTAGAAAAGCGCTGTACAAGTGCAGATCATTTACCATATATGTTTTGACCACTTGGGTGCAGCGCAACAAGCTGTAAACACAACCATGGCATATCACCTTAGTTGTTATGGCAAACATGTTCAGAAACAGTTGACCATTTACATATCGAGCAGACACGGAGAAACATTAACATTCATTTTGAGTCATGTTTCTGACCACCTGATGAATTGAAATCCAACACATCCATTACTTTCCTTTTCCCTCTATTTTTGCTCTCTACCAACTCCTGAGAGAAATAGCTGTCTCTTTAGCTGCTACTGTTAAAAATACAGTATGTTCAGCAGCTAATCACTAACTTTGTATGTCTGCATTTGGTGCTATGAAGGTGTTCAGTGGGTCTATTTTAGCGTTGCAGGCTGTGAAACCAAAATAATGAGGAAAAAGACACTAATTTGTGTAGAGAGGGAAACTCCAGTCGGATGATAATTCTCTGTGGGTTTTTCCACTATGAGCATTTTCTTTGACGTAACACATAATTTATCCATTGTTATTATGAAAATATAAAAAAGCAGCTTTAAAGTTAAACCCAAAAATAAAGAAATATATTTTCACCACCTAGCTTTGCTATTCAATTATTTTGAGTTTGAATAGGAAAAATTGGGAAAAGGTAAGAAAAGCACAACTTAACTGTCTTATTCTCAATTTTTGACTGTCAGTATTTTGCTGACTAATAATTACAAGCAGTCGCCCTGACAAAAATAAGTCACCTTTTTGCTTGCATTTGCACACACTCATAAACACAATTGCGCACACACAAGATCCTCACCTCATGCCATAATCCTAAAATAAATGGTTAACCTCGTGGGGATCCGTTTTTTGACCCCAAATGAGAGCCTCCAATATGAGAAACATACCTGGCATGGACTAATTATAATGCTTTCATTGCACTTGTCTCTCAACTCCTGCATAAACAAATGAAAAACACAAGCTGATAAAAACATGGGTAGCTGTTCTACCAATGACTCACTCCTTATCCTGTGTGAAAAGTAGAATGACACAATAAAAAAACCCACTGTTTCAGAGTTCAATTTACTGATTCACTGTTCACTGTGTTACCTCAGCTCGCCTTGTGACCAGCTGCCCATGACCTGTAGTGTACGTCACACAGACAGTTCCCTACTAAAACAGGAAACCACTCAGCACAAACTCAGTTCCACAAAGAGGGAGCAAGGAGACACTGTGCTGTCAAAATGACCAGCATCTACAAAGGTAAAGTTCCATTTGGATTATTTTAAAACATTTAACTCTTTAAATATAAAATGTAAACAATGGATAAGGAAAATCAAAGCAGTCTGATTTAAGTTGATCCCAGTCTACCCCATCTAATATTAATAATTTATGCCTGAGCATCTGTTTGTATCACTATCCCAGTCTATGTATTGCCAGTGGAGCGACGCCTGTTTTTTCCAAAGAAGCGTCTTAGGCTATTCCTTTAATGTCATCTGTATCAACTGCTCTACGGCCAGTCTGTGTGTGTGTCTATGTGTGTGTGTGTTCATGTGTGTGTTCATGCATGCTCTCAATTTGTCCAGCATGACGGCATCCTCCAGCAACCCAGTAAACATTCTATTATAGCGTTATCACCATCACAGATCTACAGATACTTATTGTGTTCATAGGAGCTATGAAATCTATTAATGCCAGGCTACCCTGGGGATAAAATAAGAAAGGGTCACAAGTATGCAGAGCTTAGCCCTGTAGAGGCCAACCATGATGGGTACATACTGTGGCAGCAGTTATGGATGTGTCTGTGTGAGCATTTGTTTTGCATCTGCGCAGGCACAAACTTTCTCTCAATGTACATGCCTTTCGAGAACTCTGGAGTTCCAGCACCTCTGTTTGTTCAAAGCAGTTCATCTCTGTCAGCAGATCTAAATTTACAGGACAATAAATTATCACAGATCTGGTTCTCTGGCACACTCATGCACACGCACATTATTGCTAGTCTGTCTCTGGAGGACTGTGTATTTTTAGGGTCTGTGTTGTATTCTGACCTTTCATTAGCTTTATAAATAATGCTACTGGATTTTCAGCTGATTATTATCCAAACAGCTACTCAGGCCTGGTCCGTTTATCCTCACGGCTTAACAAGCAGAAAATATGACAGTATTAAATACATCTACGATGAATCATCCGGCAAGGATTCAAATAAAATATTGGGAATATTTTATAATAATGTGCAAAAGTTTAAGTAGCGCTACGTATTCTCATACAACGTATGATATCTTGAGTTAGTCCTACATTTTTGTGCGTTTTCTTTCTGTAAGCCAGCAACACATGTCAATTTTTCCGCTTACCTGCTTACGGTCTTTACAAAATAAACTTCTGTCCCCACAGGAAACTACTCAGTTAGGTTGAGGCAACAAAACTATTTGATTAGGTTTAGGAAAAAAATCGTGAAATAACAAGTTAGGTTTAGGCTACAAACTACTTAGTTAGGTTTGGGAAAAGTTTGTTGTTTTGGTTAAAATAACCTTGGTAGTGCACTTTCCAGAAAGAGACATTGCTGTTGAGTTTTTCACTTTCACCGAGAGCCATGTGGTCCCATTAGATTTAAGAGAAGGCAGACATCTCTACAGCTGATATCTCCAAAACTCAACTCACATCAAAGCCATTTAGATTGATAAATAGCACTACAGGTACGAGGAAAAATATGTGTTCTTGATTGGGGGTTCCCTTTAAGGGCTTATCAGTAAGGCAATGACAAATGAGGTATTTTGTCTATGGGTTGATAATGATGTTGAATACAGTAGCCCCCCCCTCCCCCCACCTATTGTTCCTAAAATTGCTTCAGTTGATCTCCTCTTTGTCTTTGTCCTTCTTCCACCTGTCCCTTGTTCATGCTCCATCGGACCTGTCCAGTGTTGAGTTTGCCCCCGTGTGTCTCAGTATGATCGTCAGACCTCTGCCAGGTCTGACGACAGGCTGTCCTCTCTGCTCAAGCCTGCCAGGGGATGGGAATACACCCTGAGCTCATCTCTGGACTGCCTGAATAGTGACAGCCCACAGCATAATCCCCACAGGGGACACATTACTGGGCTATTAGTCCAACTCTTTCACCTACAGTGCATGTCTCTAGCTTGCCCTTGGTTCACTCAGCCCATTCTCTTTTCTCCTTGCAAGTCCCTTATCAGTCAGTACTTTTCCTCTGAGGAGGTGGTTGCCAGATTAGACCTCGTACATCAGGGCAAACTTTTCCTCCAACTGAGAGGAAGGCGTTTGACTCTGTTATTGTTTATGGGGAGAAAGCTGGGGTCAAGTTCACAGGCTGGGAGAGAGAGACAGAGAGAGAGAGAGAGCAAAAGTCTGTTCCAGCTCCAGCCCCAAGAGAGAGAAGCATAACTCAGCCGTGTTTGTGCTTCCCTAATTCCTTTTGATTTAGCAGAAAATTGTGAGCTAAGCTGAAACGCAGAAATATTCACCAGAGCAGCCTTTCACAAACCTATACCCACTCTGTGTGTTTGTGCATGTGCCTGTCTAGGAAAACATTTAAGTGTGTGTGTCCCATTCTGACAGCAGCCTGCTTGCCGAGCTCTGAGCAGAAATACAAATGTCTCTAAAAGGAGCTTAGCTTTAACAGCAGCTTTGGCATAAACACTTGAGCTTTCTTCTCAAGCTTTCCATGAAATAGCAGTTTGCGACAGCTATAGCTAATTTGTTTCAATTCCAACAAGGATTTTCCTGATTTGTTTACTTGTTTGTTAACATTACTGGGTCAGCTGGATCAACTGTGGTATTCTTAATCCAATATCACAAACTCCCTGGAGAAGTTCAAGTGTACACTGATAAGAACGGTGTGAAATAGTGTCTGCTATCAAGTGGAGCAAGTCGTTTTTCAGTTTGTGAAAGATTTTTGGATACCTAAATTTAGGTATTAATTTGTTAGGAGTCATTCAAGGACGAAGAGAAATTTCAGAGATTTGATAATGGATGACAGCTCGCTACAAAGCCTGAAGACAACCTCAAGATGCACACACGCATGGGAAAAAAGGTAAGGATGGTTGCTTTCCAGTGTGTGTGTGTGTGTGTGTGTGTGTGTGTGTGTGTGTGTGTGTGTGCGTGCGTGCGTTATTCGAGCGCTGTCTCAGCACTCTCTCTTACACATGTGGTTCATATTTAAGCCATAGTGCTGTTCCACTGGACGATTTGGCTCTGTTCTCCAAGTCCCACATTCCCTTCCCTTTCCTTTTTTCTCTAACTTTCATTTCTGCTATGCTTTAGGTGCACGGCTGCAAGCATAACAAATATTTAAATTAGTATTTGTAAATAATAACCATAACTTAACCGATGTCACAGATTTACAATAAAACTGCGCCACATTTAGCCAAAAGGCTTACTTTTATCTGCAACACCTGGGCAGGTTGATATAAACATGAACGTCTTTGTGAAAGGTGTATGTGGGGAACAGCATGAGGATTAGAAATACAATCATATACATATCCAGTGAATATGATTATGTTAATTGTAATTATAATGAATCGACAATAACAATAGGTGTTAAATAAAATAATAATACCATAGCCACTAAAATAAATCTGTGGCTGCAATTAACAATTGCATTTCCAACATGTATGTAGGGTATTTGGTATTTGTCTGCACCCAATGATTGCATCATAAATCGAGAATGGGAAATACCCTTTTTATAATATGAAAAAAAACACATTTTCGTGTGATTTAATTACCCAGTTTTACTGGGTTGTAAAATGAAGGCGCCATTTTCAATTATAACAATTTGGTTACAGATGAACTTCTCACATTCGGATCGTCTGGTCTTGACCTCAACAGCATGATCGCCCCTGAACCCCAGCAACACACACACACACACACACACACACACACACACACACACACACACACCTCTCCATCCATCCCTCTTAAATATCTCCTTCCTAGTCAAACTCTGTAACCCCTGCATCTGCCCAATGGGCGAGAGGAGCAGTCAGCAGCGAGCCCTCCCTCCTCTCTCTCTCTCTCTCCCCCTCACTCCCAGCTCTGAGTCTGTCCTCAGCGCACTGATAAAGGAGAGGTCCAGTGTAAGCATCCCAGCACAGAGTCACTAAGTCGACAGAACTGCTGCGACTCTCGCAACGCCCAACCTTTGGCTCCAGCTGTGATTCGGATCCTATTTCTGCCTCTGAACCAAGCATAAAATTAAGGATACGTGTTGGGGACCTGACTGGAGAGCTGAAAGAAAACGACACTTGTTGCTCGTCTGGTCAGGTAAACCTCCAGTCGACAGCCAGAAGTGCTCAGCGGAGTCCGGTGCGCACATGGCACCCAAAACGCGCTCCTCACTCTCCTGACAGTCGCGCTATTAATATGGAGCTACACACTGGATAATGAGGCCTACGTTCTGAATGGGTGCTTAACCTACTTCACATCAAACCTTGTCTGTTAAAGCCGCCCTCAAATCTTATATTTTTGGGAATTTTTCGTGGTTAAAAAAAAGAGTCGTAGAGTCATGTTGGGGTTAAACAGGATTCTGAGTCTCCGGGCTGCCCGGATTCGGAGCTGTGGTTCGCCGGGAGCCAAACTCTCACCCCGGTCATCTTCATGCCAAAACCCCGGTGCCAGTTCGAGGATTTACTGTGCGTGTCTGTTGCTGCTGCTGCTGGTGACGCCTCGGGTGGACTCTTCATGGTGGTGAGTACTGTCTGCACACATCACACCTACAGGCATGCCTGCCAACGACATTTAGGGGATCCGAATTTGTTTTTGGAAGAAACTGGAAGAAAGTATCCTAATTGATAATTGTAATAATAATAATAATAATAATAATAATAATAATAATAATTATTATTATTATTATTATTATTATTATTATTAACTAAATTAAATCAGGAGCCTAACTGTATACAGGGAAGGAAATGGCACATGATTTGAACAGCAATCATTGATCTTAATCATTTCAAATGGAGCTGGGACTTCTGCATAGCCTTACAGTCTTTTGATAGAAACTTCAGGGATTCAAATTGCCAACGAATTTCACTCATGATGAACATATTAATAACCCTTTTGCAAAAGCAAAAGCAGTTCCTATTAATTTAAAGCAGCGATTTGCAGACAAGGCCATTATGAGGTTTGAGGGTTTGGTGATTTATTATCGCCGAGTTACTGTATATGCCGACAGTGCTTTTCTCATCAATATTGCAACATTTTAAACTTTAGCGTTCTTGGTCTTTTTGAGCATTTTTGCAGCAAACCATCTAAACGCAGGGGTTTAAAAAAAAAAACAGGCTATTATTTGTCACGAATGAATGCGTTGCCTTGTATTTTTTATGGGGAAACGACTGCAAAGAAAGACTCAAATGTGTTTTTATCTGTCATCACTTAATTTAATTCAAAATGATTTGCTCCTGAAAAAAAAGTAAGAAACACGATGGAACATTAATCGAGAAAATAACTTTTTTTTTTTTTTTTTTTTTTTTTTTTTTTTACGAGTTTGTGAACTATTCAAGCGTCTTTAAGATTTAGTTCCTGAAATGCATTTTCTCTTCATGTCAGTTTGTTGGCCTGCCACATTGTGCAATAATAATAGAGCGATAAATATAATTTACGTCGGCGCTGTTGGCGGAGCGCGTGTTCAGCAAAGGATGGGGCCTGCGTTCACCGAGAGCAGTCATTAATTCACCAGGTACCAGAAACGCGCAAATTACTTCACTAAAATACCCCAAAACCAGCCATCTAGAGCATAGGTGAGGGGTGAACAAAATATCTCATTGCCTGCGCAATAACATACGTGAAAATGTCCATGTGTGTGAGTGTGTTTATGAGAGAAGTGTCTGTGTGTGGGCGGGTATGGGGGTAATGGAATGCCTAATAGTTTGTGTAGATTAAAAGCAGTTATGGGGAGTAGTAGGACCAATGTGTGTGTAGAGGCTTTGGCTGGGCTTTATTGGCTTTGAGGGGAATTTAGTACAGGGGATAGAGTCTCTCACTGTTTATCACATTTCTGTGGGTGTACAATAAGTGATGATATGGACAGATCCGGGGCTTTAACACGGAAATGATTGTGCGATGTTTGAGCCATTTGAGAAAGGTGACAAACCATAAATAATGGCATGCAAAGACATCATAATACATGCAATCTCATGAAATAAGATTTTTTTTGTAAAATAGAAAAAGTTACTGACATTTAAAAAACATTATCAGATTATTAGTCTTTTTTTTAGTGTTTCTTGTGATCCAATAGGGCTGGAGAAGATGACATGGCATCAGGAGGTTGATGTCATATCAGCTGCGTCATCAGAAGTCAATAAAAGCCTTCCATTTGTGTCCCACTTGTCTTTCCTCTATGATTCACATATAGTCGCAGGGCTTTACAGCATGTTGTTTTAGACCTGTGGATAATGATTTACTATCCTATTAAATCCACAAGTCCTCCTGACTCTCAGAGAGAAAAGTAAGTGTGAATTGCTTCTCTGGCTTTTTCCTTTGATGAGCACTCTGTTCTTATTCCTCCTCTCTAATCCCACTCTGGGGAGCAGAGAGCCTCCAGTCTCCATCCTCTCGCCCGACCTCGTAAAACACGACCACACAGCTACACGCTCTCTGACCTCCACTCGCTGACCCGCCGAAAACCCTGCAGCCACCGAGCTGCAAGAGGTCTCATACACACACAATTCGGTTTAGAGTAATATTTTTGGGTAATCTCAACGCAGCATTTATCTTGCTAGGATGCTGAAGGAGTCTCTTTTATCAGGGCTGGGAGAAAGATTAGAGGCATGCAAGAGAACTGTGAGTATGGTGAGCAAGAGAGCGCACAGGCAGAAGACAGAGTGGAGTAAAGTGAGTAAATGGGGACTTAGTTTGACAGGGTTATTGGAGGCCCCAGACTTCGTGCTCTGATTTGTGACGACATGATTTCAACTATCCCATTGGGAAACATTCGAACACACATACACACACAGGTCTTGTGGGGAGAGGTTAAGTGCTTATTTATTTGGAGAGCGGAGTAAATGGTTTCCACTCCCCTCCCGCTCGCAAACCTTAAACTGTTAAGTGTAGTGAACTCTGACTCACAGAGGACTGTTACTGCAGCTCTCGTTCACACCACTCAACACCTTCGAGTGTGTGTGCGTATCCACATGTGTAAATCCCAACCATATGAGGGTGCCTATGGGTACTAATTAATCGCAATATACCATCAATCACTGTTGTGACTTTGTATTCTGCGTAGGGATCCTTTTAAAAGAAGTTGGTGTGGATTCAGCTCACAACCACCGAGAAATGTCTTGTGTCTATTGCCTCTTCAGGTACATTGGTGCGCTGGGGGCCCGTGTGATCTGCGACAACATCCCAGGCTTGGTGAATAAGCAGCGGCAACTCTGTCAGCGCCACCCGGACATTATGCAGGCCATCGGCGAGGGCACCAAAGAGTGGATCAGAGAGTGCCAGCACCAATTCAGACACCACCGCTGGAACTGCAGCACACTGGACCGCGACCACACCGTGTTTGGACGTGTCTTGCTACGGAGTAAGTCAATGGGTGTGTCTACATATCTTCCTGTCTTATTACTGATTGTGGCCAAAGAGTAGAGGTACTGAGTCTGAACCGGAGCCCCATCTGCCACTATCTCACTCCTCATTCTCGTCCTTCTTCTTTAGTTTTACTGCCTCTCTCTTCTTCTCTCCGTCCATCTCCGCTCACTCTGGTCTTTCTCCGATCTTTCCCTCTCACGTATGCTGGTGCTCCATGTTTATAGATGCTAATGGACTGTTGTAATGCCTTACGCCTCGTCAATAAACACACGGGCTTCGAGACGCAGGCTTGTCGTCATTTTGTTTTTTCCACTGCTGCCAGACCTCTCTGCTGTGCAATGGATTCATGCCTTTACACATATGCACACGGGAGCACATGCATGTTACGACATACATATTTTTCAATTCTCTTTGTTGACAGTGCATGTATACATGTATTCCAATGAATATTTATTTAATAATAGAGCGACAGGGGCTCTTCAGTAAAAACACCTGATCGGAAAGGTGTCCTCAGCCAGCTGGCTATTTTGCATGGAAGATTAAATGATGACAGGTCTATAAATTGTGCATCACGCATTATTTTGCAATAATAGTGCAGTAGCCATTATATACCATTACAGCTGCATTATGAATGCAGGGCATGTACACAGTGATGCACCTGTAAGTCACTGTTGCATGCAGTGCAATCAATAAAAAGAGTGACTCGCTAATGCTACATCGTTGGGGTTATGGTTGTGGCTTATACTTTCTCCTGACTTTGTTGCTTTTGGAGTAAGGAATACTCCAAGTCAAAGACAAACAAAGTAAAATATCATACAGGAAACGTAAGTCAGTACATGATCGTAATATATAAAACATACAGAGGCACAGCTGTCACTGAGCTTTAAGAGGCTTAATTTACAGTAGTTCATTGTAGCGAATCTGGATTCAGGTTGCATAAAATAAGGTGCTTGTCTCCACAGACTTAGTATCAGACGTGCTACTGTCCCTCTTCCATCCATCCTAAGCATGTGTGGGGGTTAACAATGCATGGGAAAAAAACAGGAGATATGGAGATGCAGGCTTCATGCGTGGAGGACAGGAATAAACAGTAATGTAGATGTAAATATTTAGAAAGATATTCTCACTGTCAGACAAACAACGCAGATTTGAATGATGACCAGCAATACCGTCCTCCATCCTCCCCCACACACGCTGCCTCAACAGCACCCACTGCCCCCTTCTCCTCACCCTACAGATGAAATGGGACATTCCAGTGAATATAGAGCAAATAGGTTGGACCACACAAACTCATCTATCCTCGGCCGGTTCAGATTGCTTTCAGATACAAAATTCCCCCACCGTTATTCATTTATTATCAGAACTATATCAGTTAGTTTTTGTGATGTTATTTTAAAGTGCTGGTACTTCAGTATTTCTCAATTCCTAAAAATAGGAAATATTCCTTCACTCATGTATTTATGTGTTACTTTGCAGCATAGTGTTGTAAGTTCAAATTACAAAAGCAGTAACCTTAAAGGTTGTGATCAAATTAAAACAATTATGTGTGTGAGCAAGGTTAGAAACAGAGACAGTTGTGGTCATGCATGTTTTGGCAGCACTCAGAGACAAATACATAGACTCTTTGCGTCATATTGCGCGTGTGAAGCATTATGCGCCCTGTGTAGACAGCTGAATTGATTAAAATAGAAACTGGGGCTGGCCGTTGTGGCCTAAAAAGTACATTTTGATTCAAGCTTGAGCATGTCAGATGTGCGTGAGATAGATGACTGAAAAGCACGGCTGAAAGGCATTCTGTGTTGACAGGGTCTAAAAATGGTTTATGCTCCTAGGAGCTGAATTTCTTCACAGCAACCAGCTGAACATAATGAGTTATTGTGTATTCAAAGTTGACATTTAAACCTGAAGGCTGTGTTAAAGGAAACCTAAAGTGGGGTAGTTCATCATCTGGGGAGCATGAGTATGAGTTTTATTAGATACCGATGTTTCTTGTGTGTAAGTAAAGAAATGGCTTGCTGGTGGCACACGATGGAAAGCTTGCATGGTCACCAAACATATCAGGACTCATGCTCTGGTGACCACAAAGCTCAACAACAAATGTAATAGAAATTCAACCCACAGTTTTTTTGATTTATTTGTCTTGTTTCATAGCATTGGTACCAGATGGTCGTCAAGGGGCCTGGGAGGTGAACAAATCATTACGAGCCATGAACATTTAAATAAAATTCTATGATGGATATTTAAATATCCGAATAGAAGTGTTTGATGAAAGACCTGACAGACCAAATGACCAATTGACTGACCAAAAAAACGATTCTTGTTAATAAAGTTGATGTACAAAAAAAGCTAACTCAACCACAAGGGCACAAGGCAGCACCCAGACGATGGACAGCACGTACATTTTGTAGTTCATCTTCAAAAAAGGCAAGCATTTGGGCACATTTTTTATTTGATATTTTTAATAATTAGCTTTGGAAGTATTTTGTGGATACTTTGTACCCCCTCACCCAGAGACTACGAGCTAATATTAGTGGAGTGGAGCACTGACACATGAGACCAGCTGATCAACTCACACTGCAGCAGCTTTGCAGCATTTAGATAACAATGGCTTTTCTCTTTAATAACACTGCAGCACAGAGGCTGTTCTCCACACTCAGAGATATGACGTTAACAACAACACAGTGGAGCTCTCTGCTTACCGTAAGATTCCCAGAGAGTCCCAGTTAGACTTTTTTATGTACAGTGCAATTTAAATATACAGCTTTCAGTATCTGGCTTTTACTTTACAAAAAGCAAATTTATACAGAGGATGAATTCACTCACTGGAGAAATTATAATCTCATTTCAGGTGCATCATTTTCTTCTATCTGAAACAGCATTTGAGTTGTTTTAACTTTGAGTACAGAGGCACCAAGGGAAAACCACATTTGTCTGTTAGGCTGTGACTAAAGATGGACAAGATCTTCTGCCTCTGGCTGTTGTCTTTTGAGGTATTCACTCCCAGGGGCGCTGCAAAAAGCAACTGCGACTAAACACTATATCTAATTCTCTATGTGTCTTTGGCCACACAATAGATGACTCATATTCTAAGGAACTAAAGAGACCAGAAAAGCTCAGCAATGGTAGAAAATGCTGTCATGACATCACCCTGGTGCTGATTAATGGGGTATCACTGTGTCTGTATTTAAACAATTTATGTGAGCAGAGGAGAGCCCCGCAGCTGGGATTATTTCCATGATAATATTTAAACAGAGCTGTCATATACTCCACATCAGGCCTGATATGCCCCCGTCAGCTGCACCCTCATGTTCTGATGGCTCACACCCAGGCCTGGTCATGGCATTAGGTGTATCTGTGCATGCATGTGGGGTGCACAGTTTTAGGTCTTTAGGTCGTACAAAATCTATTGTATTGCATGATATCAGTAACTACAATTTCTGTATTCAATAACATATTGTGTTATTTCAACCTCTGTACTCTCAGTTAATTTATTTTGCTTTTGTGCTTTCTCTCTGTATCTCTTTCTCAGGCAGTCGTGAAGCAGCATTCGTCTACGCCATCTCCTCAGCAGGAGTGGTGTATGCGCTTACTCGCGCCTGCAGCCAGGGGGAGCTGAAAACGTGTAACTGCGACCCGCACAAGCGGGGACGGGCTAGCGATGAGAGAGGAGAGTTTGACTGGGGTGGCTGTAGTGATAATATCAACTATGGGATAAAGTTTGCCAAAGCCTTCATAGATGCCAAAGAGAGGACAGTCCGAGATGCACGGGCACTCATGAACCTACATAACAACCGCTGTGGCAGAACAGTAAGTGTGCAATTACAGCGGCATCAATTAACCCAAATAACCAAAAGAAATATTCTCACTTACATCTAGTAATATATCTAGCTCTGCAGGTTTTTGTGTTATTGGCTTGGGATTTGATAAATCTGCATCTAGGACCCTATTCACACCTGGTATTAACATGCAATCCTTTTCTGGCAATGTTATGTTGGTAATGATAATAGGCGTTTGTATTCATACCTGGTATTAAGTGTTCTTGTTATCAAAGTTCCACCTGCACTGTAATCGAATCTCTATAATGACATAGGTGGAGCAGACAAACTAATGGATGCAGAGTTAAGTGACCCATCAACTGGTTGGAAAGATTTATTTCTTAACAACGCAGACAAACTGTACGGAGCACATTCACACCTTGCTGGGATCCAATCTCAATACAAGGCCATTCCAAATTACAATGCATTCTGAGTGCATTTTAGGGCTATACGTTTTTATTTGAATTTCAAACTATACAGTTTGAATGTGGGAAAAGATTAAATATTTGATCTGTACCTGTAAAATTGTCAGTGTATAAGTGTTCACAGGTCGTGTTGTTTCATTCAGAACTTGATATTTGTTTTGTAAAGGTGACAGACTTGAATTTACACCTTGCGTTGACATGTGTTCTTGTACAGATACAATTTCCAGTTACAGATTGCAAAGTTTAAATTGGATTTGAGTTTTTTGTTGCCAGCCCAATGTCGATAAAAGGAATTTTGTCTTTGGTGCTCACAGCAGTAAAAAAACACTTTTAGAGAATTCAACAGCAACATATCTTTCCAGAAAGTGTCTCCATATTTCTGGGTAATCCAGGGACTTCACTGTCAACAGTTTAGGGACTATTAGTAGCTCAAATGAAACGTTCACTAAGATCTGTGGATCATCCAGGGCACATTTTTATGTAATTCTTCAATGCTTTGAGCACTTCAAACAAAAATCCTTTTACCTCCATTGTCTTGCAGTGGAGGCAGAAATCTCAGAGGTGGATATCTATCTTGAAACCTCGGCAGATGAAACCAAATATTATCTACAAGACTAGATACCACTAGAGCATTAGGTGAGAAATGTGTTTTTATGAAATTAGGTTAAATCGTTATGCCTTAACGCTGCATTTACAGAACATGTAAAACCAAATGTCAATATGGCTAAATACATACACACTTCTGTCTGTTTTTAGGCAGTGAAGCGGTTCATGAAGCTGGAGTGTAAATGTCATGGTGTGAGTGGTTCTTGCACACTGCGGACATGTTGGATGGCCATGTCAGACTTCAGGAAGACCGGTGACTACCTGAGGAGGAAATACAACGGGGCCATCGAGGTGACGATGAATCAGGATGGGACAGGCTTCGCTGTAGCTAACAAAGCCTTCAGGAAGGCCACCAAGAACGACCTGGTCTACTTTGAGAACTCTCCGGATTACTGCTTACAAGACAAAACAGCAGGTAAGACGGCAAAAAGAGAGAAGAAGAAGGTGGACTGGATTGAAAGACGAAGAAAGGCAGTTTCTCATGGGCGATGATGGATTGTCTCGACTGTGTTATGTTTTAGGGGTGTTAAGTGTATGTTGTGTGTATGTTCATGCATGACTAGTGTGTTTGTGTGTGTGTGAATGTCAATGTGTGTGTGTGTGTGTGTGTGTGTGTGTGCAATGGTAGTCAGATAACACAGCAGGACTTCTGTGTGATGTCAGTGGAAGCTAATATCCTTGTACCCTGGGGACGTTCTGTGACCACCTGACCTCTATCAGTCTCTGTCAAAACACACACACACACACACACACACACATACATATAAATGCACACATACACACCCGCCTATGGTCAGAGGAAGTGTTGATCAACCTTTGCACAATACACCCAATTAGTTATGACTGTTTCTGATTGGCCGGTTGATGGATGAAACGCTGTCAAACCAACTTTTACAATAGCTGACATCAACACCTCCATCACTCAGAAGCTCTGTCCAGTTCTTCCTCGCTCCTTTTGTCTGCCCTTTCTCTCGGTCCCTTCGTCCATCCTCCCCCTCTTTCTCACCTTCCCAGTGGAATCCACAGCCTAGGGACACAAGCAGCTAATTTAAAAAAAAAAAAAATCACTTCTTTCTGTCTGTCACAGTCTCTCCCTCTCAGTCTGTCTGAACTAAGCGTAGCTGGAGGGCAGAGTGGGCCTCAGAGTGTGAGAGCCTGTCTGTCTGTCACGCTCCACTGTCCATTTAACCCTCACACGCACATGCATGCACACACACACACATACAGAAAGTGGCTTCAAAGGGAGCAGTGGCTTGGGAAAGGCAGTGTAACTATAGGCCACTCTACCAACACTGCATAGTTGTGTGTGTGGGTCTGTTGTTCTATGGGCAGCTTGTTGTGATAGGTAGCAGTTCAAACAGGGAGCTTCTCACACGAAACACCAGCACTAATCTCTGTGGGGATGACATTCACATAAGACACAGACAATATGCCACTGCATTAGGTAATATCCAGAGTGCTAAACACTAATAAATACACTCAACAACGGTGATGCCCGTTGCAGATCCAACAATTAACCAAATGGAGAGCTGAAGTGAAACTATGATATTTGTAATAATGCAAATTACTAAAGGTCCAGCCTGGAACATAAACTTGTTTACAGTACATCCTGAGCTTAACTCCATTTGTCTAGACAGAGATGGTGATGTGTTTATTTTTAAAACAGACTAACGTTGTTCTATTTAGCATTTATTTTTTTAGTTGCCTAAGGCTGTTAAGGGTTAAAGCTGTCGCATCATATCTTTCAAACTGCAATTATGAGTACTTGAGCTGTAATTATGAGTGGCAGATATCTACGATATCTCTCGCTTGGTAAAAAGAACTACAGAAGTTTCAACAAAATCCTGGCAACATGGCTGCAAAGTAGGGTTGCACAATTAATTGAAGTTGTGTCGAAATCACGACAGCAATTTTCAAATTGAAGGAGGCGGAATGTGTGTATCAAAATACCATTTTCAAATGAAATATTGTTGTGCTCCAGAGATGGCCTACACATATTTTACTTTTTCTCTTTGTTTGCTACAGATCCACACAAAAATTACATCATTAGAATTTTCATGATTTTCAATGAAAATGAGAATAATGATGATAATCAGAATTATCATTCCCTCTAATATCCCAAATCATATCACCATTGCAAAATAAGTCAAAATAATCACAATTAGAGAGAAGAATATTTTCAAAATTGTTCAACCCTACCCCTGTCAACAAATTAAAATCCAATATTAACACTAATAGAATCAATTACGCTAATTTCAAATGGGTAAATTCACAGTTTTTTTTTATATATCTGGTAAGCAAGTAAGTAGCACAGCAAAAGCAACTGATTTAAGCTGTTTCAATTGTGTGACTTAACCCTCTTGGTTTAATGCCTGAACACTCACAAGTCAGACTAGAGCATAACCGTCACCAGTTGAATGGTGAGCTATCAAAACGAACAGGGAGAGCAAACTAGCGTAGCCATTTTTCATGCAGCAAAGATTACAGCAAAAAAATTAGAAAGATAAAATTAGAAGAGTGTTAATGGATATCAGGTGGGATATAGCCACAATGTCATGTAATAAGAACACTTCCACACTGAACAAATTTCACAGGAGCTGCAGTTAGAACAATTGTAGGTAAAACTTAAAATCACAAGGTATCAAATAAAGGGTAGGTGGTATACCGGTTTCATCCCCAAAGTCACGTTCGGCCACAACACGGGTTTTTAACGTGATAAACACACACATTTTGGTTTTAGCGCAGAGACATACAACATCCGATGAACTTCGTCACTCCCACACAGTTTACACTGTCTATGGTTACGTACAGGCTGCCGCAGTTC